>JBBPLW010000002.1:0-353012 GCA_038089995.1 Tylopilus balloui | reverse complement strand
CGAAAACAATCTATAGGTCCTTGTCAGCCAAGGTCATGATATTCATCCAAGTTTGTCGTGAGCTCTGGCAGTTTTCTGGGGACGGTGAGCGTTTCTACGAGAAGATTGTCCATTCTTTTCTCCCCGCACTTTTTTCAAAATGGCGAGAAGCGGGCACAAATCACACCGTCACGATCGTTTTAATTTCCAGAGTTTATTACGATGCGACCGAACTGGAGTATGCTGCTGGTCCTTTGCGTCGCGACGAAGATGGACGGTGGTACAAGGATTTCTTCAAGGTCATCACAGATTTGGAAGTCATCAATGACTGGAATCCAACCCTCTTTCTGCTCAAGGACTCATTCTGGGCCTTCCAGCGGGATATTCTCCTAGCGCACCACTATCACCAAGCTTCCATCGAGTCCACCAAACCTGACCAAGCGCGTTTGATCGGACAATTATCATATGCCCATGATGGACCCATTCTCGAGGCACTTAACCTGGGTCTTAATCCAAATGAAACGCACTACGTCGACCGTTCGTTGTCATCAACAGGAGTCTCGACGATCCTCATAACACCCGGAACTGGATACTTCCGTGTATCCAAACAACTCTTGCGCCTCACAACCACCAGAATGTTGGATCAGGGGTTTGGACTTGACCTCGTCTCTCTTGCGAAGGCACCGTTGCATCAGAGTCCCATCTTTAGCTTTCAGGGGTACGAGCCTAAGTTCGACAGAGACGCGAAGAACAGCCTCCGTGACTTGGATCCGTTATGGGGTGGCGATGAGACACCTAGCGATGTGATTCGGCGGGAGAAAGTGACCTTTTGGTGGGAACCGTTCTGGATTGGCGTGTCATTCTGGGACAAGCAAATGGACCTACCATTTCGGAGGGATAGGTCAGTTTCGAGGCAATCTTGAAAGCCAGACTGACATTGTGTTAGGTTCATCGCGAGGGCTAAAATGCACGAAATACAGATGCTCGGACTGTTGGAGCATGACGTTCTCTCGACTATTGAAGTTCCTTTCTTGCCCGAATTTCGAGACTCTTTAGTAACTCCTCGAGATTCATTCAGCGATGACAGACCTCCATCGGCGGCTGAGGCGGAGCAGGCAGACTTGGACCTCTTTACACCCAGGAAGGAAAATCGGCCCGGAGGTAGCACTCGAACTTCATTTGCGTCAAGTACAAGCAGCACGGTGGTCTCTTTGTCTTACCGTTCATCTACGGTCACCGAAAGGCGCGGCATAGTTCCACGGCGCACCTCCATTGCCTCCACACGCTTCATGCCAATTGAAGAGAGCCCACGCCGAATCATCATGGAACTTCCCCCAGAAGGCAACGGGGATGGCCCAGTACCTTCGGTCACTGGACTGAGTACCTCCCCGTCTCAGTCCTCCGTGGGGTCTGGTCGCTCTGTTTCTACGACAGTTTCAACTGTTGCGGCTCCCAGCAATGTCACTCCACCTTCCACAACGTCCCGTCTCGCGAAGCTTGCGCCTTCTTGGCTTTACAATCCCTTCCGTAGTAATTTGGCAGCTGAGCCGCAGTTATCGCCGAACGCCTCGACACATCAAATTACCCCAGCAACACCCACACCAACCGTTCGCATTCCCATCACTCCGAGTAGACCAGCAACACCTTCTGCGTCCATATCACGTTCACCCCAGCCCATGGCTATCATTCAGACTGCATCGGGTAGGACGACGCTTAGTCGGATGTACGAAGAGGAACCACCGATAGCAATCCCTCATCGTGGTTCTATGTCGCGGTACTCACCTCTGAGTACACCGCCCCGTGACGAACCGACATTCGGAAAACGTCGTAGCACTACGCTGACGTCGCTGAACATACCGTTATCATCTACATCACCGCAGTCGAGCTTCCGCACGAATCCCTCGCGTCCCCAATTTGCGGTGTCCTACACCCAATCCTCGCTCGCTCGCCGCTGGGAACACATTTTTCCTGCACCGATATACAAGCACGAAGTCAAGTGGAAATCGATGGTCACACCTGCCTGTCTCCCGCTTACGGTAGAACACTTCCCAAGTAATGCCGAATTGGAGACCTCGTACGATGTTTTCTCGTACGATTTCGTCGTAGATCCCACCGAAATGCGTTCGTTCTTGGTCAAGCCGCCGAACGTGCAAGGCACGGCCGATGAAGTTCGCCGCGCGTGGGCACTGGTCGTGATGCGAGGCATGGTCGCCGTCCGACTTGCCCAAGGCTTCCAATTCGTACTTCGTTCCCATAACTCCTCCGACGAAAAGTCGACCTTGCAGCGCGCCCAATCATTCCTGGGCGAGGAAGACACTACGCCCAAGCCGGGCGGTGCAGCTGAAGTCTTGAACTCTACCAAATATCCCGTATATCTGAGCATGAGTAACGAAATACACATGATATCCTATACTGGGGAAACGATCCGGGTCCGTCGATACGTGCGGAGGATGCCTCCAACGCAACCCTTTGACTACGAGTGCTTGATCTGGCCCAAGTTGGGAGTCGGGTACACAGAGCTAAAAACCAAGTTCGTGTCGCACGGACTAGAAAACTATGGGTGGAATAGGTGTGCAGGGTGTGCGAACCCAAAAAGGATGCACTCGACTCACCCTTTGACAGACTGGACATGTTGGTCGCGGGGTATGAACACCAGTTCAACGAATCCTTGCGTTATTGGCGCACCAGATTCGTCGTCATTCCGTCTGCCGAGGCACCCGAGATAACGAGTGGGCCCAGTGGAGAGAAAATGAACGAGGAGGAGATACGGTTGATGGGCATCGACAAGCTCGCAGAGATATTCACCAAGGCACGCTGGCAGTCGCCAGACGAGCGTGGACAACAGCTACCGCCTGTCAGGCTCCTGCCCACTACGCTCAGTCCTGCTTACTCTGTCCTAGATGAATCCTTGATGTTGCAACTTGATGAGATACATGCCGCTGGTCCACTCAAGAAGAAGATGAAGAGCGAGCGGGAAATTGCGGACATGTCTCTCTCCGCCGTTGCAAAGGCGATGCGCGACGACGACGGTGTACCCATCAAACTCCATCGATGGCATCGTAAAAAATACCCCGATTCGTTCACGGGGTATGATTTCGTCTCCTGGCTTGTTCGGGAGTTCAGGGATGTCTCCTCGAGGGAACAAGGGACGGAGTGGGGGGCGAAACTGCTCGATCAAGGATTCTTTATCCACTGCACGGGTCGCCACGGGTTTCTGGATGGGTAAGTGGGGCCACCTTGGCGTTCGAGTTTGGCAACTAATGCGTTCTCAGCCACTACTTTTATCAGCTCAGTGGTGAGTACACGACGGTGAGCACGCCGTCGAAAGGATGGTTCAAGGCCAGCCGGTACACCCAATACGAGGACACTCTGATCGGGCGAGGTTACTACCCGTCGAGCCAAGGGAAGCCAAGTGGAGTCAGCCCAAAGCGAACGAGGAGACGAATGATCCTTACGCAGAGCATGATTATCGACGTCGACCCGGGCAAAGTGGGGTCTTGGTCTCTTTTGGGTTTTCCTATCCGTGCTGACGTTCCACAGAAGAGCGACATGGCAGAGACCGTCATCCTGCACCATGACATCATACAGAACCCGGGGACAGTCTTCCATTTCGAGCTGCAGTGGATTGGCTCCACTGCTCGATGCATCGAGGACACGCTTCGACAGTGGAGCAGGGCGATCGAGAGATATGGACTCAAGCTCGTGGAAGCATATGTGACAGAAATCAGCGACGTCCAGGATCGTAACGCGTTCCAATCATGCTTCCCGTTACGCCTTGCGGTTCCCCCTCCGATCGTCCCAGACCTGGAAAAAAGGATCCCAGAATACACACAGCCAACACACTATTTCGAATATGCGCTTCTGAGGCGATTTGGGTTCATCATCGACGTCGAAGCGATGAACATGTACCCCAAGGATGTGGACGTGGTTTACTCGTATCGTCGAGCCCCGTTCAAATACTCCCAGTTTGTTCATCGATCAGGAGCTGCGTTCGTGCAGGTGTTGGGGGGCTCGCAGGGATTTCTCTTCTTAACGAACCGCCTCATGGGTGCTGGCCGCATGGGAACGGCGATGAAGGGCAGAGATAGACCTGCGGCTGCTGCCGATGAGATTCGGGACAAACTTCATGAGTTCTGCTCCGACCAAGTCGCTCTAACGAAATTCTACGACGAAGAGCTTGCTGCTCTTGGTCCGGATGATCCACCTCCGTTAAGTATATAGGTATCGGGATACAATCTGGTCGACCGATCCCGCGATCCGGACCGTATACACATCGAGGGGTTACGATACGGCGCTTGCAGGGACCACCACCTCACGGCCATTGCTCCGCACCGACCGTCGTAAAGGGTCTCTCGAAAGGGGCTTACGCATGTCTATGGAAGTTGAGTTACTGTTGCAGACTGGAGCGACGGACGTGGACTCACCAAACGCGTCCTCTTCATCTTTTCCACCTTTGCCAACACCGAGCGTGCCGTAATATTCTCTCACTCTACGATACACGCTGTACCCAAACCCTTCGTACATGTTTATTGCGAGCGCGTTGTTACAGCGGACGTAAAGATCAACGAAGAATCCCTTGTAGTGTTCGTCGGATACGAGTTCTAGGCAATTGACCATGCTGCGTGCGAGGGAGAGGCGGCGATACTCGGGGGCGACGGTCAGCGCGGTGATGTGTCCGTGCCAGTCGGTCGACAAGCCCTCAGCTTTTCCAAGTACTGTACGAAAACAGTGTGTGTGAGATGGACGAGATATCGCGGAGGAGGCCCGTACTGTAGCCCATCATACGCCCGCTGGGTGCTTCTTGGGCGCAACACAGATCAGGCCATCGCGAGAGGTAGGACAAGTAAAAGCTGATGGCATACTGCAAGCGACATGTTCAGCGCTATGGATCGAACCTCTCGCGACGCCACGTACGGTTTCTGTCCAGACGTCCAAGTTGCTGGGTGTGGGCTAAAGCATGTTCGTTTGGACATGGTATTCGAACTTACATGTTATTGAACTTGAACATGTCTGTCGCCATGAACGGTCTTAGGACGCTCATTGTAGATGTGAGTGCAGAGATAACTCGGGGAGTCGGACGGGAATACCTTTGGATCCTAACATGAACAAACACCACATGCAGTGCACGGGGTCCCTGCTGCTGTCTGGGCCAACTGTCGTCGATTGAGCGCAGAGACCCCTGGAACCTTATTCTCCGTTCTGTCTATTTCGCTGTATCAACAATGTATCAGCAATTTTCTACGACTGGACCCCCTGACTATGAACACAACTCGTTGATGGGGTCCCTCTCTGCGGGGCCAAGCACAGTGGCTCCGCATGCTACGACGACGACGCCGAGTTCGCACCAAAAGCCTCCCCCGCTCGTCGCGACGGGCGACTGGGCCCACGAACTCGTCCAACTGGCGAAAACCGCGGAGCTCAAGTAGGTTCACAGGAGCACCTCGCGAGGGACCTTTACAAGGATGTCCCATCATGACTCCCAGACTGATCGTAACCACCTCCCCAGGAAGCATTCTCTGACGTTGCAACTCCATACGGCGCACATCGTATCTGCACATGCGAGCCTAGAACAAAAGGACAAGGACATCCAAGATATCAGAGAACAGAAAAACAAGTACGTCGTCTGATACGAATGATTAGGGTTTCGTCGTCAAGCATCACTCGTACTCTATCATGGCACCCCCCGTTCTCGCCGCCTCGCGTAATCTGATCATGCGTCGTTTTCATCATTCTTTCGAATGATGCAGACTGGACAGCGAGCGGACACGATTACTCAATGCTCTCGCAGAGGTTGGAGCATGTTCTTTTTGCAGGAAACGTATCTGTTGATTGAACGTGTTTCTGTTGTCCATCAGATCAATTCAGACCGCGACAAGGTAGATCGTTTGTTTGGGTGGCGTGAGATGGGCAAGATCTTAAAATTGGCTAGGCAGACCTGCTGGAAGCATCTATCTCGCGAGAGTATGCCTGCGTTCTCTGTTCGGTTTGCTGTCGGGTGCTGAAAGCCGAGTCGAAGGAGTGCGGAGCTTCGCCAGCAGATCGCTGCGTTGCAAGACGGGGAGTATACGGCAGCGAAGACGGAAGTGGACCGGCTGCGTCAAGAGCTCGGGCAGCCGCCACTGCCACCATTGCAGGCTACTTTGGATGAGAAGACGACACAGTGAGTGGGCGATTTCCACGCTTGCAAGTGGGGGGGACTATCCGATCTGTGGCCAAGTTTGGACATGCGAGGCTCCCTTGTTTGTTACGTGTGCTCACTCTTGGCGACACGCTACAGGTATCTGCGGGATCGCCGGGTGAACGGCGAGAAACGAAGCGTGGGCGAGGTGAGCCAGGAAGCACCACCGAAAAGGCCACGGGGACGGCCAAAGGGAAGCAAGAATCGGGCGAGCCGGGGGGGAGGAGGGGCGGCTTGAGACACGCATATACCCACATCGACGATTGATGTAACTAGGAAGGGATGTAAGCTGGTTTGTCATTTACTGTGCCGATGCCGTCGCTTAGTCAGAGCTAAATGCACTCTTGTGGCGATGAGGTAAGCAGGCCGGTCGCTCGCTCGGCTCTGACTCGGATTCATTGCTAATCTTTATCCTTCCTTTTTCGTCATCTTCCGATTCGGCCCTTTCGTTGGACCGGGCTCCCCTTTATAACGCCCTCTTCGTCCTCGTCATGGCCAGCTCTCCCCCTCCCCTCCACAACAATGGCCCGCTCCCCGCTCCACCACGCAAGCCTCGTAGACCCTGCACTCCACTCCCCCGCGCTCCTCGAGCTGCTCGACATCAAGCTCTCCAGACCCGTCCTCGGTATGTCCTCGCCACCACACACACATCGCCCCCACTCACCCCCCTTTCAGAATACGTCGTCGACTGTGTCGTGGATGCCGTCGACTATGCCATGGGTCGACCCTCCTCATCCCGTCGCGGCCGCGCTCTTTCGCGCCGCTCAGAACACGCCGCGTTTGCCACCTTCGTGGCCGACGTCCTCACCCGTGCTGAAGTCACCATTCCCACCATCCTCGTCTCCCTCGCCTATATCGATAGGGCCAAGCCACATCTCCAGATCGCGCTCGAAGAATGGGCGTGCGAGCGCGTCTTTCTTGGCGCCGTAATGGTGGCGAGCAAGGTACATTGCCACTCTCCCCTTCCCATGTCACCTGTTCCTTATTCATGTCTCATTCCAGTATCTGAATGACTCCACTTTGAAAAATATCCACTGGGCGCTGTGTACCGGCGTGTTCGGCAAGCGCGATGTTGGCCGCATCGAACGCGAGTTCCTAGACGTCCTTGACTTTGAGCTGTCCGTCACCGAAGACGACGTTCTTAACCACCATGATTCCCTATCTGCAGTCGCCATGCCCTCCCACCATCACCGTCGCCACGTCGATCTCCACGCTCGCACCGAGTATCACCCTGCAAACCACCCTGCCTGCCCAGAGTTGGATCCTTCCAGCCCTAAATCGTCTTCATCTGGGAGCTCTCCTGCGCCGCTCACACCAGAAACGCACGGCGATCCCACCTATAGCCTTGCCAAAATGTCCCATGAGAACGTGGACGAGACCACCAGTCGGGTGGTGGACATTCCACCAAAACCATCCCAGCCCTTGACATCCACGACGGACTTGATTCGATCGTTCCCTCTTCCCTTGTCCTATTCCCACTCGTATTCACAAGCCAGTGCGCCATCGCACAAGCCACACCATCGTTTTTCGCATCGCTCTTATTACCCTTTGACACAAGTTACTGCATAGCCACCTTTGATCTCGTTTGCGATCTCTCCATTGTTGTCAAGTCGTGGTGTCGCTATATTTTTTGACATATACCACCGGTCTTTCGCATCTATCTATCGTAATATAATACATGAGAATCGATTACATCGCCGAACACGTGTGGCGTGTCCTATGATCACCGAGTCGGCTATTCGAGCCGTGTAAGTATAACCTGGCCTGGTCAGCCGGCATCAACTGATGCGCGCTTGCGTGTACCGTCAGCCTAAATCTGACTCGGACGTACTCATGCAGCGTCGTGGGGACTCAGCCGCAGCCGCAGGCCATATCAGCATGATCGATGATGCCCGTCCCTCCATTGCCGAGCGACATCAAACCAGCTCGTCCGCGGGGCCTGCGTGCATCGCAAAGGATCGACGCCAACGACGTGACGCGCGCGCGCACGCACGCTGTGCATGGCCTCCCGACGGCCGTGACGTATCGCCGTGCCATCCAGCAGCTCGGCGTCCCTCCAGCTTGTTCGCCTCCCTTTCACATCGGCCCGTGGGCACCCCCGACCCGAGCAGGGCCTCTCGATGCCCTAAACTGGGCGGTGTACGTACAGTCCGGGGAGCGGACGTGTCCGACGCGTGCCTGCTCTCAGGCCAAGCGCCGTTCGGGCAACCGCTCTGCGGACGGGCAGTCCGTTCCCTCGGCCAAAGATGTGACTCGGACGGTGATGGCTGGCCGTCTCACGGGACCTGACTCGCTGGGAGCCCGTTTGGAGGGTGAGCCGCTTCTGGTGCTCTTCCGTCGGCTGGCCGGTACAACGTCGTAGCTTCACTTTACCCACGAGTAAATCCGCACGCAATCGTGTCCTATTTTCGGCTCACGGCTTATCTTTGAATCACCTCACACACACAATAGTTCGTGAAAAACAGCCATGGCACAGCACACGACATCGTGGTATTGAAGTACAAAAATACAGCGTGAATTCGTATTCGAGTGTGCGTGGGCGCTAGGGTATATATATCTTGGAATATCCCTCCACGCTAAACCGTAGCCGTCAGTCGAAGGTTCCAAACCAAACAAACCCGTCGCTCACTTTGTTCGACAACATGGACACGTGTGTTTGGAGGCAGACGTGCGAGACGCCAAGTTTTCTCGACAGTCATCGCAAAGCGCGAGACAACTGCGAGCGTCAATCGAACCCAAACGATGCAGTCTCCAAACGTGCTCACCGACACGGCCAGCAAATAATCTGGCGCGGCTCTACAGTGCATATGACACAGTTTCTTCTTGCTTCATCGAGCGCATCTTCGGGTCTCGAAAACACAACTTTTGGTCTCCGCGCGTGGATCACATCTGTCCACCCGTCCTTGGAATCTTGGCGCAGCGGGCTGGACGAGCAGCCAGACACCAACCGACCAAACCGTTGCCGCGTCAATGGAGATGGCGCGTGATCAACCAAGTGCGCCAATAAATGGGAGGCCGATGTCGCCGTCGCGACATCAGTGGAAATGTCTACATACAGACCCACAGC
The DNA here is from genome assembly GCA_038089995.1 of Tylopilus balloui. Classification (NCBI taxonomy): domain Eukaryota; kingdom Fungi; phylum Basidiomycota; class Agaricomycetes; order Boletales; family Boletaceae; genus Tylopilus; species Tylopilus balloui. The sequence goes on along the minus strand of JBBPLW010000002.1, from coordinate 343,788 downwards.
TTCAACTTGATTGTCGTACGCGTTGTTTTCTGCACTGTCAGAAAGCGAGGAAAAGGATTCCACGGAGCTTGAACGCGACCGCAAGCTCGGCTCGTATTCGTCGTATTCGTCGTCGCTGAGCTGTTCTCCACGAATAAATCTTTCATACACGTCTCGGCCATCTAATCGCTCGGTCTGTAGATGGTCATCTGGAGGAGTAGCGTCCTCCATGCTCGGAATGGACACAAGGCGCAAGCGCGGGCTTCTCAAGAAATCCCGCAAGAGCTTGAACACCCGTTTGAGAAAGCGGGCAACACCGGCAGTAAACTTTACAAATTCACGACACCAAGCAAGGTCCAACCATAGATCGCCGTCGTTGGAAGTGACCTTGATGTTCTTGATTTCGTTTGCGAATCCCTTCTTGGCTCGGCGGTTCTTTCCATGTCCTTCGAGCGAGTGCGAGATAGAGTCAACACCAAAGCGGCCAAGTGCGACCGTGCCGATCTCTGTCTCGTCAAGTGAAGACGGAGTGAGAGCAACACCGCCGACCTCATTTCCAAAACCGGCTACGCTGGTGGTTTCGAGACTGGCGGTTCCCATGCGGAGAAGCGCGATAGAAAAGTCTTCATCGAGCCTTGGCAATAGAGCGGCATGATGGCCAAATAGGGGGCGAGAGATGGAGCCCTCTGCGACAATCTGTGTGAAGGCGTTCAGAAAGATGGCGAGAAATGTGACGAAGAGAAGGACGGATTCAAAAAGACAAGGCATGTAGTTGAGGAGGGGATAGGTGGAGTCGGAGAACCAGAGAACCCAATGGAAATGGATGATGGCAATAATGGATACAAATGCGGAAGGGAGGAGACGGTGATTTGACCAGGACTGTTTTATTCCTAAACAGTGTACGATCGAGAGCTATGAAATGGGTTGAGTTTTTCGGCAGATGGAGAGAGTGCGTCGTGACGGACTTGTAAGAGAGGGAGAATGATGGTGAAGACGACATGTTTGTCTGGACGGGACGGGAGACCTTGCAGTTTTGTGTTGTGAGTCATTGGGGACGAGTATATGTGCAAGAGAAAGGCATAACCGAACTGATGGATGTGTAATGAATGATGAGTAACCGAGGAGACATCAGGGTTATCAGCTACATGCGGCATGATGACATACCAAGTTAAACGGAGAAGCATTGCTGTTTGTGCCTTCCAAGCCACGGGTCAGAGCTTCTACGCAGAGTGCACCACAAACGGCACAGAACGTAAACCAGCATAGGGCTGGGGTGTCGTAGCGTGTGACCCACGAAGCGAAGAAGACGGGGGAATCGGAGGGGAATTTGTGTGCAGTCTGGGCAAGGGTAGTGGACCAGAGCAAGAGCGACTTTGATAAGAAGTAGAGGGACGGCAGACGGACGAGGAGACGGACGAGGGAGGAGGAGAGATCGAGAGGGAATATGGCACGATATGCGACGTAGGGGAAGGGGCGGTGCCCTGTTTGAGGACGGGGGAAGCGGCGCACTCTATGGCGTGGTGGAACGACGATGTTCTGTATGCGATGCATGAGGATGGCCTGTGGAGCGTGTGAGTGCAACGACGGGGAGGCAGGGAGGGGCTATTATACCATGACGATGAGGCCGAGTATGTAACCCGAGGTGAGGAATCCCCAGGGCCCGGGGAGGGGGCTGAGCGGGGGCTGCTGAGCGCGGCGTGGGTGATGGCCGTCGAGCCAGTCGTTGAGCTTGCGAATGCGCGCGACGAGGCGGGGGGACCAGCTCGTCGCGTTGAATGCCATGGTGGTAGTACACCAGAGTGGATTAGTCAGCGTACATGGCCCTCCTCAGCTCGCTCGCTGCGACTCTCCCCGCCATCCCTCTCCCCGCCACCGCCGTCCGCGTGCTCGACAGCCCGCCCGCGTTCTACGCCCTCCTCCTCGTGCGTACCCGACCCCGTCTCTCACCCGTCTCTCACCCAGTCCAGGACATCGTCCGTCGCGCAAAACGACGCATCTTTCTCTCGTCTCTCTATCTGAGCGCGTCAGAGCACCAGCTGGTCCGTCTACGCACACCGTGCGTCTCCGTCTGCTCACCCGCTCTAGATATCATCCCTCGACACCGCCCTACGCCAAAACGACCGTCTCCACCTCCACCTCGCACTCGACTACAACCGCTCGACCCGGCCCGGCCCGGACTCCCCTGTCCTCGCCCTTCTTCCCCTCGTGCGCGACCATGGCCCCAGAGTACACGTCTCCCTCTTTCGCAGCCCAAATATTAGCGGTCCCATGACCACACTCGTCCCCCCACGCTTCAACGAGGGCTGGGGCACATGGCACCCAAAAATATACGGCGCCGACGACGACGTCATCATCACCGGGTCCGTCTCGCCATCGCTTCACCCCCATCGAGTTAACCCGCTCCGCAGCGCTAACCTTAACAGATCCTACTTTACCAATCGCCAAGATCGCTACCTCCATTTCAAGGCACAGCCAACGCTTGCAGACTACTGCTCCTCCTTTCTGCAACTAATATCCTCCTTTTCGTATAATGTACTCTCGTCACCCAGTATAGATATGCCCATAATACAGTGGCCGGATCCGTCCATCCAGCCCTGGAAGATCCAGTCCAAGGTCCACGACGCATTGTCCACATTCCAGGCCTCTCGCCTTTCGTCCTTGCGCCACACCGATGACACTGTCCTGTTTCCCGTCATACAAGGTGGTCAGTTCGATATCCGCGAAGAAGAGCGCACCTTGTCGACCATCTTTAATCACTTGGCATCTCAGCACACCAACCGCGGACCCACTCCTGCAATGACTTGGACCAGCGGCTACTTTGGCCTTTACAAGCCCTACCAAGATAAGATCCTTAAATCTCCCGCCACATGCAATGTCATCGCTGCAAGCCCCAAGGTGCTGGGATGTACTCTTCATCTCCCGTGTTCCTCTGACATATCACAGGCAAATGGTTTCTACGGCTCCCGGGGTCTGTCCGGTCTCATACCCGAAGGATATACCTTACTGGAACAGAGATTCGTGCGTGCAGTTCGTGCGGCTGATCGACTATCCGACCAACGCGACGACGCCGTCACCCTCTCAGAGTGGGAACGTCCGGGTTGGACCTACCACGCCAAAGGTAGTTGTGTCACTTTGGCTTGCCACATGTGTGCTCACGCTGAGCAGGCATTTGGCTATCCCCTTCGAAAAACAGCCCCCCCGTGTTGACCATGTTTGGCTCGACGAATCTGAACTCGCGGTCTGCAAACCTTGACACCGAACTTTCCTTTGTAATGGTCACGTCCTCACGCGCGTTACAGCAAACCCTCAACGATGAGGTACGTAACTTGCAGCGATGGACAGGGCCTTGGAGAGGGGCCGATAGAAAGGTTCGTCTGAGAACGAAAGCGATCGTCGGTCTAGTTGGCGGAATGTTGTGAATCAGATTTACTTTTTCACTCCCATCTCACCGGATTCGTTGCCTGCATGCTTGACCATGAGTACGTGTGGATCCTATGCAACTCGACGCCCAGTGTACACATCGCGTACCCTCAGGGTGCCGCACGCATACAACACAATTCACTCGGAAGGGATCCCCCACCGCAAGGCAGAGCTGTCGCTGCTCACGACTCTCCGACTGGGGCTATATTGGACTACGTTGACTCCGCAGATCCAGATGAATCATCTTTTACTTTCTTCTTTTCTCCTTTCTCTCCGCTACCATTCGGAGGCGTGACGTACTCAAACTTTCTGGTATCAAGGGTGAAGGTGACGGGTCCCTATTGGGAGGTACAACGTCAGTCCGAGTGTGATATGCTGGCCCACTGCAACCGAACCTCGTTTGTCAAGCTCACGTCCATCATGGCGCCAAACTGACCGTCTACGCGTGCTCTTTTGAGCAGTCCCATCGTACCGGATCACTAAAGCCTACCTTTGATGCGATCCGGGACATACAGCTGTTTCATCTTGTCTAACAACACCCCATACAGCTGACGCGACGATTCCGCGGACTACCCACGCATGTCTGCAACAGACGAAACGAACGAGCAGGCACGTACGTACCATGGCCTTGTGAAAATCCGGCTTGTTCCCCTTGGTCGTATTCGCCAAGAGCGTGAACTGCGACACGCAGAGGACCTCGCCCGCAATGTCCTTGACGCTCGCCTTCCACATCGCCCCACTCGCATCCGAAAAGACGCGCAAGGAGAGTCTGGCAACGGGTCAGCTCGAGGTCGGTACCGATCGCCTGAAGCGCGTCGAATCACATTTTACTGGAGAGGCTGTCGACGTCTGCCGGTGTGTCGTCTGTCTTACACGCAGGGCCTGTGTTGAGCGAGGTGCGTTTTGTGTTGGAGGGCGTAAGTCGTACCTGTTCCGATGCCGACGAGAACCATGAGTCCTCTGGATATACTGGAGATCACTTTGCCATCGACTGCGGAGATGTGAGGTGGACGCCTCGTAAATCAGTCTGGATTGCTCACCGGCGACGGAGGCAGAGGCGACACGCTGTACTACTGCTCTCATGATGGTATAGATGCCAGTGATGACTCGGAAAGTAGCGGTCGTCTAATTACAGTGAAACAGAATGGACTACATTAACAAAACCGAGGAGTCCGAAGGCCCTCGTCAATAACACCACAACCCAAACACCAATCTTCAGAATAGATTGTTGCAATCTGACCAGGGGCAATGCCCTTTTGAGGTGTACGAAAAACGACATGCATTCCTTGGGTATCTCTGCAAGCGGTCAACTTGACCGAACTGAATAAGGACGTGTACCACCCACCGATAAACAGTGCATGGGACATCAGTCATACAATGTCGATACTTTACGCGTGCTTCCAGGCCAGAGGAGTGTGATACTTGCCATGGCTCACCGTCCGCCCATATCCAGTGAAAGTCACGAACGCGGATGCTTTCAACATATAACGCGGGATGGTCCCTGTCGAATGATGAGTAGAGCGGAAAGCAAACGGGTAGCAGGACTTGCCGTCCAGGCACGACAAATATGGTGTTTGTTTCTGAGTCCTTTTTGGCCACGAACATTCTTTGCGGCATGCCACTGATTTTAGCCCCTTGACCAATCGTATAGCTCCATATCCCCTGATGAATACCTGCTTGCTTCCCTGTGGTCATATCTACAATGGGTCCGGGTTTGGGTACGATGTATTGTGCTGGAAAAGTCTGAGCTATGATAATCCACAAGACATGGACAGAACTTACATATGAATTCGCTGAATTTCTTTCGTTCTCCAACGAAGCAGAGACCCATGCTTTCATCTCTAGCTGCCGTTGGTAACTTCCATTCGGTAGCGAGGTGTCGCACTTGCGCCTTGGTCAGTTGAGAAAGAGGGAATAAGGAACGTGAAAGGCTATTTTCGGAGATCAAGGATAGGTAGTATGTTTGATCCTTGGTCGAGTCCAAGGGTTTTCTGAGCATGGGACGCGGCCTCGTGAAGCGATCGCTTGTATCCCAAGCCTTGTGGGCGTAGTGTCCTGTCGCGGCACTCGTCAGGAATGCCAAATAGTGTGGTTTGGAGAGGACAGGTACCGGTTACAAGCCACGCATTTGAGAACGCGGGCTCGTTGGTAAGGCTGTCCAAAAGGGCGCCAAATTTCACCTCTCTATATCGATCAAGATGGACGAAAAGAAACTATAAAATCGTTCTTACTTGTTACACCAAACGTCGGGATTAGGCGAAAGTCCCGAAGCCCAGTCTCTGAGAGAAGGTTCAAACACGCGGAGCCAATATTCGCGGCTAAGATCGACCTGATCCCTAGTGAAAGGCTTTCGTCGGCGTGAAGCGGACGAACGTACCATCTTGACGGGTATGTCAAGCATCCGACATACCCTCTGCACGTCCTGCCAGTCCTTCTTCCACTCGCATCCATCGTCCGAGCCGGATTCATCGCGTGTGTCCCAGTTTCGCATGAATACTGCAGAGAGGTCGTATCCCTGGACAGCATAACTAAAGTGCAATGTAATGAGAGACGAGCCGACTCACGTTCGGGGTGTCGGCCAAAAGTTTTGCGGTCACGGAGGAGTCGACTCCTCCGGACATCGCCACCACGACTGGATGGGCATTAGAAAGAGTCAGAAGCCCCGGACTGGTAAAGATACCTTTGTCTCCTTTCGACGGTGTGATTGGGCCAGCGTGGTAGTTTCGGCGTAGTACAGGACATCGTCGTCGGACACGAAGGAGCCAAAGCATACGTGACGACGGAACAGAATGCGTGACAAACGTCTTTGACCATCTCAAGCTCCACGAAGATGGTCGTCGGCACCAAAACTGATGGTAATCCTCCTTCATACCCGACCTCGACCTCGACTGACACCCTCTCCGGAGGCCCATCACAGGCCGAGGTCCTGCTACGAGTCACCTCCGCAATCGCTGCAGAGCTGATCAGATCGCACGACGCCAACGAACCTGTCTCCCTAAATGAGCTCCGCGCCAAGATGTCGAAAAAGTTTGGCTTTGGAGGCGTTCCCAGACTCGTCGACATCATCAGCGCGATTCCGGACGACTACAAAAAGGCGCTTCTCCCAAAGCTCCGTGCGAGACCGATACGGACCGCAAGTGGGGTGTGCCCATTTTAAGATGCCATCTATTCGACGTGGCTTATCCTTTTGTTGTTTAGATTGCGGTGGTCGCGGTCATGTGCAAGCCCCATCGATGTCCGCACATCGCCATGACCGGGAACATTTGTGTGTGAGTGTGTTCGACGCTTCAGTGACCTGTCCTTCTGCTGACACCTCGCGCAGATATTGCCCTGGTGGACCTGACTCCGACTTCGACTACAGCACGCAGAGTTACACTGGGTACGAGCCTACGAGCATGCGCGCCATTAGGGCTCGCTACGACCCATACGAACAAACGCGTGGTCGCGTCGAGCAATTGAAAGCCCTTGGTCACAGTGTTGACAAGGTCTGTGTAGTCATTCTTCTTGATTGTGTATGTCCGTAAGAACTGCGTCACTCAGGTCGAGTTCATCATAATGGGCGGCACGTTCATGAGCATGCCAGAGGACTATCGAACAAAGTTTATCGCCCAGCTACACAATGCCCTGTCAGGATTTACTGGTCTGGACGTCGATGAAGCAGTTCGTTACTCGGAGCAAAGCAAGTCAAAGGCCATTGGCATCACCATTGAAACCCGTCCAGACTACTGCCTCCGTCCCCATCTCAGGCAAGCCTCGGCTGACCTTGCCCGACGATGGCGCTGAACTTTTCTCTTTGCAGCCAGATGCTCCGTTACGGATGCACTCGTCTAGAGATTGGAGTACAGTCCGTTTACGAAGATGTCGCAAGAGATACTAATCGTGGACACACGGTTCGGGCAGTATGCGAGTCTTTTCATCTTGCAAAGGACGCTGGCTTCAAGGTTGTCGCACATATGATGCCCGACCTCCCAAACGTTGGGCTTGAAAGAGATCTCGAGCAATTCAAAGAGTATTTCGAAAACCCTGCTTTCAGAAGCGATGGTCTTAAAATATATCCGACATTGGTGATTCGCGGAACAGGTCTGTATGAGCTTTGGCGAACCGGACGGTACAAGAATTACACACCCAACGTTTTGGTCGATGTCGTCGCTCGTATTCTTGCGCTGGTACCCCCGTGGACAAGAGTGTACCGCGTCCAAAGGTGAGTACATCGTTCTTGGACTAAAACGTTACCGAGATTATTATTCACAGAGATATACCGCTGCCTCTTGTGACAAGTGGTTGCGAAAACTCGGGGAACTTGCGGGAACTCGCTCTTAATCGTATGAAAGACTTTGGTGCAGAGTGTCGAGACGTACGTTTCCGTGAAGTTGGTGTGAGTTTTTCCATGTCATCCTCCTAGCGTGTACAAATTCGACTTGTCCGCAGATCCACGAAATACATCACAAGGTTCGACCAGAATCGGTGGAGCTTCTCCGTCGGGACTACGCGGCAAACGGTGGTTGGGAAACATTTCTGTCATATGAAGATCCTGAACGGGATATTCTCGTCGGGTTGCTGCGTCTTCGTAAATGCTCAGAGGAAGGCACGTTTAGACCTGAGCTGGTTCGCAAGGAGGGCACCGGAGGTGGGTCGAGTATAGTGAGAGAACTACACGTCTATGGGACAGCAGTTCCGGTGCATGGTCGTGATCCAACCAAGTTCCAGCATCAGGGCTTTGGCACGTTGTTGATGGAGGAGGCAGAACGAATAGCAAGGGAGGAGCATGGAAGTGTAAAACTGGCTGTTATTTCGGGTAAGCCGTTGTTCATCCGTCGTATGACTCGTTGACGAGGTATCTGTAGGCGTTGGTACACGAGACTATTATCGAAAGCTTGGCTACGAGCTCGATGGCCCGTACATGAGCAAGTCACTCATATGACAACGTACATGTAGCATTGTACTCTATCATGTTGTATTTCTATCCAGTGGATTTTGCATGGCTACTGGGGCTGGTCACCCAAGACGAGCGTATGAAAGTTTGGAAACACTAGCTCCTCCTCGACCGTTTTCCGTATGACATCCTGAATGAACCGCTCGACCCGCGTCACATTCTTCAGCACATGTTTGTCTGCCTGACCGATCTCGCTTTCGATCAATATGGATGGCAACAAACGCTGTCCGACTGGTAGAGGCTTTCCGTCTCGTTTCCCCCCAGTATCATCATCCGTATCTGGTGGCGTACTCGACTGACTCCGTTCCCGCCGACATGCAGGCCCATACGGGTCCAAATCGTCCAGTATGCAGATATGAACGCGACCACGACTGCCTTCATACGCCACCGCCACCTCACCGTTGAACACGAGACCTGTAACGGAGAGTTTGATCGGCAACGACATGAACGACGGCGACGGATAATTAATGAGCAACGAGGTCGTGAGCGTCAGGCGGAGATTCGAGTGCCAGTTCAGATGGAGATGTAGCTGGAGATCTGGTCGTGCCTGCTGCTGACCTGGTGGTCGTGCGTCTGGCGAGGGCGACGCATGCCGGGTCGTCGGGTGGCAGACGGCCATGGACGACGCTGACCCGTGGGTCGACCCCGCCTTGGGGAACGACGTGAACGGGTCTGGGTGAAACGCCCCAGACGACGGTCCAGGGGCGACGACGGGCCTGAAATCGCCCAAGCTCGGCATGCTCCTGTTCCTCTGCACGGGCACAGCGGCGCCGGCAGCGCCCCACACGTCCCGCGGCGAACCCGGGTAGAGCGCGGGCGTCGACGCGAAGAGGTCCACTGCGGGCCCGCGTCCGTAGCGCACGTGTGGCGGGAGATAGTGATACGCAAGCGTGTCCTCGGCCAGTCCGCGTCGTGCCGCCCTCCGCGACACCCACTCGAACCCATCCTCGTCCTCCGCTGGTACCGCACCCTCTGTCGTTCCGACGTTACCCTGCTCAGACCCAGCATCCGAGTCGTCTTCGAGAAAGTCACGGTGGATGTCGCGCAGGTCGACGAGTTCGACGTCGGGCGCCTGCGTGCCAAAGTCGAGTCCCGTGATTTCGACGGGTCCGATGAAGGACGGCCGTTGGGTGTTGGTGAGCTGTCTGTTGAGTACGTCGACCAGCGTCTTGGAGAGAGACGAGTCGAGTTTGTGCCATTCCAGGTCGATCGACATCAAGTTCGACGGGTGTGTCCCGAGCCGCGATTTCAGGCATGCAGGGGCACTCACGCACTGCTTGAACATCGACAACAATCGGTCTACAGACTTGGACAGACTCGTCGATGGCAGAGACACCGATACAGTAAGCGTATGGTACAAGCTAGCTGGCAACGAGAGCACGCAGCGTCCTATCGAGATCACCTTCATTTTCGGAGAGCACCTTCTCCGCCTGCGCTTGAGAGATGTCAAACTCCTTCACCTGAGACGCAATCAGGCGCCATGGCGTCTCCCATCAGTGTCGAGTACACGCACGATGAGGTCCACGTCATCTTTCTTTATGGCTACTTGGCCTTTGACAAACTTGACAGACTTGCGATCATGCACCAACTCGCGAAGACTCGCGTCTAGTTTTGTTCTGGAGTACGAATAGCCGTCATTGAACTGTGGTGATCTCAGGCAAGAATGGGAGGTAAGACGTTGTAATACATACTTGGGCTATCACTTCTGCCTCACGTCCGTTGTACAGGTCGTTGGTTTGCATAGTGTCTGGGTGGCAGTGCTCCTCAAAACAGGTCACACAGATGGATTGGCTCTATTCATTCTTTTTCGTCCAAGGATGAGGAATATTACAGCCAACACCTGACTAAAATGCCAGCGAACGTCTTACTACTGTAGAAACGTTGTCGTCAAGCGCCTACCGATCCTCGTGCGTCGAAGTAACGGGGCCAGTTCCATGTCCCGTGCATCTTCCGTAGCGAAAAATTCAAGCAGAATAAAATCAAGAAAAAGAACGTAAAGAATGCACGTGAAACGGAAGGACGCACAAGTTACTCCACAAGTATGACAACGACGATAATTGGATTCGATGCAAAGCGAGAGGAAACCGTGGAAGGCGTTAACAACGTTATATAAGTGAAATAAATTTCGCTGGTTTGGGATTGGGCCGATACTACGCAACGCGAGGTGGTTGCCGAGCAATAGCTGTAGATAGACGGTTCTAGTAGAACGGGGTATATTTGGTCATCACGTTAGAAGTCGTATGGTAAAGTGTTCAACTGTTCGGTGTATCCGTGGCGGTTCACAGTCGCTCTTCTGGTCGAGGTGTGGGGGTGCGCGATGGGAAGGGCGAGCCGTAAGGTGCGTTGAGGTACCGAGACGTAGATTCCATCTCCGAAAAGTACTCTTTCTCCACCAGAGGCCCTGACTTATCGCCCAGTCCAAGGGCAGATGCAATAGCTCGAGGGCTCCCAAATGGCGATGGCTTCTTGTTAGAAAATTCACCAAGGATAGGGTCCTTCTTGCCAAGTGATAGATCTGAAAATGGTGTTTTACTCCCCGAGGAAATGATGATGTGGGGTTCTTCTGGTGCTGGCTGGTTGTACATTGCAGTGGCTGCAAGCACAGTAGCAGCTCCGATGATGAACGAAACCGTGACATGGAAGTCGAAAAGCACCACCGATGCCAGGAAGGAAAGGATGATAGAGATGGACGTGGCAAAGCCTTTGAGGATATTGTCTGAATATTTGATGACAACTGCCGTAATCAGGCCACCAAAGACCTGGATAACCACGGTAGCCCACGCCCAGCAACCAAAATTGCGGAAGATGTAGCTAATGAAACCGTTGGATGTGGGAAACTGAGGGGCGTACAGGATGGGAACGATGGCCGGGAGGAGGGAAAACAAAGACAACTGGACATTCCGTATCCATAGATCGGCCTTTGAGTTCTTAAGAACCATCTCAAAGTAAACTCCGGCTAGACCAGATGTGAAGCAAGCAGCCGTGACAGCACCGAAGCCTTTAAGTGGACTCATGATATGGATATGCAGCGGTGCTGCATCGTGGGCGCTACCCACACGAATTTCTCTGGGTCCGGCGGTCGAGGTGGAGGTTTGGACTTGGACGATGCCAACACCAATCGCCAAAAAGAACAATGAGAGCCACTTTGTCGACGAGAGCTTCTTTCGAAGCAGCAAGACGGAGAACGCGGCAGTGGTCAGAATCTTCATCTGGTAGGCGACCTGAAACGAGGCGACAGGCAGGTTACCGATGGCGACGAATTGGAGAGAGTTCTGCACGACGTAAAGAAGGGCAGGAATGGAGAGCTTCCAACAGTCGGTGCTGAAGACCTCGCCACATACTTGACGAAAGGGAGCGGACCAGGGAGCAAGCGAATAGACAACACCCCAGAACGATTTGCGAGAAGATAAAGGTAGGTCTGCATCCCTGGCTCTCCACAGTGCGATCAAGAAGGATATTGAACCCTTTAAAATCTCGCCTAAAAGGACGGCTGAGGCTGGGGAGTAGGACAAATGGGCTGGGGTGGAAACCCGCGAGTAGTGCATCACTATGGACAATGATGCATTCTGCACGGCAAGGGTAACGAGCCTGAGGAGGGACGAATTGGTGAGTTGGTGGGTGACCACGAACACGAATAATACTTGCGACACGTATTTCAAGGGCATCCCGCAGAATATTGCATCTCTAGACACTGCACGAACCTCGGGTGACACGTCGATAGGGGACTGGTTGAGTAGGAGGCCCGACGTCTTGCTTGACAAGTTTTCCAGGGCGGCGGGTGGGAGGAGTGGTGCTAGACGCGGACCGGGGGAGGGCGTAGTAGGGATATTGGGGGACGAAGGCACGGAACGAACTGAAGGGTAGGCGCGGTGGTACATTTCATTTGAGGGAGAGAGCACTGCGGGATCTGAACTCAATACGAGCTACACGCTTGGAGGGGGGAAGATGGTTCACTTTCGGTGCGAGAGGGCGACTGGGGCGGTAATGATCGATTCTGTTCGCGTGGGGAACAGCACGGGTACGACTTACCTCCCGAAGACGCGACCCGGCAAGGCTGTTGAGGGCGGAAAGCGGTGTAAAGGAGATAGGAAGAGAGACGAGAACGACTGCGACTTGTTCCGCTCGGCTTGCAAATAATAAAAAAAACTCGAGACAGAGTCTGCGAGGGAGAAAACGAGACTCAAGAGCAAATAAACCGGGTCGTGGACGCGTGTTGGTTTTTGGGAGGGCGCAGAGCGTATGCGCGCGAAAAAGAAGGAAGACCACTACTAGGTACCGTTGCCACTCGGCTGCGTCTCAATCAACCTCGTGATCATTCCAGTCTATCTAAGTACACGCTACAATCCCAAGCCAGGGCATCGCTAGCGGGAAAAACGTTAGCTCGAGCCATGAAAAAGACGGCAGACAGGGTTGCAGAACACCTCAGCCTCGCCTTTAATTCCCCATCCACCTCCAGCTGTCGCTGGCTCGGCAGGAACCTCCACGACACCCCCAGTGAGAGAGGGACCCTCGCGGGCGGGATGTGTTCTTTTACCAGGATGCTCATCCTCGGTGTTCCACCCAAGATCTGCCTGAACAGACAACACTCACATCTGCCGTGTGTCAGAGACCGGGACGACATGCACAAACGAAAACTTACATCTACGTATCGTACGGCGAGAAACAAACGGTGTGGACATCTCCAGGTGGTCCTGCATCCTGATCCCTCGACCAACGGGAGGAAGCGTCAGCAAAGACTGTTTTCGAGACGACCTCTGAGCATTCGTCTTCGACGTTTGTCTGGACCATCCATCCTTGACGTTTGCAACGTCGTGCACGAGGACAAACAGTAATTTGGACGTCGTTGAGTTTTCGCGTCCAATCCCGCGCTTTTATGTCCACCCGGAAATTGCCGGGGTTGACCCAAAATTCTCACTCTTCCTCGTGCTCGGCCAGATGCCCTGCTCAGCCTTGACCCGTTCGACGTTTGGGACGCTCCTCAAACACTCAAAGTTCTCCTCTTTCGACCCTCGCATCAGCCAAGTCTACACCACTCACGGCGGTGATGCTCACCGTGGTCACTGGGGCTTCAAACGTCCCCTCCCTCTCCGTCGTCGCGGAGCTTACATCACCGTAAAGAACGTCGACACACCAGAGTACCAGACAGAATGGAACTCTGCCGAACCACAGGCGCTGTGGATCAAGAACTGGGACGAACTCAAATTAACCCCTGAGCCCAAGGAGTTGACCCCGGAGGAGCACATCGTCGACTCCGACTACGTTCCCCAGACACAGAGCCCAGAGCATTGGCGACAACCGTACATCCCCAACCTCGAAGTAATGACGCGCAACGAGTTTTCAGACTATCTCAACAAAATACGTGCTTGCCGGGGTGCCTTCCTGAAACAGCGGACAGCACGCGAGCAAGTCGACAGCGCGACGTCCTACCAGCTCAGCAACTCAAACAGGCCATCTACCCCATGGCATGATCTTGCCGCCATTCAGCTCTCGCAACAACGCCGATCAGACCCGCGCAGCAGGGAGGTCGAGCACATGCCGCATTCCTCTGGTGGTTTGAGCTACGCCCATTATTCACCGCTGCAGACATTTTTGATGACCAAGGAACGCAAGGGCCGGTTGGCGGACGAGGAAAAACGCATGTCTTACGTGGCGTCGTTCGCAGGAATGGCTGGTTCTGTGCAGAGGAGGCACGCTGGGTTGGAACGCCCTGTGGTCTGGGACGACCCCAACCGTACCGGAGAGGTCATGATCAGGCCATATTCTGTGATCGTTGGAAGATGGCCCATCGTCGTGGGGGAGAGGCAAGGGTTGAAGGCGGCGAGACTGGATTTGAAGTTGAGGGTTTGGGATGCGCAGTCACACTTCCGGAGCAACCCACACCCACCAGGGTCTTCCGAGTACATTGCAGCAGAGCCACCGCGTAGTGTTCAAGAGCTGACGACGCATGCGGCGGTGAGCAATGCGGGGGCGAGGCAGAAGACGAAAAAGATACAGCATAGGACGACGCTCGCGCTACTCAAATCGGCCATGGCCAGGTCGGCTCCTCCATAGATTTAGCGTGACTGTATATCGCGTGACATAACGTGACCCATTAACGCGTCGCGCCTTGTTTGTTTCCCACCACCTGAGCTCGCTGCCACCGACGACGACCTCAGCCAACAATGCCGCGAGAGTCTACAGACCGCAGAAAGTCCTCTATAGGGACCCGGAGAGGCCCTCCGAGACAGCACATTCCCTTTCGTGCTGACGATCTCGCTCGCGGCAAGAAAACCGGAATGGCAGTCGCCTATGTCGACAGGAATTCGGACGAGTTCGAGCCCTTTGAGCAGGTAATAAAGCAGGCAGACAATAGACCACCCCCACGTATGAGGCTAAAGAAGAAACGTGTATCTATTGCCCCTCCCGTCGAAGAAGTTGACGAAGACGGCGAAATGTCCATGGATTTAGCTGAGAGTGAGCACCAGCAGACCGGCGTAAGTGTCCCTAGCTCATGTTCGGTATATTACAGGCAATCAGGGAAGCCCCCTGGCTTACTTTACGAACGCAAACCCCGTGTATGCTCGTGATAGCTCGAGACCTGTTATTTCCCGCTCGTACGCACGAGCATCCGAAATTGATTATGATCGAATTCCTTCTCCAAGGTCGAACCTAGCCGCGCGACAGTCGATAACAAATGGACGAGGTCCATCCGCTCTCTCAAAGTCGTTTGTTCCACGCGAACCAACGCCAGACCCCGACTTCGATTATGCAAATCTGGGCGTAGTCGATGACTTCGAACTTCCACAGCCTGACGACGACCCACCGAGATCACAAACTCCAGAAACCAGTCCAGAGGATGGTGGAGAGGATGAAGAGGCTGTGGAAGTGGAACGAGCAGTCGCGAAGGTTGACAAGGGAAAGCGGAGAGCAGATCCAGTGGAACAACCATCGAATGCAAAACTACACGATGCCAATGGGCTAGAGGATGATATTGCACAAGGTCTTGAAGAGGTTGAGAATGCGCGGGATGATGAAGACCATGCTCCACCAACAAAAAAGTTGAGGAAAGAGCCAACCAAGTCCAAAAAACCGCGTCCAGAGAAACGCGTTGTTAGGACTGCTGTCGAGCGTGCGTATTGCGGAACCGGTGCATGTGTCCTTGACTCAGACAGCTACAGGTTCTCCCAGCCCAGAAGGAGTGCGACGTGGGCGACGCCACCGTTACACGCCCTTGGAGTGGTGGCGGCAAGAGAAGGTTGTTTACGGGCGGCGTGATTCTGGAGTGATCCTCGTTCCTCAGATTAAGGAGATCATCCGCATCCCTCACGAGCCAGTTAAACCTCTTGGCAAAGCAGGCAAGCGTAAACGTGGAGCGGGAGTCCGAAGCAAGAGCAAAGGGAGGGAGACGTCTTTCAACCCAGAGGAGGGATGGGACGAAGACACGCCTACTAATGCGACTGTCATCGACTACGAAACGCAAGAGGAAGTCTCACGACGTAAGAACTGCATCCGAATTGAACGTGGTTGAAAGGCTGGCTAACTCAAAGGAACCGTCCAGGTGTTGCCTTCTTGGCCCATATGATCGATCCCAAACCGGCCGCGAATAGTAACTGGTTCTTTCAAAAGATCTTTGGGGAGGGCGAGTTCATTGCGGCTGGTCAAATGCATATACCTCCAAAGTCCCAGAAACCAAGCAAATCTACCAAAGATAATACATATGTGCGTGGAACGCCTTTTTGTTTCAGCTATCGTGCAGCGCCAATCTTTCTTCCTGTAGGTGTTTTATGTGATTCAAGGCGCCGTGTCGGTTTTCATACACGAAACTAGCTTTATCATCACTACTGGCGGGATGTTCCTCGTTCCTCGAGGTCCGTGTGTTCGTCCACTCCTTCAGTGGTGCCCGAAAATAAAGTTCATGCTAGGAAACACATACTACATTGAAAATATTGCGGAGAGGGACGCAAAGTTGTTCTTCACACAAGCTCGTATGTTGCCGACAGAGGACACCATGCAGGTGCAACATACGGCTCAGTCAGCTCCTCCTTCGTCACACCGCAGAGCTATCTCCGAGGATGCTTCTGCTGGCCCCAGGAAAGGCATACGCAAGGCATGACGACGATTATGCCTCTGTAAGGTAATAACGCACTGCAGGGTTGGGATTTAACCCGTTCAGTTAACGAGTCGACATCCACTGTCCATTTGTCTATGGTAGCAATGCAACGGTTCAGTCGACAGTCCTGCTGACTTCATAACCTCATATTCATAGTTATCCTTACAAGAAATCTTTTGTCTACATAGCAATTGGAATCATAGCGATTAGTCACATATGAAGCATAATGTGCATAACAATGATCCAGTTTGAAAAGGAAATACTGGTCACTTTCGAGAGGACTGCCCAAGGGTGAGCTATCTTGCCGTCGGGAGAGCAGACAGCTAGGGAGTGGAGGGGCGATGTGAGAACCAAGAACGCATTTGCTTGCGAAAAGTAGGTTGACTGATCCGATGAACCAGGAAAGGCACCCTCGCAATAGAGAGCGTGCCAACGTTTGGCCGAATATGACACAACCACCCAAGTTGCTCGAAACCGTCAAGCAAGGTCGGATCAAGTGGTTGTCAGCATCGTGACGACATTAGAACACAGTGACGCCAGCCTGGGTCCCGGTGTATTGGCTCTTCATGTCGTCCGCATCTGTCGTTCCGTCCTGACTCTTGTAATCGTATCCACTCATACTTCCCATGTCGGTTCCAGCTGCCGAAGAGAACGAGCCACGTCTGCGAAGACGATCTGACTGGGAGTAGGCCAGCGATCCACCCAAGCTGCCACCCCCAATACTGGCACCACTGGGCGTACCGGCATCCTGAGAAATGATGGAACTGGCGTAACTTCCATAGGCACTGCGTTTACCCACACCGCCGGGTCCACGAGGTACGCCAGGAGGGAAACCTCCAGTAGCCGTGAACATAGGGAGACCAGACGAGTAGGTTGCCTGGGAACGCAAAGACTGCACATCGGAAGGTATGTATGCAAGCGGATCATGGGTACGATAGAAGTTGGTGTCGAAGCGGCTCGGAGTGCCGGAGCGTCCAGAACCACTGCTGGGCAAGTACTCGCGCGCATTGGTCTCGTGGCGGCGGAACGAATCCATTTTGAGAGTGCGGCGGGGTTTGCTGAACTGGATCATGCTCGGCTGGAGGTTATTCAGCGGACCTTCAACCAAACAACTCTTCTCCTTGTAATGGGTAAGCAGGTAATGCCATAGTGGGTGCTGCAGACAGAACATTGAGAATTCTACGCATACATGAGCCATTCCATGCAGCCTACCTTGCTCAAAACTTTTGGATTTCCAAGAATGACAATACCATACTTGGCGCGAGTGAGAGCGACATTGAGTCGTCGAGGGTCGTTCAAAAAACCGATCCCTTGGTGCTCGTTGCTCCTGACACAGCTGAGGATGATGTAATCCTTCTCCCTCCCTTGGAAAGCGTCCACACTAGCAACTTCGATCTCTTTGTACAAGTCCTTCTTAAGCGAGCCATTAAATTGCATATAGTTGACGATGTAGGAACGTTGTCCTTCGTATGGCGTAACGATACCAATTTGCGCGGGAACGACACCCGACTTGAAGAATTTCGTAACAATTTTCTCCACATTTGAAGCTTCCGTCCTGTGAACAGTGCATGAGCCAATTGTAGGTGTAATCCGATATCATGTACCTATTAAGAAATGATGTACCGCTAGATGATATCTCCTCCTGACCCAAGTTCTGGTAGAAGAACATTGGGGTATCAGGAACTGGCCATGGGAAATCGACGTTCTTGCGCAGTCGCTCAGGGGCGGTAACGCCATTTTGCAAAGTTCCCTCATAGAACATGTTGGACGGGAATTCCGAGCAGCATGGGTGCATACGATACTGAACCTGGAGTCGGATTGGGCGGTTGCCAAGGACAACGAGGCGCTCGAAGAGTGACTGTGTGAGGCCAGCGCGGGCAGCTTTCTTGTTCATAATCACTGGTCCAAGCTGTTGATGGTCGCCAACCAGGACAACTTGTTTGCAACCAAGGACGAGAGGAATCATGCACTCTAGCAGCGAGGTTCAGGTGTTGATTCGCAGAAAAGCATTGCAGGGCATACCTGGCTCGGCGGCTTGGGTCGCTTCGTCGATAAGAACGGTTCTGAACTTGAATTTGCTCAACCTCGGGTCACCAGCACCAACACATGTGGAACAAATCACGTCTGCCGCACTCAGAATCTCTTTTTCACACTGACGGATAAGCGTCTTATATTTGCGCTCATCGTTTGAACTTAGCTCCCCTTGCTCATTCTTTAATTGAATGAGTTTTTGGAGCTCGACATGAGTAGTGCTGTTTGCGACTTGTTGATGCAATGTCAAGAACGCGACGCTGGAATCCAGAGCCTCACGAGATTTGGCTGTGAGGCGAACAACCTTCAAGCCCGTGGCATGAATCTTCTCCGTCAATTGATCAACGGCGACGTTGGAAGGTGCGCAGACGAGCACTTGACCGGGGTTCATCTTCGCTAGATGGTACACGATCGATGCAGAGGTGACCGTCTTGCCGGTTCCAGGAGGCCCTTGGATAAGACTAAGTGGCTTCTGGAGGACGCTCTTAACCGCATACATTTGCGAATGGTTCAGCTCTGGAAGCCCTGGCGCAGAGAAGCGCTTGGGCATCTGGGTTCGGAGAACCTGGGGCTCCACTTCGTGGCCGAGGAGTTTATGGTACTGTTTCTACGCGTAAGCGCCGTCCGAGGCTCAACAAACTCCAATCCATGCTTACGATGTAACCGTTCACACTCTTCTCGTCCACCGCAAACGTCTTCATAGCCAATTGCATTCGATCGAAGCTCGTTGACTTCCAGACAAAATCGGCTGAAAAACCATGGTTAACCTCGGTGGGAACCCCCTCCGTTCTTCGAAGCTCTAATCCGATTTCATCGGATACGTCTGCAACTAGGGTCAGCTAATGAAGAACAAAAACGACGGGCCGACCTACTGTTCGGTATTTTAATGACATGGCCAACACCATCCCAAGCCTTGTGCAATTCACCCTGATATCTCAACCTCAACTCGTCACCCACAGCAAGCCTCACTTCACCACTTTCAAGTTTTGGCAAATAAAACCACGCCACCCTCTTTTGGTTTAAACCAAGGTCCCAGCGCACAGTGATGTCTGTCTGGGTCTGGCTCTCCTTGAGTCGTTTGTCGTAATCAGCCTCTATCTTGACCAAGGGACCAAATATATTCTGATATTGGTAAGCATCTTCATATCGCATGAGAATTGGTTGCGGCTCGTCATCGACACCGGGTTTCTCTAGATCTTCAAGTGTAGCATTGGCGTTCTCGCGCCAAAGGTCCTCTAAGCGATTGATCTGGTTAAACGAGATCTGACGGGAGCGGAGTTGTTCGGTCTCGCTAGGAGGTTTCACCAGCCAAGAAAGGAAAGAACGGTCGTCGATCAACGGAGCCCAGAGGGCGGCGTTCCACGACATGTCTTTCGTAGTCGCTGCGCAAGGCTGACTGAAATGGGTGTGAGTAGGGAAAGGTAGTCAAAAATGAATAGCCGTACCGGCATAACAGAACGACAACGGTATCACTCTTTGCAGGTATAAAACCCAGCATAAAGACATTTTTGCTACCGCAATTGTAGCATTCTGGGGTTGTTTCGCCAAGTGGACTCTCGGCGTGCAAGATTACTTCTTTGTGCTTGGCTCTAACTAGATGATTAACGATGTGCGATGCTGAAGTGTTTCCCCGAGAATTGCAAAACCATTTGGAGCAGATGAGGCACTTGACCACCGATGCTGGGGAATGAATGCCGCAGTAGCTAGATTGCAGATATTAGCTGTAGACAGGTGATGTGGGGTGATCTGCAGACCTGCAGGCATGCGGTGGGAGATCCACGGAGCCTTCGTCCTTCAGGTCATCCAGGACAGCATCAAAATCCTCGTCTATCGTGGAACGTGAGGAGTGATGATGGTGGCCATTGCGGTCAGTAGGAGACACGACAGAACGATCGTCAACAATAGAAAGGCTGCTGAGATCGACTGGGTTGTTGGTTGTCGCGGTGTAGACGGATGAGTTGTCGTCGACGACGCTGTGGGCGCCGCCGTACGACGAAGCAGAGTCATACTGGAAATTATCGAAGGAGTCCATCGATGTCGTTCGAGTTTGAGTCTCGCGGCGGGCGTGAGTATACGTTATAACTTAACATAACAGTTATCTATTTCCCACGACTACTTTGTAATCCGAACAAAATCCCTAGGCTAACGAATGACTCGGGGAGTGTCAACCCCATGCAAGCTCACTGAATGTTGCAAGAAATCCAACCACTCCATGCTATCGTCTACCCCCATTTCTCGCCGCGGCCCGTATCCTTGGTCGCGTCGGTGTCTCGTTCATCGGCAAACGTGCAGGTATACCGTCCAGAGGGAGAGGATTACTCCGCCGAAGCGAATCTTCCCCCGTCGGTGGCCGACTACGACGAGAAACCGTTGGCCGGGAGGACGTACTTCTCGCCCACCTTGAGCTCCCAACCCCGTCACCTCGCTCCATCGACTCATCCTCTGTATCCGACGGGATACGTGCAGAGTCATTGTCATCAACAACGTCGCGCAGCGGCCTTCCTTGCTCTGTCGACCGTTCCAATGGGCCAGCCTCCGGATCCTGGTCCATCGCGTCGACATTCGCCTGCCCCTCCGCCTCACTTTCCTCCTCTGTATCGTCATCATATATCCCGCCAGGTGGTTCTCCAATCCAGTCGTCATCGCCTTCGATTCCAAAGTCCCAGACGTCGAGCATAGTGGTTGTATTGCGGTTGCTGGCTGCCACGCAACATCTCCCTTCGAAAACAACTTGCCATACGCCGTTAATTCCAGTGAGCAGGTCTCGCGCGACCGTTCCATCACGTATATTCCACATCTTCAACGTTCCATCGGACCCGCTAAGTACTTTGAACTCGTCGTGTTGGAAGCATGTGATGGCACCGGCATGTGCAGCAAGTGTATGACGCAATTCACCAGTATCTGGATCCCAAACGCGCAGTGTGGAGTCGGCCGCGGCGGAGACGAGAAAAGACGGTGAGAGGCCTAGCAAGCCGACCAAAGAGGTGTGCCCTGTTAGCGTATGCTGACATTGTCCGTTACGCAGATTCCAGATGCGAACGGTCCCATCCATGGATCCCGAACATGCGATGTTTCGGTTGAGGTCTAACACAACACTGTACACTAGGGATGTCATAAGCACCACAAGATCCTTGGCTAAAGCACGCGGCACCTTACCCTTTTGAGTATGGCCAACCAAGATCAACTTACACTCGCCCGTTATAATGTCCCATATCCTTACGGTACAGTCATAGCTGCCAGATACAAGAGTACGACCTCGCGCGGCTAAGGCGCGAACCGCATGATCATGGCCTTCAAGATGCAGCTTATGATATGGGTTCTCATCGATATCCTCCTATTGGAATGCAATTGAGACAAAAATCGATGTCACCATCAGCGACCTACCTCAGATAATTCGACATCCGTGTCATCCGCACCCACCCATCGATATTCAGGGTCACCTGGACGAGGTAGCGTCCATACTCGTAGAGAGTGATCACGACTCCCAGTCACGATCACAGACCGCTTGGGCCATTTCTCCCTAGAAATAATATCGCCTTCACCTTCAACGTCAATCCATTCAGGCTTGACGATAGCAAGACAGCGAACGGTGCTTGTGTGCCCAGCAAATACATGCATACATCGTCCAGTGGCTAGGTTCCAAATCCGGACGGTGCGATCAGTGGAGCCGCTCACGAGTGTATCTTTGGTGGCCGCTAAAGCCCAGACGCCTCCATCGTGACCGTCCAAGGATTGTAAAAGCTCGCCGGTCACAGGTGAGTACACATGTATTGAGTGATCGTCCGATGCCGATATGATACGCCCGTGAGAAAGCAATAGACAGGTCACGACAGAAGTTCCATGAGCGGGGAATGTATGGTGCTTCGGCTTCTCATTGGTTACCCAACGTGTCCGAGTAAGGTGTCGCGATTTAAAGAGCAATTTGAATGGATGAGGGAGGGGGAGAGCGGAAGGTATCTTACGCGTCTCGGCCAGACGACGTGCGTAGATGGAGCGTGCAAACGCCCGCTCACTATCACCTCCGAACCAGATCTTCGTGCTCTTGAGAAGGTCTCTCCAGAGCACCGGGTCTGAATCAATGATAGCACGCCAGGCCTTCGAGACCCGTGACGCTCGTGCAAGCGCCGAGTACGGGAGATAACTGAGGATGTGTGATACGAGCTCTGGGGGAAGGAGTGTCAAGAAATCCCGCGCCAGAGTCGGAGTTAAAACTGAATGCAGAGTTCGCAGAACTGGTAATGGAGAATGCCGTAAAAGAGTGAGCAGAAAATGCGACTGTAACTGCTGCGGCAGATTTATGAAATGTGACAACAGTGATGGGAGGGTCAGCAGCGTTGTAAGAGCGAGATCAGGCTGAAGTGGGGGCTGCGGGTGCGGCGAAGAAGCACCACTAGGAGGTGCAGAAGGCCAGATCGCTTGTGGCGATGGTGAGCCATGGGGAGATGGGAGTGGTGAAGGTGGTGCCGCGGCATTCATCGTTGTGATAGGAGGTATGTGTGTGGGTCTCGCTTTCTTCCTCGGGGGTGTATGCGCCTCTCGCTCCATCGTCGGTTCTACCCCTTCCATCATGTTATCAATTCCGTGTGACCGCTTTCTACCAAAGCGCTCGACCGCCTCGACGAGACCAACTACCTTGCCCTGTTCAGCGGTTTCCTCAGGGTTGAGCATCCTCCAACCAGCCCCGCTTGCGACCAGTTCTTCCTCCTGCATCTCCTCCTCGCCATCTTCGCCGTCCCGGAAGGTAGCGTGAGTACCTCCTGGAAAGACGAGCGAGAATTTCCGAAGAGATACAGGCAAGTGGGCATGTAGCAGGGGATAGTCCTTCGGATTTTTGGGCTCTGTTGGCGGGGGAAGGGGTGGCAACTGGATGGGGGCATACGTCGTCGTCGTGGTCGTCGTGGTCACCACGCTGGTCCATAGACGAACGCGTCAGTACGTGAATATGACCTTGAAGCGTTTGGAAAAACACACGTAGTAGTATTTACTGATGGTGCCAGCACCAACGAGGGACGTGCTTGATGGCTCATGGCCGCGCTAGAGGAGTGGTGGCAGAAAGAGGAGAGAGTCTGTAAACGCACATCAAAGCCACTCTGCCTGCACAACCCAAGCAAGCCGCTTTCAGATGGCGCTTCAAACTCCGAGGGACTTGTACCCGCGGCATCTTCTTGCCGAGCCGCCGAAATAGCTTACAGACAACTCAGCCAAGAAAGATGGAGTCACGACTTTGCGGGTCGACCTCAAGATGGTCATGGGGTAAGTAACCAAGCATACCACCCCGCCCGACGACACGGAATCATTTTAGACTTTGGTCTTCCGTAACCTGTTATCGTCCAGCCCGCTTACTGCCTTCCAGAGATATGGGTACTCGATAGGCAGGCGGTCGGTTTTCCTCCAGACAGATCTGAGCTCCTACTCAATGGAAGCGGAAATTGCGTATGCCCGTTCCGAAATGAAAACACCTCGGTGCCGTTGGCCTCCGGTCCTATTCAGCCCTCTACGTGGATGTATTCATGTCAAAGAACTCGCATTAGTTCAGTCGGTAAGTGACTCACCATTCCCGAATATCAACCTATGGGTTTGCTGTTCGCCAAGATGGTCGATTGCGGCCGTTCGCACCTGGTGGTTTTGTCGGCATCGGTTTGAAGTGCGTACGCGGCGAAGGCGCTTATGCATGCCGACGAACGATTCCGCGAAAGCATCTCGACTCACGTAGAATGCCCCCCGTGACGACTCGAGTTGGACAGACGGAACAGGCACGAAGGGAGTTCTCGCGCCAATGATGGAGTTTCTCCTCCCAGAATAGAATACCGATGCTTTGCCGGCTGCGAAGAGTGCGAGTGAGCGGTTCGCACAGAACAACGTCCGATCATTGATCATTGCTAAAATGTTGAAGAACAGCTCCTCGATCCCCATCACACGCCATTGTCAGCTTTGCCTTGTTACCCAGAACTAGTGCGGCCCGCCTTCCACTACCGCTCGACCATCTCACTATAAAAATGAATATAGTTCCGTGTCGAACCTGCCACGATCTAAGACACCAGAGGTAAATTTCAGGTTTAGAACACATTCTTGTTCGTTTCTACGCTGAAGCCTTTGCACCGATTTAGACCAGGAAGTAAACCTTGGATTTTATTATTGTAAGCAATATTTTAAACTTGTGATCCAGTTGCGTCGGGGAGGATCCGACAGTTACAAGAGAAACAGTGTGAGTAATTCTACACTATACACCATCATTAAGAATAGCCCAGTGCCCATCGAAAGTAGAAAGATCCCCGGGTGGCCCGACCACAAGGGAAGGAGTGCTCTGTATTTACAGAATCTGTTCCCCTAAGCAACCTGAAAAGTGCGGCCACTCCGCACGCCAGGAATATCATCGTGGATACGCTACACGGGATCAAGAACATGGCAAGAAGAAGAATGACCGGGAGGAAGTGCGAACGCGATGGTGAATCAGAACAGTCATGATTCAGCAAGAGTCACGTGGAGAGACGATCATTCCACGTTTCTGCCATTCCCCTTCAGTGGATAGTTCACACGTCGTTCCGTTTCTCAGGTCATCAAGGTATTTTCTGACCTGAGCCATGTTTTAGCGTAGATGGCCAAGCAAAGTATCATCGTCAGGATCAAAAAGAGAGGAGGAATGAGTCGAGTCATCAGACTGACTTGGAAGGTAGATGATTCAGAAGCGGCACGTGGTGCAACGATCATTATAGGATCGATGGAAAGGATGGGAGGATGGGAGGAGGTGCGAACGCGGTGACACCAGATTGAGTGCAGATATGATTCAGCGCGGGACACGTGGGGACACGATCATTCCAGGGTCCGTAGATGCTTCGAGTCGTGGCTCACATCTAGCACGCCATTTACTAAGGTCTCTTAAATATTGATCCATCCGCAGTGAGAATAGCTGTTGAGATGTGAAAAATGCCGTTCTTACCAGACCGTGAGACTTTGGTTGGTAGGGATTTTTAGAGAGTCCCGTACCAAAAGCCTCGCCATGCACTGTAAGTGAAAAGCATCAACCGTAGGTTCAATACGTGCCAGGTTGGTGCAAAAACTTTGTCGCCAGTCACCGCGTAGTAATGTTCACCAAAAATCCGACGCGTTGAACGACACGCTGGTGGGGCTTCCTAGCTGACGGTCTGTTAGCCCCCGCGCAACCATGTGCACCCACGAACCTGACTGAATGACCAGGTCGGACATGCATTCACGTCACTTAACCAACCCACCGACTGATCATGATTGACGAGTTCTAGCCTCTTAGACATTACTAGAAAAGTACCCCGAAATAAACCAATGTCCGCCTTTGGTAAAAGCCTCGGATGCGCTACAGTCCGGCCCTGACATGGTCAGTGGTACCTGAGCGACTCACCGAACGGGTAAGAGGGGGCATGGCGTTCTCCCATCATGCAAGTACGCCGTCATAGCCAACAGTCACCATTGATAAACGACTTCCCAGGCCTCTGGTACTTGCAATCCAAACATCGAACCGTGAACCGTCATCGGTATTAGCGTCCATGATTGGGAAGTCCAGACAAGTGTCGGTACCTCTCGGTTGACGGTGGGTGGAGTTTTCGTAGCGCCTTCTGGACATTAACGAGCCGCATTATACGAGGACTGCGTGATTAATACCCTTCCTGTGATAGCATGGTAGGGCGACTCTCGAGATTCGACCGAAACGAGCTGCTTTATCTGACAGTCACAAAATTAGCTTCTTACAACTAATCATTGGGTAAAGTGCACAAGTGCGGGTCGACACGTTTTGTTGCGTTCAGGAGAACGTGGGTTGCTAATGTGGGGAGCCGCGTCGGTGGGAATAGGGGACGCAAGTCGTCATGGAAAAGAGAGTTCGCAGGACCGTGCTGTGTCTTCCATCTTTAGATCTTTCTTTCAGGTGTGAAGTGGCCGTCTCCGATTCGTACGAGACAGAAATCACGTCAGACGGACGCGGAGATGGCTGGACGATGTTTCGACTAAGAACCTTTTCTAGAGGGGTACTCCATCCCAGAGACTTGGGAGGGGAGCTTGTTGCAGCACATTGACTGTGGGGATCCATCTGATACTGAATTCGGTGGTCAGTCCTCCGGTTGTACCTATACCATGAGATGATGAGGATGGGGTATTGAACAGCAGATGAGATCGGAGCTCTAGAGGCTTGCCTAACAACAAGTACTTCATCGAGCGGCCTCGTGGTTCGCCGCAAATGACGAGACTTGTCGTGTAGTTCAGGTGCTGATTAATGATTTCCCAGGATAATATGAACCCCTATCCACACTTTGAGATGCTCATCATATTCTTCACGATACAGTCTAGTATGTGCGTCCACACTCCACTCTGCGACCGTCGAAGAAGAATAACGGAGGTCCTATTGCTGTCTGAAAACGTGTTTCTATGAGCATGAACAACACCCTCCTTACGATGTTTCATAGTGTTGAACACGATGCGGACATTACGGTGGCGTCTGGGAGAATCAAACATACGAATTAATGCTTGGAATCTAGCGAGTAACCGCTCTTTGTGTTTGCAAGGTTAAACACACTCGGAATCAACCGGGGGACGAGGGTGGTGCGGTGATGGTTGACCAGTTGGCTTTTCCCAACAGCCATGTGGAGGAACTCTTTGTTGAATAGCGACGGCCAAAAGAAGGTCGCCAAGGATATTCCGCGACTGATCACGACGTCCACACCACCATACGTGGTCTGTATGTCAATACGATTTAGATGACTCTTGTCAACCGGCTGCACGCCCTAGGGAGATAGAAAGCACAGAGGGCGACGAAGACGGGTTAAGATGGGAAGATAATGGTAAGAGACAAGACACCTGTCGTCGGGGGATCCAACAGCGGTGAGATCCGATCTCTGAGACTACCACAGCGTCGATTGTGCAGCAAAGGTGAGAAAGAACTCACGTAGAATGTCCCTGTAGGGTGACCGACACGGCGGATGGAACAGGTGGCGTTGGGGGCGACTGATCGCCAGGTTCGCTTGGGACGTCGAGGAAGGGGTCTATTATTGTCTGCACTCCCATGATACTTTGCGGTGATTGGGTGCAGGGAGCATTCAAACTCCGACCGGACAAGCAGCTCAACGACTCTCACTGTGCTGGGTCAGTCGGCGTCTCCGCCCGTTCGCTCGCCTTACTTATATCGCCTGTGGTAAGTCTCTCCCCTCACCGCCCCCCAGCATGATCCCCACCCCCGTCCCCGTGTATCCGCAGTATTACCTCGACCCCGCCCACAAGCTCGACGTCGCCATGTCCATGCACCACCAGGACCACGGCATCCCACAGCCCAACATGCCCCCGCCGCGTTCACCACAGATCGATCCTGCCCTTTCCTTGTATTCCTACTACCCGTATCAGCACCAGCACCAGTCACAGCACCAACCCATCTCCCATCACCTCCCCCTCCCAAATAACCTCTCCTCTCCCTCCTCCCAGGGATCCGACACCATCGGCACACCCCCAACCGAAAACATGCCCTTCTCTCCCGATACAGTCGGTAAACGTCCCCCATCGTTCCTGAACGGCCCTGCCGACACGAGCAGAAAGAGACCCCGCACCGATGACCCCGCAGATGGTCCCAGCCCTGCAGCCGAAAAGGACGAACCCAAGCCAAAGTCGACCAGGGGCGCTCGGTAAGATCGTCCCATGCCGCAATTCCTTCCTCTCATCTCCTCTAGCGCATGTACCGTGTGTCGCCGCCTAAAAATGAAATGTGTCGGTGCCGAACAGGGCCCACCTTGCAAGCGCTGTCTCACTGGCAATCATGAGTGTATCTTTGAAGAATCTAACCGTGGAAAACGGTCTTCAAAGTAAGCCCACCAATCTTCCATTTCTCTCGAAATATTCATCCACTCAAATTCAAGCCCAAGAAAACACGAGCTCTTGACTAGGTCCCTTCGGAAAATGGAACGCACTTTAGACACCGTCCTTAGGTCTATCGGGAATCCAAGCATGGCATCTCGCATTAGTTCCCGGTCTCCTTCCCCAGCCGCTCAAACAGCCCAAACTCAGGCGCTTCTGCAGTCTCCATCTCCACCTCCGCAGCACATTTGCCCCCCGCAGAGTGCTACTCTTTCTTCGTCCTCTCCCAAACTTCACACCCTTCCAGACAATGCACTGAACCCCTTGGGATTGCTTGTGGAAGCGAGCGAAGCAAAACGAAAAGCAAACGGGATCACAACATCATTCACCGCGCGTCCAACTGACGGTGATTCAGAACATCGGCTCGGCGTCGCTAGTGACAACTTTTTCAGACCAGGTTTCATGATCTCCTTTCTGACTTATCCACACTGCTCACTCCCAGTCAGGTCCGATGTCAATCTTGCCCCTGAGGCGGCTTTACATCGAGAGACAAGTACAACCAGAGATGTTAAGCTTTGTGAGCACCGAAGAGGTGGTTGCATTGTTCAATATGTCAGTCCTGCATTCCTTTGTATTTGCCACTCCAAACTCAACTTCATATCACCACCAGTTACTTTAACCATATGAATGTTAGTCTTGGTGTTAGAACACAGTTGACACGTGGCTGATGGCCTGATAGATGCATTGCCATCTCTTGGATCAAGAATTCCACACACCAGCCCTCGTTTGTTCGAGATCTCCGTTTCTGTTGACGTCAAGTATGTTGCTTGTCCCCTTCTGTTTGAGGGACTGGTTTCACTCGGAACCTTAGTCTGCGCTATCGCCTCCAAGTTTTACACGCTTCGTCCAGAGCTTCACTCACAACTTACGGAGCTTGCGCAAAAACTTGCTTTCAGCGTACCCGCCCGAGGTTATAAATCTCTTGAAATCGTGCAAGCCTACCTCTTGCTCACATTATGGGGATGTGGTGCCGTTGAACGGTATGAGTATGACAAAACATGGTTGCTCCTCGGAATGGCTATCCGGTCAGTGCGGGTTCTGTCATGTTTTATATCTTTCTGACAGCACAATTTGAAGGATGGCCACCGACCTTAATTTGCACCGCAAGACGGCAGTGAGCCAAGATACTCCGGAGGGTCGTGTGCGTGACAAGGAAGTACACAATCGCGAGCGTACGTGGCTCCTGTGCTTCGCGCTTGATAGGAGTGTAAGTGCTCAGGTGGGCAAACCTCATTCGATACGGGAAGAGTGGGTATATTCTTGTTTATGTGCGTGTATGACCTTGTCGAACTGACTCCGTTCTTTGTAGTTTTATTATACGTAATGTCCTCCAATGGATCAACTCCCCTGTAGGCATACCTGGTGATCGACCACTTGCAGCTTATGTTGTGAGTCCTTTTTGGTTCGTTTACTCGCTTGGTCACGCATTGAATTCGTTTCTTAGGAGTTGCAACGTATCGTATCTCGGAGTTTGGATCTCTTATACTCTGGCACCAACACTTCGTCCGGCCTCCAAACGGATTGCGACTATTTGTTGGTAATCAAGACTTTTGAACAGCAGATAACAGCATGGCTGCATGAATGGACGAACGGAACGAACGCTCGCACAGTAATAACGAGTGAGCGTTTTTTGTATGCCGTATTGCTCATCTCATTGTTTTGTTGCGGTCATAGATGATGAGGTGCTCAAGGACTATACCTCCACAATGATGATGTTCTACTTCCACTACTACTCACTCGTCATACATTCCTTTGGACTCCAAAATGCCATCGCGCGCTCGGCTGTCGATATACCATACTTCTTCTGCAAGTGCCACACCGCAGCGACGGCTGTTGCTGTTATTGCACGTGACGAACTTGCGCCGCGAGGCTTTCTCAGATATTCGACCGACTCGCACTTTGTATTCCTGTCATATGCTGTCCTAAGTTTGCTCAAGGTAAATGATTACGCCAAAGAGGTGGTTACTGCTGTTCTGATAACTCTTTTAGCTCATTCGGCCGGAATTCCAGCAATATATCCAGCATGAGCAGAAGATCGTCGACCTCGTGAAAGACATTGCGACGGTTCTCGGTGACGTTGCTATAAATTCCCACCATACACCCGCTCTGTACAGCACATTCCTCCGTGCACTCATCTCCGCACGGACCGATACTCCCCAGCAGCAGCCACAACTGCAGCCACAACTGCCACAGCAGCCGCAACTGCAACCACAAATACAGCAGCAGCAGCAGTCACAACCTCAGAACGAAGTTGTTGTCGATGACGAGGTGGCAACTCATGATATGAGCATTTTTGGGCCAACGATGTCTATGGATGGTGTGAACGACTTTCACTTCATCAGCGAGATGGGCCCAGTGGCAGATATGTCCAAATTCCCGCCAACCATGGCCACTCTACCAACATCCGACGAAGGAATGGGAATGCTATCGATGGAAAACTTTTTCAGCAACGGTTTTTGGGACAGTGTCCTCGTGCCTGGTGCGTTGATGTCAAGTGTTAGCCTTCCTTTAATTGACGAAAGCTATGACAATAGGCTATTCAGATTCCATGGAAGGGTTGAGCGGTGGTTTCGTATTTGGTGCGGGCGGCAGCGGCCTCATCACACCTGGGTGGTTGTCGTCGCCGATTCCATCTGGGCAAAATACCCCTCCCCGTGATCTTAATACCATGGACTACCAACAAAGTCTGGGCTCGACCTTGATGCAACGCAAATGTTGAGCACTATATTTTATACCTTTCTTGTCACTCTCACTGTACTTTGTTCACCACTGCTTCCAGTCCCGCTCGTCTTTGATCGTTATCTCACCTAAATCCTTGTTTGTTCTGATCACGTTTCTGGTCGATGTTAGCATGTTTCAAGTAATGTATGCGTCTCACTGTTGTGTTCTTCGGGATTCTTGCTCTTGTAAAAAAGAAAGGTACTTTTTGAATGGTGCAGGACCGTCAGGCTCGTTGTGGTACGCAGAGCGTGCAGTGAGGCGTAGCCCAGCAAAAAATCACTGAGCACTATGTTACCGTGTGACACTTTTCCCTCGTACAAGCGGTACAGTGTACACGTGTAGAATATAGGACGCGGCGGCTATACAAAAATTCGCTGTTCGTTCTTTCATTCTTCCTTTTCACCTGTGGATGTTCAAGCAGTACGATGAAAAAAAATGGATTTTTTGCAACTACTGTACATGAAATACTATAGACAACTACGCTCGGGGTAGCTGATGTGCACTGAGGTTCAAAATGACGTACCAGGGAACGGTGCTAGAGAATGGCGCGGGCATACCTGCAAGTATGGCTGCCTTGTGCCATGCTCACGACAATGTCGTGAACCTGTGGACGGTGGCGAGGGCATTGGCAGGGCGAGGGCAAGCACACCGACATTGTGGCAGTCGGATGGTCGCGAACGGGTTGGCATGGTGAGTGAGCGAGGTGGGTGGGTTCCGTGCGGGTGAGGTGAGTGTGCGCGAGCGAGTGGGGTGGTGATAGCGTCACGTCGTCGTCGTCGTCCAGGGTCAGTGCGCGAGCGAGAAGGGGGAGTGAGGCGCGAGCAAACGGGATGGTGACGTGACAATCGCGACGTCGTCATCGTCATTGCATTGTCCTCGTCATCCTGAGTGGGTGGGCGAGTAGGGGGCACGAGCGAGCTGTCGTGCGTCACGTCGTTGTCGCACACGGGTACGGTACGGGTATGGGTTGTGCATGGGTTGCAGGTGAGTGGTTCATTTATGTACGGGCGGGAATGCGAACGGGCAGGGGAGCGCGTCTGTGCATAGGGAGACAAAAACAAGCACAGGGGTCATTTGCCAAAGGGCAGAACGCGGAGTAAGTGGGGATGAAAATGAGCGCGGGGTTCATCTACGCAAGGGTGGGCCAGGACACGAATGGAAGGGGACCCGAGTGTGAACGACCCCGTACGCACATGCAAATGGCTTGGAGCTCATTTGCGCGAGGGTGTGGATGCAAACGAGCAGGCAGGGGTGTTTGCAAAGTGCAGGACGCATTTGCACACGTGAACGAGGCCAGGGGCGTGCCTATGCACAGGTGGGGATTCAAGGGAGCATGTTTACACACCCTAGGTGGAGATCTCCATCGCCCATTTGTGCAACTTGTGCATGGAGGTCACAGCGGGGGCGTTGGAATGCAACCTGGGCAGCAAACAAGTGGTGAGCCTCGCTCACGCACGGATGGAGACAGTAATGCCATGGTGGCCTTGTTTGAACAGGGTGGTAGGCAGGACCTGGCGGCGCTCATTTGTGGTGATCTAGTCGGGTCTGAGCCAGAGGTCTCTAGGATCGGAAGCGTACGTGTGTATGGCATTGTACATATACGCAGGCTTGGACCTTTGTTGCGCTACCTAACTTGATGAGCTGACGATACTTTCGGCCGAGGTGGTAATCGGGGTCTCTCATGCAACCAAGCAACCGAGCAACTCACACACGAGAGAGTACTTTATACTAAAACCTTGATTTACAGTTGTGCCACGTCGGCAGTGGCTCGTCGTTTGTCTCAATATTCACCTGCACCCAAGGATTTTGTACACACACCGAGGCTGCAAATGTCCAATCCAACTCAAGTTGTTTCACCCAGTTGTCACCGAGTCTGGCCCGTATACGAGTTTCTCCGTTCCTTGCTCTTGGACAAACGCTATTTCTGGCATCTGTGCGGTGTCGTGATCCTGGGGGATGCACTCCTTACCCAGCTCATCATACAGTTTATTCCATGTCAGTCTGGATCCTACTTGCCTACATATCTACGACCACGTGACAAGCAGATACAGAAATCGACTGGGAGACGTATATGGCCCACCTTAACTTGTACTTGAAGGGAGAACGGAAGTATGCCGAGATAGTTGGCCCTACTGGCCCGCTAGTGTGAGTTTTATCTTCAATCTTTTGTTACCTTGTTGAAAGCTTACGCCGGGCGACAAGGTATCCCGCTGGGCATGTGCACATTCATCACTTCTTGCATCGCATAACCGACGGTGGTCGCAACATTGGACTAGCGCAACAAATCTATGGTGCATTATATATTGCCTCTCTCTTTCTCGTATCCTGCATCTACAGGCAAGGCGGCGTGCCGAATTGGACCGTCTTGCTTTTACCCCTCAGCAAGAGACTGCATTCTATATTCGTTTTGCGGCTGTTTAACGACTGCTGGTTGGTAGTCTTTGTGCAGGCAGCGATATTGGCGTTCCAAAATGCCTCGGACGACTTTGGCGTCCTGATTTTTGGGTTGGTCTCTTCAATGCTGAGCGAGCTACACATGAGTGGAGCTGACAAACTGAAATCAGCCTCGCATTGTCTGTAAAGATGTCCACTTTGTTGTACCTCCCTGGTCTTCTCGTCATCCTCTTCAAGCGTCACGGTTTAATGGTCACTATGCGCCATATACTGGTCCTGGCTGCTACACAGGTCGTACTCGCGCGATCGTTTTTGGCAGAAGACGTCTGGGAATACATTCAAAACGCCTTTGATCTGTCACGCGTGTTCATGTACAAATGGACAGTCAACTGGCGATTCCTGGACGAACAGACTTTTCTTAGTCGTTCGTGGGCACGAGGTTTACTCGTTGGCCATGTCACAATGCTGGTTGCATTTGGGCTATTCAGATGGTGTCGCACCGACGGTGGGGTCGCTGTGGTTCTCCGCCAAGGTTTCTGCCACCCGATGCAGTCTCCCACTCGCTCACCAGTGTCAGCTGATTGTAAAGTTATCCCTTTGCTCGCTGAACGTGACATGCTCATCAATGCTGTAGATGTTGCCACCGTGCTCATGACTTCTAATCTGATCGGGATCCTGTTTGCTCGGTCGTTGCACTATCAATTTTATTCCTGGTACTTCCAACATCTCCCGTTTTTGGCACAGCGGACGAAATATCCATTTCTCCTGCAGCGAGTATCCTTTTGTTTCACCGTTTCGTCGTCTTATTTCATTTTTGACAGGCTGCTGATTATAGTCGGAATTGAATATGCGTGGAACGTGTTCCCTTCGACATCGTTGTCGTCTGGCATCTTACTCGCATCAAACTGCGCGTTGGTCTTTGGCATATGGTTCGGATACGCGGAGGGTAAACCCACAATTTGAAAGCCAAGTAGATCTATCGGCAGCGTCCGACAACTCGGAAGATGGTCAGGGCACAGTCATAATAGTTCCCATATCATTCATCGTGTAATCCCATGCCTACCACAAAAGTACTCCTCCCACCTCTCGGTAGCACCAGGACCGTTTCTGCACCGTGAGCTTGATACGTATCAGTATTGGGAAAGACGCTTGTTGTCATGCCATCGCCTGCAAGTGGCAAGGATTTGACATCAATCTTGGGCAGGGTCAATTCGCCATGATGCAGTGCTATTAGGGTCAAAGGGACACTGAAAGTCGCGCCGTCCTGTATTCACATAGATGATAATGTGGCGTTAATAAAATGCCCTAGGCACGTTTAATGTACTTACCCGAGCGATGAATTCGCCTCGTTTCCGGCCGCAAACAAGCCAATCCTTGATGCGTTCCTCTATATCGTAGCGCAGAATATACTTCTGCTGCTTGTTCTCTGAGTCCTCCCAGTGCAGGGACGTTCTGATGGACACAGTGCCGGAGATCGGCTGCCCCGCGTAGATGGGAGCAGACTTCTCAGGACCTCCAAGCTCGCTGGAGTGAATTCTGATCCGAGCCCCAGCAATGACCTGGAATAGAAGGTCAAGTAAACTCGTTCCTGATGTCAAGCACGAACTGACATTCATCCGTGGGACATCCATTGGGATCTTGATTTCCCTCCACGGGCAGGGTGACTTCGTTGGGGGTCTACCGTGCGCTAACTTCTAGAAAATAAATAAATCAAGGTAAAATAAATGGAAGCGAGTCGTGTCAGAACAACGTAACGTACCTGTTGTAAAGTTGTGAACAGCTCTCCAAGCCCCTCAGGGATCTCAAGTGTGCCTGGTATCTGCAGTTCACCTGTGGCACTGTATAGCTCGACCCATGTAGCATCACCATCCAGGCACTGGATGACACTCGCGGCCAATTCTCGACCCTGTGAAGCGTTGTGCGAAGTCTGGCCAAGAACGTCGTCCAGTACCGCGTGTATCAGCGCCTCCACCTCTGCCCGTATTATTGATTAATGAATCACTAACTATTAAATTCAGAAAAATACCTTCGTGGAGCATGCGGTACACGATAACCAGCTTCAGGGATTCTAAAACTGAACGGCGCTCAGATGGAAACGAAAGACCAAGAATGATTGTTATGCACCTGGCCCATGTTCAGATTCGATGGAGAATACATGATTGACGGAGTTTTTCGGAGAAACTGTCTACTGAAAGGTTGAGATCTGTCGTGCGTACCGCCCAAAGACCTATCTCACCATAATGGCATGACTCGAAGGATACTTGACAATCTTGACGCAGTCGCGACCTTGGGGTGGTCCTTGCAGATCCACCGAGGATAGCCGGACACCTTCATCGGTGGTGGCAGATATGGTAAATCTTGAAAACAGCCTGTGAAAGAGGTTACTCGATATGCAGCAGATCTAGGCCGAAGGAACCTTTTCCCGCGGAAGAAATCTTCGACGTTGACTGCAATGGGAAGCGAAACGTTGACGATGTGTGATTTTCTCAATGTCCGTGTAACAGTCGGCTGCGGAACTGTACTATATGTCACCCCGACGTCAATTTTCTTAGGGGTATCTATCAAGGGTAAGCCACAAAATGAAGGTTTCCAACATACCATCGCGCTAAACCTTGCAGCATCCGTATGCGGGACCAAGATAGCCAAATTAGTGTCTTTCGGTACATCAGTAATTTTGATACAATTCTCAGAAGGGTCGAATTCCCCTGTTGCTGTCGGATCAAATACGTGCTAGTGCCATATATCAAACGAAAAACGTGGTCACTGCTGACCTGGATCCTGTAGCTGAGCATTCGCGTAGTCAAAGTTAATGCCTCCGGGTGCTGATAACTTTATGTTCGCCATGGAGACGTTGTTGCGCCCAGTGGACAACACCAACAACATTCTGGAGATTGCCCCAAGATCAACTGATCGTAGTGTGAGGTGTGAGCATTGATGAATACAGAACTGCACGAGCCCTTACCCTCGTGCGACTGGCGCAACCTGACATCTAACCCTTGGGAGTTATATGGGAGCCGCACTAACGACAATATCGCTCCTTTCGCAGCAATGTTACCTGCCGATATCTTATGACTCCACTGGAGCCGAAGTCGAGACATTTGGATCTCGCTGTTGTCAAGGGCGTACACACCACAGCATGCCGTCTATCGGATCTGTGGCTCAACAGTCTCGGGGCAAGAGCCTGCAGAGTAACGCACCGCACAG
The DNA here is from genome assembly GCA_038089995.1 of Tylopilus balloui. Classification (NCBI taxonomy): domain Eukaryota; kingdom Fungi; phylum Basidiomycota; class Agaricomycetes; order Boletales; family Boletaceae; genus Tylopilus; species Tylopilus balloui. The sequence continues at coordinate 307,153 of JBBPLW010000002.1, read as the reverse complement.
TTCAAGGTTAAATGATTGTTCCCAGGGGAAAGTCTATCGACTTGCGCTGCAAACCTCAAACGACTGGCATCTCGTCCTGCGAGTGTTACGCCGACTTCGTCGATAACGATATCCTGAGGAAAACATCAACAGTTATCAGCACGCAGGGTTGGTAACGTCCATACGCATAGTAATCGGTTCTGAACGATCACTTCGAGGGAAAGACTATCTTCCTCTTCGCTAGACCTGGCATCGCCTGCGACGCTGATTGATATGATAGGATGATCAGGATGGACAAGATCTGGAACCTTGCTCATCAGTGACACCATAAACATGCAATATGGCTTAAGCCAATCACCCGAATCAAGCTTCTCAGCCGCCTCTCGAAGCGCGTTCACAAGTTCAGTGATGTATTCAGTAATATCTCCATCAGACATTACTAGCTCTGTACCCCTGTCATTGACATATGTCTTGAGGAACGCCAGAAGAATGTGGATCCATTCCCGGTCACGCGGTTTCTTTAATGCAGCGTGCGTGTCGATCGCACGTGAGAGCATCAATGACTCCAAGGATGTCCACCTATGAGGAGCATAGTGTGCTGGAAGCGACGTAAATATAGTGAGTGCATTAGAAAGCCTTCCGCGGTAGCTGTATACGTATGCAAGCTCTCAGTTTGCGAGTCAATTAAAGAAGACTGAGAGCCTACACGTCAAGAACAGCGAGGCTGCCGTGTATTTTGAGTGCGAATTTTCTCCTCCCAGCTTTCACGTACATGTCAACGGCACGATTAGAAATGGCGGTGTATAAATCGTAGAAGATTTCTTTGTCTCCGATAGCGGATATAATCTCGCGCTTACTGATGCTATAGTTTGAAGACTTGCTGTCCAAAGTGGGCAAATCTGAAATGCCTGCTGGGGCTGGTATAGCCAAGGAGAACGGTGGCTTTGAGGGTAAATAACCCTCTCTAATACCGAGTATATCAAGCTATTGCTCTGCTCAATATTATGACACTTTATCACCAACACAAATACATACCTGACTTTTTGCAAGTTCAATTAATTCTCCTTTCTTTGCGCTGTAGCGCGCAAGGTGTTGAGCATCCATCTCTGGCCATGAAGAAGACCATGAATCACACTGGTCCAGAACACTGAGAGCGGAAGAGAATGTCCAAGATTCGATGAAATACCGAGGGAGCGAGGGCTGCAAAAATCATGTGAGCATCTTAGTATCACACATATGTATATACTTCCTAACCTCGACCTCCCTCAGTTGTCTCCCGAACGTACTCAAAAACGTGAACGCCTTCCAGCAAATTTCCGAGGGTTGGCACAGCTTGTTCAGTAATGCAGATTGCCTTGAAAGGAGATACACCCGCAAGTCGAAGACGGAAATCGTGTTAGCGAGGATGAGATCGTGGTAAGGTTTCTTGGAAGTAGGTAACAATGGCATGGAGTCGTCATTGGGTATTAGATGGATGAGACTACCAAACCATGACATATTCTTCTCCCTTAAAACTTGCACGAAAGCAGCTTCGAGTTCGCTGTACTGCTGCAGTGCGTCCTCGAAAAGATTTATCCCTTCATAAGAGGTTGCCAAAGTTTCCTGACATGACCTCTCTTATTGGGACGTTGCGGACAGTTACTTGTAGGCTCACCTTCAGGATAAAATATGTGCAAAAGTTCCACCCTGGCATGTGACGCTGGCCTTCGGACCGTTTTAGTTCTTCCTCCCTTGATAATACAGAATTATCGAGGGCAGAAAGTAGCCCATCCTTGATCTTGCTTATGAGGTCGGCCCAAACAGCAGGACTCTGCTCGCCAGCAGTCCAGGCAAGCTGCACGCACCTACAGGGTACTGTGTATAACCACCCAAAACCAAATTAACGCATGGCATTACCTGTCCCGCTTGTCAACATTGAAATCGGCTTTAATTTTGTCCAACACAGAGCTCTTCATATTGAAAAACTTTCGGTCCACTGCTTTCGTGTCTGGACGCACTACATGTACGATGAGCCATTCTTGGTTCTTCCTCTGCAGGACGGATGTCTGCCAGTCTTTAATCTGCTTCTTGACAGTTGCTCTGTAGGCTTCATTATCCTGAATGGAGGCATAGATATCTGAGCTACGTCACAATTCAAGTCCACTTACTTCACACGCAACTATATATAGATTCAAGAGAGGTTTCTCAAGGAGGGTGAGAGGGACTTGAGAAGCGAGTTCGTCTCGAAGTGAATCGAGAGGGACCAAGGTCACCTCGAGCTCTTGGATAGTGCGTATACTGGGCCGGGAAGTAGACCTCCAGTGAATGCTGCGCAAGGGTAATTGTGAACGTAAAGCCGCAATCACTTGCTTACAGCTATCAGAGGACTGGAAGGAAGGGGCCGCAGCAAACGTCACAAGAACATGTTGGCTTGACATTGTTGCTTGACCCAAATACGCGAACCAAGTTCTCTTTCTGTAGTCCAGGCTCTCAGCCTGAGATCTAACGCCAGTGGTGGTAACGATTCGGTAGAGGCGTGACCGCTCGTGGAAAAAACGTTGACCTGCAACGAAATATCTTCACGTCCAAATGCCAGCACCAGACGAAGCCAGCACGTCCACCGTCGCAAAGACCTTCAGAGACCTTGGCTTGATCGAACCACTTCTCCAGGCGCTCGACCAGATCAACTTCAAGACACCGACTGAAATCCAAAAACAAGTCCTTCCCTACGCTCTCGAAGGTCGCGATATTATTGGCGTCGCAGAAACGGGATCAGGCAAAACCGCCGCATTCGCTCTACCCATCCTACAAAAACTATGGGAGGAACCAAAAGGACTCTTTGCCTGCGTGCTCGCACCCACGCGTGAACTCGCTTACCAGATATCACAACAATTCGAGTCTCTCGGAGCAGCCATGGGTGTCCGCTGCCTAGTCTTAATCGGAGGAGTGGATAAAATGCCCCAGGCCGTGGCCCTCGCAAAGCGACCGCACGTCATCGTTGCGACGCCCGGTCGTCTGAACGACCATTTACAGAGTACCAAGGGGTTTAGTCTTAGAAATCTGAAATTTTTGGTAGGTTCCACCGTCCTCGAAGCGTGTGTGCTGGCTTATCGTTGGATGACGAAGGTCATGGACGAGGCGGATCGTCTCTTGGACATGGACTTTGGTACTGATATTGATCAAATCCTCAAGGTGATACCAAAGGAGCGGACTACTTATCTCTTTTCCGCGACAATGACTACGAAGGTCGCGAAACTTCAAAGGGCTAGCTTGAGAAATCCTGTACGAGTTGAGGTCTCGTCAAAGTGAGTAGATTATACCGTCTCCACAGTACAACTAACGTATGGCGCTAGGTATCAAACTGTATCGACTCTGCTACAATATTATCTTTTTATTCCATTGATACAGAAAGACGTGCACTTGATCTACCTGGCAAATGAGTTGGCTTCGAATTCAATCCTTGTTTTCACTAGGACAGTACATGATGCTCAAAGGTATGTATGCAGCATCGAGTCCTTCGCATATTGCTTATGCTTATGTCTATCCACATTAGGTTATCTATCATACTTCGTACACTTGGGTTTCCGGCCGTTCCCCTCCATGGTCAACTCAGTCAGAGTCAACGCTTAGGAGCACTCAATAAATTCAGAACAGGCGACCGAAAAGTTCTAGTGGCGACTGACGTTGCCAGTCGGTATGTACACCGTAATATGATATCCTCGAATTAGCTGACCATCCGAGATAGCGGTCTTGACATACAATCTGTGGATGTGGTGATCAACTTTGACATCCCCATGCACTCAAAAGATTATATCCACCGTGTCGGACGAACAGCCCGCGCTGGACGCGCTGGAAAATCGATCACGATGGTCACACAGTACGATGTCGAACTACTGCAACGCATAGAAAAGGTCATCGGGAAGAAGCTTGAATTGTTTCCTACCAGCAAGGAAGAGGTGATGCTTTTGAAAGAGCGTGTGGACGAAGCTGGTCGATTGGCCGTGAACGAGCTGAAGGAGTCGAAATCAAATGGGGGGGAAAGGCGGAAGCGAGATGGAGGTGGTGGGCGAGATGACAAGGATCGGGACGATGATGTTGTTGAGGCAGGGATGCCTAGAACAAAAAAATCTAAAGGCCATCGGTAGTTGTCCAAACGCTTGCAAAGACCTGCAACACGTGACAATACGGTCATGGGCGGATTATTATTTGGCTTCGTGCCCCGTGGCTAAGTTGGTTATAGCGTTCGACTGTTACGCCCTAACATCGGAAGGTTGTGAGCTCGAGCCTCACGAGGGTATTTGCTTGTTGGCCTTGACAGTCCAAATATGGCAGGAAGCCATCAGAGTTTGAAGTGCCTTGAACCGTCCGTATACGCGGTGGCATGTATGACGACGAAAGTTGTCACGGTCGAGCTCTCAATCGTAACGATATGTTTCCAGTTTGAATGTTAAGCTTATCACAGGTCCACGGCGCCGAAACTATTTGTACTATATTGAGACGAAGGGAGCCTGAAATGCGATCTGCAAAAAAGAAACTGCCCCAGTGAGGCTCGAACTCACGACCTTCCGATGTCGGAACGTAACAGTCGGACGCTGTAACCAACTCAGCCATGGGGCACTTGATTATCCTTTCTGAGAGGCTAAAGATGACCTGAGAGACCACGTTTGAAACTATCATCAAATCATGATCACGGTCAAGTCGTCCCACGCACGCATGTAACGGTGACTGCCGGTAGACCACTTTGTCAGGAGAGGACGAGACATGTGTTCATCATGCGATATAGTGAAGCAAGCGCGCAAGTAAAACATGTGTTCTTTACTGGTAAAGGATCAACTAGCAAATGTGCAAATGGACAGGGAAAAAGAAAGTGGTAGCAATTCGACTTTACGGCCAGCACTTGCTGAGTACAACGTACTTACATGGCAACTACGACGTTGTGCAAAAAAGCGTCACCTGAGCGATTCGAACACTCGCGGGCAAAGCCCAACCGCTGTGCCTGTAGCAGGCGATCCCGTTAACCACTCCGGCAAAGTGACTTACGGATACTAAGCATCAAATGATATATATCATGATTGTCAGGTGATTATAACTGGAAAGAGATCACTGGCAAGTCAAAAACATTCATCGGGCGGCTTCGAGTCTCTAGAGTTGAATCTCTGCTCTATACAAGCATCTTAAACTACGAACTCATTCATATATTGAACGAGTTTATCTACCTGCTCTTCCGTTATTGCGTTGTAGAGGGAAATGCGGGCACCTCCAACGGAGCTACAGCGTCGCTCAGCACGCAACGCACCGACAGCAAGGCAGAGGCAGAGAACGCTCACCGATGCCCCTTGATCCCTTTCATTCCTCTCTGCTCCGCCCCAGACACAAACTCTTTCAGCCTATCCTCTCCGCCAACCACGTCGAATACAACATTCATCTTACTGCCAGAGCCCTCTAGCACCTTGCCTTTGAAAACCTCTCGAGCTTCCCCGTCCTTCAGGGCTGCATACACTTTTTTGGCTTTTTTGGCGGTGCATTCGCCATAATACTCGAGTGTTTTCTCCCCGGGCCGTCCGTTCTCCTCGCCTACCGCCAGCATCCTCCGAAGCACCAGGCCCGTGATATATATCGATAAGACTGGAGGGGTGTTATACAAGCTGCGACTTTCCACGAGAGCCTTGTATGATAAACAGAGTGGAATGCTGTTGTCCGATACGCTTGTCCATTCATCTCTGACAATGATGACCGTCAAACCCGCGGGTCCAATGTTCTTTTGCGCGCCGGCATAGATGACTGCATGTTTTTCGATGCATGGGATAGGTCGTGACATGAAGGTGGAGGAATAATCTGCAACGAGCGGGGCTCTATCGGGGAGGCTGTCGAATGGGAATGAAGTAGGGCTTTCCAGATCATTGTCGAATTCGATGCCGTCGACGGTTTCGTTGGCACAGTAATAAATGAGAGCTGGGTCCTGCGAGAAATTATCTTTGTAGCTGGTACGATCGGGGATGTGGTTAAAAGTCTTCTTCCCGTCTTCGGAGACGGTCTGCGCATTGATGACAACGTTGACATCCGCTACCCCAAGCCTCTTCGCTTCTTTCATCGCCTTTTCACTCCAGGACCCAGTGACAATATAGTCCATCGCGGGCTTTGGAGTCGTGCCTCCACGACTTCGGTATCTTGCCAGCATGTTTAATACCACCGCAGAAAACTGGGCGGTTCCACCTCCCTGAGCAAATAGAATCTTGTAGTCGTGAGGGAGCTGGAGAAGTGTCCTCATGTTCTCCTCGACCTCCCGAAGGAACATATCGAAATCTGCTGAACGATGAGATATCTCTGCAACACCAATACCGGTGTTTTGAAAGTTGAGCAAGCCATTGCAAGCTTCTGTGAGGACTTCCTCTGGCAAAGCAGAAGGCCCTGCACCGAAGTTAATCACTCGATTGGACATGAGGATGAAAGTGTTTAGAGGTAACAAACCAGATCTGCTATCGTCGCGAAGGCCAATCTTGGGAATCACGCGTAACGTTCGTATTAATGGTGCAATCGGGAGTGCTGGTGACCGCGCGTAAGCAACGGGCGCCAATTGTAAGTGTGACTCTGCAATCTATTGATTTCATCACCACCGTCCAACATCTTCAGGAGACACCAAGCAAGTCTCAAAATATGCATTACCAAAATGTCAAGTTCGAGTCGCGTGGGTAACAAGAACCACGAAATTATGTACTGCGTATTACACCGTCCTGTGGGGGATGAAAAGAAAAAAAATTCTATGCGCTGTGGGCATGAACTTGTGCCGATGATTCAAGCAACCGGTGCACTGCCCGAGTGATTCTCGTCTTTTCTCCAGACATCCTTTAGAGCGACAGGGTCGGGCTCAGGTACACCACTAGCGACGAGCTCCACCTGGTCGATATCGCCACTGTCGCGGAAACGTTGAACATCCTGTGCCGTAGTTGGAAGGACAGGCTCGTCGCGTGGGACACGAGGAGAGTAGGAACGATGTGACATGGGGGAGGCGAGCGAAGGGAAATATTGTCGGTATGCGAAGTACGCGATGACTAACCCTAAGATGGATCCTGCGACGACGTCTTGCCAGTGATCTAATACATGTTGACGTCAATCGGGTGTCAGATTCTGAAGGAAGGCTTACGTCTGTGATCCATTGTACGTGAGATAGCTACAAGGGTTGCACCAAACAATGGGGTTATGGATATCCAAGCCTTGTGCTGGTAGTAGATCGACTTTAAGAACGGGTATTCACTAGGGTTTTGAATCACACACACCGTATGTCCTCTAGTGTCGAATAAGTGCATCTTACCCGCGAGATAGAAAGAAAGGAAACCCAGACCCGCGAAAGAGACTACATAAGTTACATTCAAATTTCATAAGCATGTGCAAAGCCTGGTACTTACGACTCGAGTGCCCGCTGGGGAAGCTACGCCACCCATCGAGCATTATCGACTGGTCCGTCTGTGTACAAATGGCATCGGTTGACAATCCGTAAGTTGGATCTTGGGATCCGGCTTGGGGGATGCAACGCGAGAGGAGATCTAGAGATCGTATGCAACCTGAATGATCGAAGCTGGGAGCGAGGCGATGGTAAAGCCAAACCTGGGCGCGGACGGCCGACGGTAATCTTGGAGAATTGTGTGATAGCACCTGTGATAACCAGACCAAGAATCACTGAAATAATCCGTTAGTATATAGGTGTGCTCTTGAAAACAGGGGAAAATAACGAACGGCCGAGGGCACTGTTGTGATAATCCCAAAAAGATCGGACCGTGATCAAGTTGACAACAAGTTGGATGACTAAAGGAGCCACGACAGCGATAAAGTACAAAGGGACATCCTAGGTAAAAACGATATATTTTTGAGGGGTTAAATTGGCGTCAACATAGAAGCAGCGCGCACTGGGACACGTTCGTGGACGGCGTAGCTGATTGTGGAATGTCAGCATCAAGGTGAATGAGGATATGGACAGAGCTCACGGGAAGCGGATCCTAAGAGCAAACAATAAGTGAAACTATGTACCAGGTCCTAGTCTGACGACGACCTACGATTCGTCGTTGACAGAAAATTCTCTTCTGAATCCATGAACAGAGTTCAAACCAAAGAAGATGGCTCTGCAAAAGACTCGTATGTGAGGAAGGGGACCCGGATGAGCAAAGGACATACGCCAAGACTATCGTTAGAATCCTGACAGACAGATCAGCGATTCAGGGTCAAGTACGCCTCTGCCCAACTCACGCACCAATCTGGGGCATAAGACTTGAGGAGTTTTAAGCGCCTCTTGTTATCCGTCCTCTTTGTCGTGGGGTTGGGTGAACCTAAGAGGTTGGCCATGGACGACATGACGAGCGGCGGGGGTTTCAATGCCACATGAGAACTTGAAGGCCCTTTTATGTGCGCCAATTGAACCAGCGACCGTTACGCCGAACCTTGACACATAGCCTCGTGGTCTTGGCACGACGGGACCCACTGCTGCGCACGCTAAACCGAGATAGTCGCGGACGACTTGGGTCAAGGTTTGTGGCACCTCCAACTGGTCAGGTTATGTAAACTCGACACTGCCAAACCTGTTCTTGCTTGTCCGTTACCGGTCCACCATGGCCACCACAGCCGAACACCTTTGCGACCTATCGGAAAGCTTTGAATGGCGTCCAGGTAGAGCACTGCTTTTTTGCTGCGCACCGGACTGACAGGATCGCGAGTAGAGTATCAGTCCGTCCTCGAACATATCGCGTCCGCTGACACACTCGATCCAAAGTGTGCCCTCTATGATATTCCGAAACCCCAACCTGACCGCCACATAGCACAGAATGGCAGCTTCTCCGAGAGATGATCAAGTACAAGATAGGCCAGGTCCGTCGCAGCAAACCCTTGCTTCCCAGGTGTTCACCCAGAGCATCTTTTAGGGTATCGCGTCATTCCTTGCCGACCCTGATCAACCCACGGAACCTTCAAAGCCTGCCACGGGGGTGGTGGACGGCTCAGGGAATTTGAGGTTGCCTCCATTTCCTCCTCGCAGGCCGAACGAGATGAACCCTCACGATATACCCAAAGCTCGAATGAATCAAGATGAAGCTAACGAGGTCAAGTACTCTATCTTTCGGCAGCTTCACGAATTCGAAGAGTGCGTTCGACAGCATTACTTTCATCCTTTACTCACGATAGCGATCCAGCAACCCACCGTTTACCATCCAACGAGTGTGCGAGCTTTGCATATATCCAAAGCAACACTACAGGTTCATCGGCAAATATCTTCGTGCGGTAGAGAAATCACTTCTTGTCACATCGACGTGGGATGCATTCCCCGTGGAACCATCTCAAAACGGATTCCCGATAGGCACATTTCCAGCTGGCCTATTCCAATCCGCACCCACAACGCCAATGTTTTCGCCTATTCCTTTCCTGCACGATGATGCACGACGTTCCAAATCGCAAAGCCCACCACCGTCACCACTCACACGTGCTGCGATGGGAATGGGTGGGGGAATGGAATCTCTTGACGTACCAATACCGCAAAGAGCAATAGGGCTCGTAGACGAACTTGATGATCCGAGTCCAGGACATATGAGTGATCATCCGACCGCGATCAGCTCGGTGACAACCATCGGTTCACGTCCGTTCTTGGAGACGCTGGAGACCAGGTTCGTGAGAGGAAGTAGGGATCAGTTCGGAGGAGATGAAGAACAAAAGATGGCGATAGACGAGGCAGATGATAAAGAGAACAAAGTATGAGGTATTACGTCCTGTGCATGCAAGAATGAAATCGCGGATCTATCAGGATGCAAACAATTTGGGCAGAGGAAAAGATGCACGAAATGCGATTGCTACGACAAGTCGCGCTTAATCTTCTCCAGCAAGACGTTCATGCGTAACTTCATGTTGGGTTGGCTCGTTCCGCGCCCTGCTGGAGAGTGTCCGTGCACTCTTTTGGGACGCGACGCACTGGCCATTTGAGTGGGGAGGGGCTGGGAGGCGTAAGCAAGCTTCCTGAGGTCGCGCAATGACTGTTTGTCATGAGATGGCGTAGGAATGGGTGGCTTGTCTGGACGATTTGGAGCCGTGTCCGACTCGGGATCGGCGTTGGTTTCGTCGTGGACATCCTCGACTCTAGTCTGGTTTATCAGACCCTCCCTTTTCTTCTGCGCCTTCCATTTACTGCGTATCTTGTGATCTTCGACCCAGGATTTCTTGAGCCGCTTTGCTGGGACAAAGTCAGTGTCGTCGCCTCGAGTGCGGCAGACACGCTTACCGCGACTCTTGGGCAGATGCTGAAACGTCGGTGGTCTCTTTCCTACCATGCGTGGTACAAGAGGCTGTTGTTCTGTTGCTCGGCCCCGTAGAGACGGCTTAGTAAGCACGATCACAACATTAAATTCGTCGGGTCCCCGTCAGAGTCACTCTCTTCCAACTCTCATCTCGTCGTGCCCTCAAACACTACATCTTCTCTAGATCCATCTCTTCTCCATCGTCGCATGAACGTGCAGAACCTCAAGTCTTTCGGTGAGTTTACTCATACGTCCATCGCCCCCGACAGGCTGCCTCACGATGGCGCCTTTCCAGATCCTTTTGCTGATGAGGGCGATCCTCTCGGGGGAAACCAGGACGTGGGTTCCACACAGAATTATCTTCACATCCGCATTCAGCAGAGGAACGGAAGAAAGACTTTGACCACGCTGCAAGGTCTACCCAAGGGTAAGTTGGCTGTTGGATTTGTGGCGATGCACTTTCCTCACCTCTCTCAGAGTACGATCCCAAGAAGCTCCTCAAAGCCTTCAAAAAGGTTTCCCGACTATTTCATTTTTTGTTCCATGTTGGCTTATCAAACTGCTCCAGGAGTTCGCTTGCAACGGCAATCTCGTCGACGATGAAGAGATGGGTCAAGTCATTCAGCTTCAGGGCGACCAGAGAGTCAAGATTGCAAACTTCCTCACCGAAGAGGGCATCCCTAGGAATACTATCAAGCTGCACGGGTTCTAGACGTGGTATCGGAGAATCTTGCTGGACAGCATGGTCTTGCTCTCTCTTTCCATCAGCACAGTTCTTGCTCTTCATCTTTCCTGTAGTTCTGTCTTGTCTCAGTTACGAGTGTGTCTTCCGTCCATACGGGCAGTGTATTACCATGAGTACGCTAGCTGTCGATACGAGTGTTCTGGATAGATATCTTCTTTCAAATCACTCAAAGTACGGGTCCAGCTTGATTACCACGTTGCATCGGACGAGTAACTATCTACTACGATCACACGAGCGGGTGAAGTTGTTACTATGTACCCGTGATAAAAACTACATCCAGAAATAAAGGGCATGACTTATCTTCTTAGACCATGCGAGATCACTTGATTTTATCCAGGGGCCTAGAAGATGGCATGAGCTTGTAGATGATAGAATGCCAGCAAGTACGAGTACCTGTTGAATCCACCGCGTCTGTCACAAAAGCAAGTTAGGCGCAGCGAGCTGACACTGGCATGTAAGCCTTACCGATTCATGTATTGACGCCATGTTCGCATTTTCTTGACGTTGGTCGTACCTTCTTGATTTCCCTCCACGTGCTTGCCCTGTTGTCATGCAAAATATGGTGAGACGAGAGTGCGTAAGAAGGAATCTTCATACTTTAGTAGAACCAAAGCCGGTGAGACCCATCATGGCCATCATAGATTCGTCTTCAGCAGTGGTGACATCCATTTCCTCGCCGTCCTCCACAGGGGTATCAGGGTCTAGAACTGGCCTGGAGGAAGTTGGCACAGAAACATCGTCTGACACCCCAAATTGAGCGTTCATCGCTGGGGTGCAAGAAAATAACTCACATTTTGGCGATTCTGTCCGAACCACAAACTGGGCATCAGGATGAGCCTCTTGTGAGCGTTCGGGTTCGAAATGCCGCGGAGGTTCCTTGGGAGGGATGTCCTTATCCCTGGCAACAGTTCGTTCTAGAGCGTAACGGTCGCGCCTTTCATCTGTTCTTTCGGGTTTTCTTTCGGTCTTTCTATCCTCTTTTCTATCAGGTTTGCGATCATCGCGATCCCTGTCGTAATCGCGTCTTTCGTCTCTACGTGAACTCTTGTATTCTCTATCAACGTCGTGATCACGCCTGTCTATTCGACAATGAGATAAATTTGACTCAGGACAGTCGGTCCAGAGTTGACACACCTCTCCGGGGGCTACGTGAACGACTATCCCGTCTTCGTCCGGTATCACGATGTCCCCCTGACCTCGCACCTCTTGAGTAGCGATCCCTGTCTCTGTCCCTGTTGCGGTCCCGGTCCCTGTCTTCTCGTTCCCAACTCCGTTCCCGTCTTCGGTGGTCAGCCCTCGAGGACATCGTGGTGGTAGGAGGCAACGTTACACAATGGTCACATGACTACATGACTCTGCTATAACCATCGACGATGTTCACGACGAGTGCAGCATGTCGAGCAGCTAGGCCAGCTAAAGACACGCTTAGTAGTAAGTCCTTCCGTCCATCATGTAGAGCAACAAAGAACGTGCATAACAGCCGAGACCAGGCGACATATCCGGTTAGAGAACCTGTCCCGGTCGACCCTCCCCGCCGACATCGAGAGAGCTCTGAGGCGTGAGCGACTCGTTGGTGTCCAAGATGGTGAGAATCGTGGTCCTGCAATGCACGTCCTTACGCCCCTCCAGTTCAATTACAGCTCTTCCGCTTCTTACCAACACGCCAAGCCTACGTTACACTCTCCCATCCCGACTTTCTGCAGATGAACATTGCCAAGCTGAAGAATATGTCCATAGGAGGACATAATATCACAGCCGTCCCATGCCTCGAGCCGCCGACAGTCGAAAACCTGAGAGGTGCCAAGGGACGCAAGACGGCTCTCGAGCGAGGGTACTTGCCCCCGCTCACTTCCTCCGGTGCCATGAGCAATGGCAGGCAAGTTTGCGCGTGGGGCTTTCCGCCGAAGGCATCAGTGGAGTGTGTGAAGGACTTTCTCGAACACAGCAAGATTGATACACTCGGTGACAAACCCGAAATTTACAAAGTTAATCTGTAAGTGGTCCCAACCGCCTTGATCTTTTGGATGATGCTCAGCACTCAGAAGACAAGCGAATGAGTTCTCCCTTTACTCAAGATACCTGGTTCGGACCCAATCCATATCAGATTCATATCGTATGGCTCGGCGCATTCACCAGACGCTCTTCCGCCCGGACACGTTTGGTACAAAATTCCAGGTGCGAGCATGTGTAGTTCGATGACGACTCATCCCACGAGCTGCCTTGAGTGTTCATATTGTGCATAGTCAACATGGCTTAAGTCCATACTGAATGGTTAGGGCATAGAATACCTTTTTACATTCTCTCAGCGTCAGGGTCTTCGATTCGTGTACGTTGAGCCTGAAAATGCCGGTCAGTGCAAGAAGAGAGGGAAGCATGCCACGGACTGATCTCGCGTTGTCCCCTTCATCTTCTGGAGAACGAGCGCGCTTAAATGTCGTCCTGCTTTCAGTTTCTTTCCACTCTCCTCCGCCACTAGCAATGCTGCCTGGACCATCTGGCACATCGACGTAGCGTTCTTCGAACTCCTTTCTTCTTTCCAGCTGCGCCTGTGCACCCCAACCTCCGCGACCCGGGTCGTAATCTTGCCTGTGCTCGTCTCGAACCTGGCCACCGCTCTTTCCACGGCCGAATTGACGTCCCTCTTTATAACCCAGATCGAGGTCGCAACGGATGATGCGTTCATCCAGTTTTGTACCGCTGATGTGCTTCATGCTAGCAAGGGCTTCGGCATGTGTGTAATACTCCACGAAGCAGAATCCGCAAGGGGTTCTTCATGGATGACAAGACATGAGCGGATGAGTACAGGTCAGTGGGGTAAATCCGTACCGGGTGTTTCGGTCGAGCCCCATGATAATGCGCTTGATACCTCCGCCATCTTCCGGACTGGCACACTTACTGAATAGCTCATATATCTGTTCCTCTGTGGTGTAAAAACTCAAATTACCGATCTGAAAGCTGTGTGTCGGTGCATCGAACGTGAACTCGGACGTATTGCACGCACGTATAGGGTTGTCGACTTGGAGAGGAGCTCCTGTTGCTTGGACCTCTCCAGTCTACTTTGTGAATCCTTGTAGTTTGAGGGCTGGTCGAGGGGAGAAACGACGTGCGCCATGGCCGTTCTTGCTGTCGACATTGGGCCACAGCAGTCCAAATGGAAATCCAGAATGGCAAGTTTTTCCCACAGGCTAGATGAACGCGTCATACGCGCGTATGTTTCTCAGCAGAGATCACCACCATGGAGGACGTCGGAAAGGAAATACGAAAGGAAGTGAGTATCAAGGACTTTCTCGCTCGCACAGAGGCTGAGGTGTCATCTAGGAACCGACTTTCGAGTCCGTCGTGACCGAGAAGTCTGCCCTTTACAAAGAGCTCCAGGAAGAGGACCTTTACACCAAGTACAAGAAACTTTCTCGCCACCTCGAACTTCTCGACATCCAGGAAAGCTATATCAAGGACGAACAGGCCAACCTCAAGCGCGAGCTGATTCGCGCACAGGAGGAAGTTAAGCGGATCAAGTCTGTACCTTTGGTCATCGGCCAATTTCTAGAGGCTATCGATCAGCAGACTGGTATCGTGGGCTCAACAACCGGGTCAAACTATGTCGTGAGGATCTTGTCAACGCTGGACAGGGAATTGTTGAAACCTTCCTCTTCTGTTGCTCTCCACCGTCATTCCAATGCCCTCGTCGATATCTTACCACCAGAAGCGGACTCGTCAATTTCTATGCTCACAAAAGAGGAAAAGCCGGATGTCACTTACTCGGACGTCGGTGGAATGGACTCACAGAAGCAGGAAATTAGAGAAGCGGTCGAACTGCCTCTTACCCACTTTGACCTCTACAAGAAGATCGGTATTGACCCCCCTCGGGGTGTATTGTTGTATGGCCCACCAGGTGAATGTCGCACCACCCACGTCGAATGTTGTTCCGTGTTTATTCTGATTCCAGGCACCGGAAAGACCCTGCTTGTAAAAGCTGTCGCCCATCACACTACTGCATCATTCATTCGCGTAGTTGGCAGTGAATTCGTACAAAAGTACCTCGGCGAAGGTCCCCGTATGGTCCGAGACGTTTTTCGACTTGCGCGTGAAAACGCGCCAGCTATTATATTCATTGATGAGATCGATGCCATTGCCACCAAACGGTTTGACGCACAAACTGGTGCAGACAGAGAGGTTCAGCGTATCCTTCTCGAGCTACTGAACCAGATGGACGGCTTTGACCAAGACAGCAACGTCAAGGTATGCCATTCTTTTTCAATGTGTTCGATTCGTTACATTCATTCTTCGTGTATTAAAGGTCATCATGGCCACAAACCGCGCGGATACCCTTGATCCTGCGCTACTCCGCCCTGGTCGTCTCGACCGAAAGATCGAGTTCCCACTCCCATCACGGCGCGAGAAACGGTTGATTTTCCAGACTGTTACGAGCAAGATGAACCTTGGACCTGATGTCGATCTCGAAGACTGTCGGTGCCACTGAACTCGAGGATCCTGCCATGTGCTGATAGATGATATTTTAGACGTGTCAAGACCTGATCGATTATCGTCGGCAGAGATTGCTTCTATCGTCCAAGCCGCTGGTCTACAAGGTATGCATGCCCTACCCGTCTACACATGTCTTGGTCTGAATCTGCGTGCAGCCGTGCGCAAGAACCGTTATGTTATTCTCCCGGTCGACTTTGAAGAGGCTTGGAAAGTGCGTTATTTGTACATTGTTTGGCCGCTGGACATGACAACTAAATTTGCACCCTTCTTTTCTTTCAACCAGCAAACGGTCAAACGAGCAGACGACACTCACGAGTTCTGTGCGTACCATCAAGCTACCTTTTATTCGCCGCTTGCTCATACATTCACATCATCCTTGCAGATCGGTGATTCCTTGTCTTGTAAGCCTCTGCCATATCTGCGTCGGGTTGTGTGCTGAAACACTCCACAGGTTGGCAGTATACTCTACCCTCTGCAATCTTATCATTGCCCTCCATTTACCGTGTGACTATAAGGAAATGCTCTCTCACTTTAGCGTCACACCGCATCCAATGAACGGAGTGACGCTCATTCTTCTGAGCTATATTAAGTAGTCAATCTTGACTGTTCCTGTTATTTTTTTTGCCACGCTTGCTTGCCGTTGTCGGACAGCCGTTAGGCTCCACAGCAGTGAGGTTCACACGCAGGAGACATGTCTCTACGAATGCCTTCGTTTAGCCTGCGTATCGGTTCCCTTGTACAGTAGGCAAGTTTGGCTCTGCTCTTCGTATTTTCACAGCTCAAGTCTAATGTACAGATCGAGGACTGCAACCCACCCAAATATACTATGTCTACCTTTCTGTGACGTTCGTTGTCTGTCGCTCTCCAACACTCTGGGCGGCGTTGTACCACCCACACGACCGCCCTCATTTTACGGGAGCAAGAGGGATATGGTGATGCTGTACCGTCGTCACTGCCCACGACATATGTCGAACCTAGCAATATGTCACGCAGGTTCGAAAGCAAGATGGGATACATTGTCTTTTGGCTATCCAATACATTTATTTTTGCATCTGTGTAATGGAGATCACAAGGATTAAGTGCAGCAGCTATTTTTTTGTTGATTGGCCCAGTTCACTAGCCCGCTCCGTCGCAATCTGAATTGCTCGAGCAATCGTAGAGCGGACTTTCCCGTCTTCCATTGCTAAGAGCCCTGCGATGGTACACCCCCCGGGAGCTGCAAGAAGGTTAGCCAGGGCGTCTACCCGGATGAACGCGGAAACTTCACTGGTCACGGAATCTTTGATTTGAGCGGGATGTGCACCAGCTTGGAGAGCCATGCGTGCCGCCCCCTGTAAAGCTATTGGCCATCTCAACATTTCGTTTGTCTGGTACCAGACTGCAAGTATTAACTCACTCTGAGCAGCCAATTCCAGCGCTTCGGCTCGTGGCAAGCCCATCATGACACCGCCATCTGTCATAGCTTCAAGGAAAATACAAGCAAAAGCAGGACCCGACCCAGAGAGAGCCGTGCATGCATCGAAATGCTTTTCCTCGAGAAACCGACAGCGACCGATGGATGAGAATATTCTGAGGATGATTGAACGGTCGAGTTCCGTTTCTTCGCTACCCAGAAGGGTGGGGAGGGGGCTGACGACTGTCATGCCCTCTCGAATCTGGGGTGGGTTCGTTAAACCAAAGGATGGCGGACAAGGGAGCACGCACCCGACAGGGCGTGTTAGGCATGGCCCTGACGACTTTTGTAGTTGGAGGGACCCATGCAGTCAACTGAGGGATGGTAACACCCGCAAGGATGCTGATGAGCAGCTTTCCATCGAGAGCGTCCCACATTCCATCTTGGCCAAGTATAGTCTGTGCTTGATGGGGTTTGCAACTTTCCGGGGATGGGTCTCAGCTGGAGTTGCGGTGGAGAGCGCGCACGGCATACCATAGGATGACGACGTCAGATTTCTGAACAGCCGCAAGGTTTTCGCCGACGAGGACTTGGACAGACGACCCGAGCCCCCCGAGAAGACCGAACGTACGCTGGAGCTTTATTGCACTCTCTTGCCTCGTGACGGTGGCAATGAAAAACGAAGGCAGCGAGGGGTCGGGCGAATCTGCGGTCGGGGTGGATGTACCGGGCGTGTGGGACTCCCACTTGGGGAAGACCTGCGTGTTGTCCCTGGACTGCAGACTGGCGACGACACCAGAGATGAGGGCGATGCCCATCGTACCGCATCCTGAAGATGTGGTCAATGTCAGTCGATCTCTCTCAGAAAAGATGTACCTAGCACGCAGAGGGTGTATCCCATGATGATTTCCTGTTGGTGGAAGGCTCGAGTTGTGCACAGAAATGTATCGATCGAGTCATATTCGTCGTCGTATGGGGTGAACTCTAATTCATCCAATTTACTATGACTTTCGTGGTAAGCGAACCCAGGGCAGACGGAAATGCTCGTCTTCGTCGCCGTTGGTTCTACAAAGTTTGACGCTCTCGTGCAAGCCACGGTCTCCGAACCAGTGCTCACCGCACTACACGCAAAAGGATTCGTGCGGGTGGTACTACAACGAGGGAATTCTCATCTCGACCTCGCGTCCACTCAGGATTCGCTGACGATCAGGAAGGCGGGAGTGGATATCGAAACCTGGAGGTTCAAGCCGTCCATCCAGGACGAGATTGAACGCGCAGACTTGGTCATCAGCCATGCAGGTACGGACAGTCGGGTAAAGGCTCGTATTGCAGCCCTGACATCGATCAAGGATCAGGCACTATTCTCGATGTGCTGAGGTCCGGAAAACCGCTGATCGTGGTCCCAAATCCGACCCTGATGGATAACCACCAAGAGGAACTTGCCTTGCAACTGGATCGCCTTGGCCATCTGAGAGCCACATCCGTGGGGTCAGTCCTCCGACCGTACCATTATATTGTGCTCATGTCTTATTTTAGTGATCTTCCGACGACTATCGCGTCCTTTGATCCGAATACTCTAGTGCCATTTCCTGCATTTGATGGGAGCAGGTTTCGTAGATTGGTGGATGAGATAATGGGGTTCACCGAGTCGACGTGTAACTGAGGTTCATGTCTTGGTCACTGGCAGCACTCTCTTCGTTACACCTGCAAATAATTCTGCTTTGGAATGAAGAGTGTTACACCGGCCTCCGTCACCGGCGACCTCCAAGCATACGAAGATCAGCACGTCCATGGCGTCTACGATCAGATAGCCACTCATTTCTCATCCACCCGGTACAAGGTGAGGCGTTGGTCCTGTGGTCCGCCAGAGGAGGGTTAATTCGTCTGCTCAGCCATGGCCCATCATTGCCGAGTTTATTTCCGGTTTACCTTTAGGATGGGTCGGCCTTGACTCGGGGACAGGCAATGGGAAATACCTCCCCCTGCCTGCGGATCGGCCTGGAAGCGTCTTGACCGTTGGTCTCGATCGCAGCAGGAGTCTTTTGTTAATCGCCAGGAACGTCGGAAGTGAATCTACTGCGCCAGTCATTCGTGAAGTCGTTTGGGGGGATGTGTTAGACAATGGATGGAGAGCTGGAGCATTTGTGAGTGATATTGCACCTAAGTCAGTGCGAGGCTCGCGTCGAGATGACAATGGCAGGACTACGCTATCTCGATAGCTACGATACACCATCTAGCCTCGCACGAGAGGCGGAGGTTCGCTGTGCAGGTGTGTCAACCAACACACGTCCTGCCCGTACTGATCGTAAGCTCTGCAGCGACTTCTTCAGTGCGTTTCGCCCGCTCACGGACGTATCTTGATCTACGTATGGGCCATCGAGCAAGATGAATCGTCGAAAAGGGTCATACCAACAGGTGATAGCCATGGGAATTCACTATCGGGAAAAGATGTCTTCGTTCCTTGGGTGATGTCCCAACAGGGTACCCCAAAGAATCCATCGAGAAACTCTGAAATAGTCGAGGCTCCCGTATATCATCGGTATTATCACATGTTCGCGAAGGGAGAGCTCACAAAGCTCACTTGCGAGGCAGCGCAGGAAATGAGCCTAGTTGTTGGGCCGCCGGAGGAAGGGCGACGGGGAATTGAGATAATACAGGATGGCTGGGAGAGGTCGAATTACTACGTAGAACTTAGGTGCTGGAAGGCATGATGCCGGTCCCCAATTATTGGCTTGAGCTTACTCGTGAAGGTACGGTCGACGTTACGAAAGTCAGTTTTGATGCAAAAGTGCGAATTGCGTGTGATAATGATACAAGGGGCACAGAGAACAGGATCATTCGCTTGCGGCCATGACTACAAACGCAGGTCAGATACACCAACAGCGACACGCGGAAAAAAGACTCACTAGCATTAATAAGATCGCCCCCGCTCTCCTTCAGCACCCGGACCGCCTTTGCTCGTGAACAGTTGACCTGAGCCATGACGAGCTCAATGTCTTTGGAGTCAACGCCTGTCTCGTCCATTGGACCATCTTCCTCCGGTGCCTCGAGCTCAGGGATATCGTCATCATCTTCACCCTCCGCAGCAACACCCGAGGACTCCAAGTTGACATGGCCAGCGGGTACACCGCCGCCGGAGCCAAATTGCTGAGCGGTAGATAGCTGAGCTTGTGCGTTCATATCCTCGATCTGCGGTGGGTTAGTCCCTGGTTGACATTTGATATTAGGGTGCAGGGTAGGCACCTTTGCTTCGCCGAAGACAATATAGCAGTCGCTGTTAGGTGACTTGTATACATCTGGCGAGGAGAGAACAAAGAGGACGTTCTTGGGTCTGCGGAGGGTAACGCGCGTGATGTTTGGGACTTTTTTCAGCCCAAGGCTGAGGAGAGCCTTGCGCGCTTTCCGCTCTGAGCGTGATTGAATTTTATCGAGGGCGGCCTGCGAGGTCGGATCTTCCCCGTGCTCATGGCCAGAGTGGTCTGAGTGAACTTCCTCTATGGTGGCAGACATCTGGGATGCGCGTCAGCGACATGTTCTACATCCGAAATGCAATCGTGAATCCATCATGAAGACGCCGCGGAAAGAGACGAGTTTGCGGGATGGCGAATAGCGATGAGATGGCGATTTACCTTTTTTTTTGGCGGAAAGTAACAGGTAGGAGAGTCGTTGCTCGCTGTTCGCGACGGCGAGCACCAAGTTCGAGCGCAGCGCTACCGGGAGTTGCCGAGAGGACGCTTATTCCCGCCAGGGGTACTCTAGAAAACAAACACGCTGTACGGTCGCTCATTGGCCGGCGGTCACAGCGGCACTACCTCAGGGTCCAGGCCAGCTTGTCTCCATGTCCATCACTGCACAGCTGCGACTTGCCCTCGAAGACCCAGCGGATAAAGTCAATCGAGAACAAGTGCTCAACGCCGTCAACGAGTTTGTCATTGGATGCGCATCCTCAGAAGCACCTGAACTCCAGCTTTTCCAAGTGGAGGAAGAGCTCCAGATCGTTTACAACGATGTTGTGGACCATACGTCGCTTGGGCACACAGAGATCTTTCTCGAAGTTCTCCACCACCTCCGTCCGCTTCTGCCATCAACCTCCATCATCTCAGCCTGGTTTGATCTCGTTCTGCGTCCCGCTCTCAGAGAACCAAGATTACCAACCGCGTCCGTGACGCATGCCAAGGAACTCATCATATTTGCTGCCGAGAACGAGGACCGAAGGCACCCAGAGAAAGTGCATGAATTCCGCAGACGGTTGGTGGATCACCTCCTAAACACTTACAACGAAGGCTCTGGAGACGATATCTTGGAATGGGCAAAGCTTGAACAGAAGTACCGCGATAAGAGGTCTATGTGGAAGAGCAATCTCGAGGATGTACTCGTAAAGTTTGGTTTGAAATGCCCTGTGGTATGTGCTTGTGACGGGATGCATTCAAGTTACTGAATTCTAGCTAGGCCTTCTTGACACAAGTTGAAGCTGCCTTTGCGGCCTCTGCATCTCGTCTCCAACTCTTCATCCTGCTTGACTGTTTCAGCTCGGATCCTGAATTTCAGTTGCATGCAGCAGCCTTTGCGAGACACCCACTCATGAACAGTCTCCTAAACTCGCTTCTGCTGGATAACTGCTCGACGATAAGCACGATCGGCCTCACCATCCTCGTCAAGCTGCTGCCGATTCTTGCAGTCAAAGCGTATGAGGAACTCAAGATTTTTCTCCCCCGGTTATTCGCGATCTTGGCTAGGATCATATGCTGGGAGAGACTCCCTGGTCCGTCCCCACCGTCCGCTGTTGTGGTGGACGATGACCACGCGGACGGGCACTTTGGCGCTCAGAAACAAGGCGTGGAGTACGGAGGACTCGCTGCACTTGAGTTACGCCCCGAACTCGACTGGGAGAGGCTAGAGATTAGACTCACTACGTCCTCTGTCCCTCCCTCGGACGCGTACTTCTCAACTCTTTATTATCTCTTTCCGTGCAACCTTCTCCGCTTTATTCGTGGTCCTGCTGCATACTTGCGAGATAGGGGTTACGATAGTCCGTATACTGTGGGTTGGGAGGATGCACTCGATGAAGATAATATACGGAGTAAATCAGAGGTATGCACCTACGTCGTGCTTTTGTCTCTTCGTATGCCATTCGCGCACGGTTGGCACTTATCCGCACATCTTAGCCCCTTCTTCGCAGTCGTGTGGTCAATCTACGTCTCATATGGCGGGACTGGCTCAAGGAACTTACCGAACCCGACCTATGGGCCAACTATAGCGTTTCTCAGATAGCTAGTGAATGCGTCATGCTCAATATCCGCAACATCGCTCTTGGATCTCGGCTCTCTTGTAGTAAAACGACCGACATAACTCCTGACTTGCAGACAGTGGCCCTTCCTTCCGTTGTCATGACCCCAGAAGCCATTTCGGGTATGCCAACACCCCATCCGGGCCACATTGCCCTCCCACCTATGAAACCTCGTGTCTCGCTCCAGGACATGGTTACCACATCTGTTGCTTTGAAATCGAATCTCGACGTCGACATCGAGCACCCAGGCATACCATGGTCCGCACTGTTGTTCCCAGCCGGTGGTAGCTCGCCAGCGAAAGCAACTAACCAACTACCACCCGAACCGGCGGACGGAGACGAAGGTGCACAACTGCCATCGCATGTCGCAGAGGCGATTTCGAGCTTGCAGCGTGAGGTACTGTTGCTAAGGAGCGAGCTTAACTTCGAGCTATGGCGTTCGAGAGAAAACATGCGTCACATTGGGAGACTTCACCAGGATCATGTCCTCTCCAAGAACGCGGAGGCTGACCGTCAAGCGCTTGTAAGAGTTCATGGCTTACCTGTGTCATGGATATAGCATTGATCTCGCACAGCACAACAAGCTGCGTCAATACAAAGCTCAAGTTCAAAGCCTCGAACAAGAACTGAGAGAACACAAAGAACAGTCTTCTTCTGCCAAAAATATATATGCGGACTGGAACACAGAACTTCAAAAGAAGCTCAGAGAATTTCGAGAGGAGAAGAAGGGTTGGGTCTCAGAAGCGGCAGCATTGCGTACCGCGGAAAAGGAAGCGAGGGTAAGGACTCGTGTTAGCTTGAAGAGGGGTTGCTTGCTGACAGCGGAATAAGGCGCTCTTTGCAGCTCAGGGGAAACTACTGGCAGACGCAGCAAAGGCGGTATTCGAACTGCAGACTCAGCAGAAGGAGAATCAGCACAAGATCGACCGACTTCATGATTACGAACGACAAATTGAACAGCACGTTGGGATACAGAAACTTTGGTAGGGCCAGTTGCATGTAGTGACGGCAAGAGTGGTACTGACACACAGCAGGGATGCAGACTTCCAAAAATTTAATTCCAGAGGCGAAGAAATCGAGCTTATCAAGCGTAAATACAAGCAAATGGAGATGCTCCTGGAGAGTCATGAGAAGGCACGCGATAAACTGCAGGACGCAGCACGGTTGGATTCTCGTACTTTGACTTGTCAGTTGAGCTCACGAGAGTATGTAGGGTGTACCGTCGCCAAAATCAGGCCTTAGAAGCTAAGCTTGCGCTGATGCAGAAGAGGTGCGAAACATCGCGTCGTATACCAGAAGCAGAGATTACTGCGATCGTGCGGGAAAAATCAGAGCTCGCGGCCGCGAACGCGAGGCTGCGGGAAGACAACGCGGAGTTGAAGGACGAGATGGATGAGATGCGGGCAGCACTGGAAGGACTGAGGGCCCAGCTGAGTGGGCAGCGCGGACTGATCTACGAATCGCGACCACGGACGGGCACTATGGTACAGTAGTAACAGTAGTATGTGTGTAGCGTCCTGAATAGGCAAGTGCGATGGAATGTTCTAGAAGGTACTCGCCCTCGTCCAAGCCAGGGGCTGGCTGCAGGCAGTCGTCGAATCTTCTCGAACGAACAGCAAAATTCAGACTACTTAAAGACGAACGACAGACGCGTCTCTTCGTCGTTTCTCCTCCATCACAACTCTCTTACCGCCCATCTTCCGAACGGTGATCTCCACCTCTGATCTGTTTCTCGTGCGCACCCTGACCCACTTATCCAGCTTAAAATGGCAACCGAAAGCTTTGGCTTCCAGGCCGAAATCAGTCAACTCCTTGACTTGATCATCAGTAAGCACCAGCTCGGGCGACCAATCGTTATTGTCCGCTAATCTGATCATCAGACACATTCTACTCCAACAAGGAGATCTTCCTCCGAGAGCTGATTTCCAACGGCTCCGATGCGCTCGACAAAATCCGCTACTCATCCTTGACGGACCCGTCTGCCCTGGACACCGGCAAGGAACTCTACATCCGCATCACCCCTGACAAGGAGAATAAGGCCCTCTCCATCCGCGATACCGGTATTGGTATGACCAAGGCTGACCTCGTCAACAACCTAGGTACCATCGCCAAGTCCGGCACCAAGGTTGGTCCACTTTCCCTCTCCCTTGCTCGCGTTCTGATCGTGTTTGATTATCATAGGGGTTCATGGAGGCCCTTAGCTCCGGTGCCGACATTTCCATGATCGGTCAATTCGGTGTCGGTTTCTACTCTGCGTACCTCGTGGCAGAGCGCGTTCAGGTCATCTCAAAACATAACGACGACGAGCAATATATCTGGGAGTCGGCTGCCGGTGGTACTTTCACCATCACCCCTGATACCGTCAACCCTCCTCTTGGCCGTGGTACTGAACTCCGTCTTTTCTTGAAAGAGGACCAGACCGAGTACCTCGAGGAGAAAAAGATCAAGGATATCGTCAAGAAACACTCCGAGTTCATTTCATACCCCATCCAGCTCGCTGTGACCAAGGAGGTCGAGAAAGTTCGTCTTGTTTGCATTTATTTATTTCGTTTCATTCCAAGTGCTATTGCAGGAAGTTGAAGACGAAGAGGAGGAGGAGGAAGCGAAAGAGGAAAAGGAAGAGTCCAAGATTGAGGAGGTCGAGGACGATGAAGACAAGCCCAAGGACAAGAAGAAGAAGAAGATCAAGGAAAAGGAAGTCGTCAATGAGGAGCTCAACAAGACGAAGCCCATCTGGACGCGCAACCCTCAAGACATCACCACTGAGGAATATGCTTCGTTCTACAAGTCGCTTACAAACGACTGGGAGGACCACCTTGCTGTCAAGCACTTCTCCGTCGAGGGTCAACTCGAGTTCAAGGCTATCCTCTTCGTTCCCAAGCGGTAAGAGATTAGCTTGCAACGCGCGTTTGTCGCTCACCTTCTTTATTAAAGTGCCCCTTTCGATCTCTTTGAGTCCAAGAAGAAACGCAACAACATCAAGCTTTATGTTCGCCGCGTCTTCATAATGGATGACTGTGAGGACCTCATTCCCGAATACCTCAACTTTGTCAAGGGTATCGTCGACTCCGAAGATCTGCCCCTCAACATTTCTCGCGAGACTCTTCAACAGAACAAAATCCTCAAGGTCATCCGTAAGAACATCGTCAAGAAATGCCTGGATCTTTTCAGCGAGATTGCGGAGGACAAGGACAACTTTGCAAAGTTCTACGAGGCCTTTGGCAAGAACTTGAAGCTCGGTATCCATGAGGACGCTCAAAACCGCAGCAAGCTCGCTGAGTTCTTGCGATTCTACTCTACCAAGTCCCACGAGGAGCAGACTTCGCTCAAAGGTGGGTGCTTTTTGACTCATGCTGCAAAACTCGGTGCTTAAGGATGATCGTAGACTACATTACTCGTATGCCCGAGATCCAAAAATCGATTTACTATCTTACGGGTGAATCTATCGCTGCTGTGAAGGAGTCGCCATTCCTCGAGGTCCTCAAGAAGAAGGGTTTCGAAGTTCTGCTCCTGGTTGACCCCATTGACGAGTACGCTATTACTCAACTCAAGGAGTTCGAGGGCAAGAAACTTGTTTGCGTGTCGAAGGAGGGTCTCGAGCTGGAGGAGACCGAGGAAGAGAAGAAAGCACGTGAAGAAGAGGCTGCTCAGTTCAACGACCTGTGCACGACGATCAAGGAGGCTCTCGGCGACAAGGTTGAGAAGGTCGTCGTTTCTAACCGTATTGCTGATTCGCCGTGTGTCCTTGTCACCGGTCAGTTTGGCTGGTCATCGAACATGGTATGTTTGGGTTGATCTTGATGTCCGAGCTTGACTGATTTGGATTGTCTGCAGGAGCGTATCATGAAAGCGCAGGCTCTACGTGACTCGTCGATGTCATCATACATGGCGTCGAAGAAGACGCTGGAGCTCAACTCGCACAATGCGATCATCAAGGAGTTGAAGCGTAAGGTTGCGGAAGACAAGGCTGACAAGTCAGTCCGAGATCTGACGTACCTGCTATTCGAGACGGCCCTCCTTACGTCCGGTTTCTCGCTTGACGATCCCACGTCGTTCGCCAAGCGGATCCACCGTATGATCAGCCTGGGTCTCGATGTAGATGAGGACGAGCCCATGGCAGTGATCACGGAAGAGGCACCGGCAGCTGAACCAGCCTCGACTTCGGCGATGGAGGAGATCGACTAGACGCGTCGAAAAGAACAGTAATCTTGTATCTGTATCATTACCTTAGTTGCATCAGCATTGTTACGTCGCACTTGCCATCTGGACCCACTTCATTGACGCTCCGCATTGTTCACTTGCAAAGGACTCGTGTGAATATATTTCCAATTGTGGAAGTAGTGCAGGTAGCCTCGCGGTCGGAGGCTTTCCACTGTCCTCACCCCCTAGCATGACTCGTCTCTCTCTTTGACTGCTCTGTATCATTATTCTCTCCCATGTCTGACATATTTGCACCGTCGCCGCGTCCACCGCCCCAACGCTCCATCCTCGACGCACGGCCCTGCATTCTCGTCCATCGTGTCCCCTCCGACCATCCACAGCACTCACGGGCGTTCTTGCCTCCCCCTCGTCTATTGTCTCCAATCAGACTCCACGACCCACCCTACCTCGCTCTCGTGTGTCCTGCCCCGATCCGCATAGCCAGCCTCTCTGACCTATCATCCACAGAGCTCTAAATCGCCCACCCCGTGTGGTCCATCCAACAAGAGACGCGCACCGTCTCGCCTCTCTGCGCGCTCCGCCAGGCGCCGTCGTCATGCACAACGCGTCGACTGCCCTCTCGATGCCCTTGGGCGTCCACCCATATTCGATCAGCTCCCTTGGATCTCTGCCCTTGAGATGTCGATTCCCATCAACTGTGATATCGCAGACCTCTCTCAGTTGCCTCTCGACGAGGATTCTGTTCCGTTTTCAGACACCGCGCCCGCTTCTGGACCTGTGCGTCGCAGAAAAACATCTCTGCGCTCGAATCCCCTTGGGGGTGCCCATGAGTCTCCACCTAGCGAGCCACCCAGGCATCATTCCCCGATTCTCAGATCCACAGATCCTTTTCCAGAATGTCCAAAGACACCACCGCCTCGCATTCCATTCGATCCAAACAGAGTCACCTTCCGCAATCTCATGCCCGTCTTCCCACGTGGCGTCAATCCCAGCACCCCGTTCTGAGTTTTCCGTTCGTTGCTTAACATCCGCTCTCGTCATCTTATCGGCATATAATCAAGCGCTTACATCCATCTGACGCAGTTAATCGCGAGCGTCTGCTCGTCATCTACAAAGTCAACTAAACCCCATCTCAGCTCCATGATGTAGTCTTACCGAGACCTGCCTTTCATCATCCTCGCGTTGTAAAAATCATGTTCTATCTACTCCTTCATTACGGACCATGCCTACGGCTTGGATGTGTAATATCCTTTTGTCCGCCCTCTCCGGGACTCGCTGCATTTGTTCCCGTACTCACATGCCTGCATTCTTGTTCCGGCGTTCCGCATTTGCATCAGTCTACATGATTCGCATTCACGAATACGATGCCTGTACCTTTTCATTCGAACCAGTTTCACCATGCCGCATATTTTGCCTTTCCATTAGCCCAGTGTCGTAGTTACATTGTCAGCCGTGCTGCAATCCTTTCAGTCGCCCTTGGTGACCGCGTTTTCCAATCTGCAGAGATGGCCCCTTTGATCAAGCGAGTCTGTGGGCTGGTGCAGGGAATGGCTGCGAGTTCATCGTTCCCCCCCTTCTTGGGTGCTGACAACGATGCCTTGAGCTCAGGGCGATGGAAGGACTGTCCATTTCGCTCACGAAGTATCTACACATTGGTTCAGGGTTATGGGAACGCAGAGCATCTACGTGTACATTCAACACCCTTCTGTTATTGACCACCATCAACGACAGAGCAAGGTGATAAAAGGTTGCTGAGTAGAGTAGCAGATGTACCATCAAAGGCAACGACCTTCGTTTCCTCCGCATCCCACTCCAGTTTGTCAAGAAGTTCAGCAGCACCAGACATGTGAGCGAGCACATGCTGCATGGAGATCGAGTAGAATGGGGTGGGGCGGTGGCAGGTGCCCGAATTCTGAACTGAGGTCGACAACAGTAGGAACACCCCGAGGTGACCTCTATGACCCACAGAGTTGGTGCGGATATATTCCTCGATTGTCCGGTCAGACGAAGTAGTGGCTCGGCTGAATACATGGTCGGTTAACGCAACCGACAGGTCCCTGGATAGTACACACGCTCAGTCCGTTCGAACCATGGGTCTAAGTGGTCAAACAAAAGTGGAGATTGGGTTCTGTTCCAGACATGGCAAACCTGATGGTTGGAAAGCCTCGGTGAACTCTGAGAATTCAACTGCTCCAGCGTAGCTATAGCGCCAGCAGCGTAATGCGCCTAGGTAACGGGTAAGTATGATGGAGGACCCGCTACTGACTGACGGAACCGCACCTCATTCGCCGCCGCGCTGTCCTCGCTGATTCCCGCGGGGTCAATGCCTTGCGATGTGAGATGTCTCGATTCCAAGTCTCGCGACGCGGTCGTGTTTTGCCACGACATCCAGTTCCGCGCATTAGCGAACGGACGTCACATCAAACCTGCCTGTGATCATGCACCGGTGGCCATCACGCGCCACGATTGAACGCGAGCAACAAAGCGCCACAGAAAATTCACGCACCTTTTCCCTGGAAGCTCTACGATCTTCACGAGCTGTCTCCATCGAGTCCTGTATCATATCATCCAACGTGTCAAAGGCAGGGTACGAAGGGTGCGAGGGGGGTGGGTACCGTATGTTGGAAGTTGACTGTAAGCGTCGAGCTAGAAAAGGAACTAGTCGAACGCACACAAGCGGATAAATAAGTCGGCCGACTTCAAGCTCATTGTCAGAAACTTCCCGAGGCGGTGCTGTGACCCAACTAACAACGTCGCGCAGGGTGCATCACCCAGTGTACTAGCCTGTGCGCGGAACTCGAGGAGATGTTTTCCCTCTGCTTCCAGTAGGGGGGAACGCTCCCCGAGTCTAGTTACACGGGGTGGCAGTGTTGGGTACGGTGGCTCTTACAGTTATGACATAATACTTTCCCACACATCCATAGTGGCCAGCTGTGTTGCTCATCCATTGCGCCTTCACGAACTCGCGATGGAAAACGACCAGGTATGTGCTCTGTGTGATGGGTCCAGTCCTTTGAAACAACTCACGATTACCGCGTAGGGTGTTCTTGTCGATCTCTACGTCCCACGCAAGTGTGCGGCTACTAGTAAGCGTGTTGTCAGCGACGAGTGCTCAGAGACCGATCCCTGTGCATTGCAGACCGCCTGATTACCTCCAAGGACCACGCATCGGTCCAGATCAACGTCGTCGACGTCGATGCCAACGGTCGTGCATTGAATACATACACCTCGTTTGCATTGTGTGGGCAGGTCCGCTCGCAGGGCGAAAGCGATGACTCTCTCAACCGGCTAGCGACCAAAGCTGGATGTGAGTGTCGTTCCTCTGGGATGAAGCGACATACTGATGGGTTTGCCATTCGTTCGTTGTTGTGGGTGGGTGGTGCAGTGCTCCGGAACGTGTGGTCGTACCAAAAGTAACTACGGCGTGTCTTTGTATCGTGTAATCCACTTGCTTGCTTTCACTGAGGAGATAAGTTGCCGCTTGAAGCGAATGGCGGCGTCGACCGCAGTCCGCAGTCCTTTCACAGCGAGGTCCATGCGCGGTTACGATTCTCACCCCCGCTCTCTCTCCGAAAGCGTCCTCTCTATCGTATCCGTAAGGCCGGATCAACTCTGCTCCCATGTCCAACTCACCCGCCCCAGTCAGGATCCATGGTCGAAATAAAGCGCATGCCCGCCAACGACCGCAACGCATCTGCCGACGAGGAGAGCAAGTACAGACTCCTCTACAGCAAGTCCAAGGTCTATGTCAACCCCACCGCTTATGCGAGAGATAACATCCCTGGCTTCGTTGCGCTCGTCAAACGTGTATGTCTCCATCCCCTCTCCCAAAGCCACCTCATCACGGCTTGTAGGAGGCAGTGAATCCGACCTATCTTCTGGCATGGATACCAGAGACCCTCTTGAACGAAAAGGGGGCAGAAGAATGGGACAAGTTCGTCAAGACAGAGGAAAGGACCATCTCGGACGAAGACGATGACGGTTGGCATGCATCGTGATTCTCCCCATGTCCTGTCTCACCGTCCTCTCCACAGACGCAGTCCTCATCGACTTGCCAACTCAACGACCAGAGTCGTATGCGTTCTCCGTCCCTTTGACTTCCATATACTCTCTCTTGGTCCATCCACCAACCCTCTCCTCGTGGTGTGAGTGACCGAGGCACTGCCCCTTGCCCGAGTGCGCTGATCCCTGCTGAATATTCGCATAGACGGTACTCTGGGTATCAACCTCATCAACGGTTCCACGTTACCGACTCTGCACTTTCATGACGATGAGTCACTGTCCATGACCCTTCAACCGCGCGCACACAACCGACGGAACTCTTCGAATGCATACCCTCCATCCATATCTCCAAGCATATCAGGCTCCGCTGTACGCCCATCTGCGTCGTGGGGAGGAGAAGACCTCATATCACGTTTACGATGTTATGCTCATCTCTTGCGTTCATCACTTCAGCCAACCCTATTCATAGTTGATCCCTCCAAAGCGGACATAGAGGCACATTCCACCCAATTATTCGACGATGATGCGGTAGATGACATCCTTGCACAATCGTCATACGCAAACTCCCACTCGCCCGTCCCAGCTCACCGTCGTCCCAAGCCGATTTCTACCCCGCTTTCTGGTTCGACTAGTGCATATTCGAACCGCCCGTCAGTATTGCATCGCTCCCTCTACCCGCCGTCTGTATCGACGACGCAAAATACATCCCAAGCACGTCTTGCACTTCTGCAGTCCTTCTCCAACATCACCCGTGCCACGCGCCATGCTGCACAGAACATTCTGTCTCACCCTCTTGCAAAGCCGATCGTCCCACACCTTCCCGATCCCGTCAAGTCTCTTGTGAATGCCAACGGTGAATGGGAGTGGGGTAGTTGGGTCGAGAAGGGTGGCGTTGGGGAGTTCGAGAGTGCCCGCGTTTACCTCGCTCGATGGGCGCGGATCGTCGCGGAGGAGGGTGATAGGGCGAGGAGGAGAGAAGCGCAAGCGTTGCCTGCTTCATCTCCTGATTTGGCGGAGGAGACATCTTCACTAGGAGTGTTTGAGTTACTCCATTCCGCGGTCAACCTGCCCACACCGAAGACATCGAGGGATCCTCGCAGTCCCATCGATGAGAAGACGTGGAAAAAGTGGTTTGCGGCCGACGGGCGCCCCAAAGTGAGGATTGAGGAGATGCAACGGGAAGTATTCAGGAGGGGGATATCACCTGGAGGAACGCTGAGGAAGAAGATGTGGCCTTTCCTCCTCGGAGTCCATGCATGGGACGTTGATGCCAACGAGCGTAAGAGGAGATGGGAAGAAAAGAGGTTTGTACCGCTCCCCAGGTATACGTGCGATGTTCATGGATCCGCGCAGGAAACGCTATCAGGAGATAAAGAATGAATGGTGCGGCGTACCAGAGGTTTTCGATCGGCAGGATATTCTCGAGGAACGGCATCGCATAGATGTGGACTGCCGTCGCACGGATCGTACCCACCCCCTCTTCTCCCATACCTACGAAGACTCGACCAGCGACCTTGAGGCAGATCGTGGTTACCGACGGTACTCTACGATTTCACCTCAACTCGCGGACGTCGGAGCGCAGTCTCCTAGTAACGAGCACATTGATCGTATGGGTGGTATACTTCTGACGTATAACTTTTATGATAAAGATCTTGGTGAGGCTTGCAGAAAATGCATGATCACGTCAATGCTGACACATTTGTGGATGAAGGATATGTGCAGGGAATGTCCGATCTTTGTGCGCCGCTGTACGTTGTGATGGATGCGGAGGAAGAGTTGACATTCTGGTGTTTTGTCGAAGTCATGAATCGCTTGGTGCGTCTCATGTAGCTGAGCGATTCGACACCTAATATTTGTTCAGGGCCAGAATTTCCTCCGTGACCAAAGCGGTATGAAGAAGCAGTTGTCTACCTTGCAAGAACTCGTTAGCGTGATGGATCCCGAGCTGTATCGACATTTTGGTTTGTAGTCTGCTTGTGCCGTGTCCCTCGCCTTCTCATTGCTTTCATAGAGAAAATCGAGGGGCTCAATTTGTTTTTCTGTTTCCGGTGAGCATGGAGAGCTTCTCAAGTGCCTTGTCTGACACATCCCCTAGCTGGGTACTGATCGCCTTCAAACGCGAGTTCCCCTTCCATGATGTGTTGCGACTCTGGGAGGTGCTCTGGACGGACTATTATAGCAACAACTTTGTCCTCTTCGTGGCGCTCGCCATCCTTGAATCGCATCGCGACATGATTCTGCGCTACCTTGTCGAGGTATGTTCATACAGTCTTGTCAATCCACGAGCCGAATCTCACCCATTCATCTTCAGTTTGACGAAATCTTGAAGGTGAGTACCGATGGCTCATGCGACCTGCTACGAATCAACGAATACCCCGTCTCATAGTATTGCAACGAACTCAGCATGACTATTGAACTCGACTCTACGCTTGCTCAAGCAGAAGTGCTCTTCCTCTCGTATGCCCAGCTCGTCGCGGACATCGACCGGCGACGTGCAGAAGAGAACAGTCAACTTCCGTTTACGAGTGCTCAAATCCGTCGCCGGAACACAGCTGGTAGTGACACGGCTAGTGGGAAGAAGGTGAATATCGCACTCCCGATGCTCAGCGAAAATATGCGCGAGCTACTGAAGGCGGGGAGATGACATGTGAGCCCTTGAGCCATCCGTCTAGTACGGTATAGACCACTTGGAATGTATTATACCTCGAGCGTTGCTTTTGGCACCGCTGCCGGCGTATATTCATCGCGTAACCAAACCTCTGCTGTGCCCCACTGCCGTCCAACTCTATGTCGAACTTGACTGTCCTGCGTAGGTACGCGCGAGAGTCAAAGCCAGAGACATTGCCACCTTCGGTCCTGTTTGAGTATACCGACAAATGCCTGACGGTGTTCGACGCGTTCCCCAAGTCGATCTTCCACTTTCTAGTCTTACCTCGCGTCGGACCACCACTGGCACCAAGCGTGCCAGTGGGCCCGGGTAGACTCACCAACCTTCGCACGTTGCTCAAGGCCGACAAGGCACGCGCGAAACAAGTGCTCTTGGATCTGAGCAATGAGGCCGACAAAATCAAGAAGATGATCCGCGAAGAGATGCTGAACCGGTACGGGTTCCAATGGGAGATTTGGACTGGATTTCATGCGGCCCCGAGCATAGAGTAAGTCCGTGCTCTTTTCTCTGCCGTATTCATCCCGCTCAGGCCAGTGTGCGCTCGCAGACATCTGCACCTGCATGTGTTGTCGAACGATCTGTGTTCGGAAAAGATGAAGCACAAGAAACATTACAATTCATTCCACCCTAAGCTCGGCTTTTTCTTGCACCTCCACGACGTCCTTTCGTGGTTTGACGAGGAGCCGTCTTACTTCGAGCGCGTATGTTCTGGTCGTCGCTATGACATCCGTTCACTTATGTACCCGTGTTCACATTGGCTCGAACAGATGTCACAACTAAAGAAGAACGACTACGAGCACCTTCTTAAGGAGAACCTTTGTTGCTGGAAATGCGAGCGGGACATGAAGAACATGCCGCTGCTGAAAGCTCACTTGCAAGAAGAGTGGGACGAAGAAGCGCGCAAGAAAGCGAGGCTCGCAAGAAAACGCAAGCACGACGACGGGACCCCTGATGCGCCAGATGTAGCGGACAACAAGCGGCCCTCTCCGAGAGTTGCTTGACAGCAAGCTGAGCGTTCGCTCGAGTGTCCCGACCCTTGCCATAATCGACAACCCTTGGAGATCACCATACACTACGCGCTTTTTCACGAATCGCGCAAGGAAACAACTTATGATGTATTCCGTATGCATGTGTTTCCCACACAATGACTGCTTCAATAATTAGGACTGGCCTAAATGTGGTGGAGGCGAAGCGAAACTTGAAGTAATTTCATATAGCATTTAGGTCGGTCTAAAATGTCGATGCAGCCGTTGTGCCATTTTAAATGCTAACAGAGCCCGTCGTTCGCATCATCGATTCCCAGTCCTGCTCGACTTGAGCAGGTGTCTACTCTTGCGACGCTTTTCCGGACCGACTTTTGCCCCCGCTGTCATGGGACCGAGGATTCCTGACACACATAAACTGTTGTAATTTTCGCATCCAGCGGCGAACATATCGACTCCGTACGTCACCATTCATCCTCCGCTGAGCATCGCTCGGCTTAGTTTGCGGAGCGTGTCGTCTTGGTATGCGCTACTGCTTCTATACACAGAGTCCATATGTTAACTCGGGATCATAGAGACTCTCTGGAGATGCGAACATGATATGTGTAGCCCTTGCTCGAGGGTCGCTCAAGGTCTTCTCCCAACAGCCGTGACGCGACTGTGGGATTTCACAGCATCAAAGTCCGTCCACAATTTTATCAAGAGCGACAAGACCATGAATGCGCATGGGAAGCAATGTATGTCGAGAAAGTCAGCGCATGTTTACTTCGAAGGACGGCGATGCCATGGACATGGACAAGAGCCTCGACGTTGACGCTCCTTGAATTTTCCTCACAGGCAGGCGACGGTGTTTGGAATTTCCCATACCAATCCGTAAGCGAACGCCTGGAACGGGTTGAAGGCCAAGAACTATTTCTATGCGAGAAGCCCCTGACATGGCACGCCGCGGAGCTTCGCTCGATGATCGCGGTTGCATGGAGAACGACGTCTTCTTCGTGGACACGTTCCCACTGGCCGACGAAAAAGGTGGTAGAAATCATTTCAGAGGTCCTCGATATGACTATCGTTGTTCATGCCAATTTTTCGAACGAAATTGGTGTCGACAATGCATGCGCATATTTCAGAGCGGACAGCGATTATTGTGGACCCGAATCCAGTGCTTTCTTTGACCCATCGCATATTCGATTCTGAACTCGGGGGAGGCGCCCTCCTCGATCTGTATGTGCCTCCTCGATCCTACTAATATCTCGGCTCACAGGAGGAAAACATGACAGCAGTCCATATCTGCTCATCCGAGTAACGAGAGATCGCCCTCCTCCTACTTCGATTCTCGCTGACACGCGCCACGGACGATCCCTGCACTCTATGAACACCCAGCGAACGAGCGCACCAAGCCCGCGAACATCAATCATGCAATGTACAGGACGCATTGCGACGGCGTTGATTTAGTCGTTATGCCGAGTCGACTTGCAACCCTCAATCAACAGGGTTGACGCTCGTTGCCCGAGCCACATTGAATTGCAGTTTGAGTATCACTTCAATGTAGTCGTCCTACGTTTTCAGGGAAGCATGACCATCGCCGTTACCCTGTCAGACTCCTTCGTCGCCCAGTACTTCAAACGAGGGCAGCCAGGCAATAGTGAGCGTGGGGTGACCTACGAGTTTGAATACATTGACAGGGGTGGCATTCCAAGCCGACGATATAGCGGTGCATCTGGCAAGGAAAGATCGAAAGCGTATTGTGGAGCCACGACAGGAATTTTCTGAAAAAAAAAAGTTTTGACGAGGTTGGTACAGTTTACTGATATCGTGGTACTGGTGATATCCATCACACCCATAGGTGCAGCACCAAAGAGACTTTAAACTACCTGATGGCGTTCAAAAGGTGCTTTACGCACATGTTTGCCACCAAGCGCTAAATTCTCAAAGCGCAGGTTATACTGCTTGACAAAGATTCTACACATCTGCGTTCTATTCTTCAGAGGACTGGTTGGGTTTCCGCTTACTCCTCAGCAATGGTTTCCTCGATCCTCGCCACAGAGGCCTTGGAAGTAGCCAGCTTCTGAGCGCGGGAGCGCTCGCTGGCCTCACGGATGGCCCAAGTGAACTCATAAGTCCTGCAAGCATCTAGAACTCCATTAGACGACGAGCATGCGTGGAGTAAAGTACGTGTACCTTCGTAAGAACTAAGAATCTGAGCGGCATCTGGATCTTCTTCGATATCCTCAATAATATCAATCCAGTTAGAAACCTGACATAATGGGAGTTGGCATAGAGTGTAACAGGCGAATAAGGAAGGTACGTGCCTCTGAGAAGAATGGATCGTCATCAGGGAAGTTGAACACTTGCTCGTGGTCGTTTCCAGGCTCGCGGACGTACAGGACGGGCTGGACATACGGATTGACAAGCCTAGGTAAATGAAATGAGCGATTAAACCTCATCTCCGCAGATCCTTACTGACTTGAGGCTGTAGCCGTCAGCATGGACCTCCAGCTCACAACTGTAATTGTGACCTTGGAGAGTAGCGACATGGGTGAAAGAGCCAACTGCACCCGAATCATATTTCCTGTGTCGTCAATGAGGCGAGCAGGGTATGATTGACCTCATGGGTCCGGAGATTGGAAGAATCATACCAGATGGCAGACGTGACACGCGGAATCCTGTTCTCAGGAGTGATCTTGCTCTCGTCTATAGCCATCTTGGACAAGTGGCCGGCGTTTTCATCCCATTCGAGCGAATGAGCATTTACGGAAGAGACGTCAACCTCGCCACCAAAGTAGCGAGAAAGATCGCAGAAGTGAGTGCCTTGCTCGATGATAGGGCCAGCACTAAAAGATCGTTAGAGCTGAATATATGCGTTGGTTCGTATAGTCCACTACCTTTTTGACTTGTCCCACCAATCCGGCTTAGCAATCGCTTCATAGGCGCACGCATAGCGCGCAATTGTGGCCATCACGACGAGGTTGTTTTCCTCGATGATTTGTTTCATCTTTTGGGTAGCCTTGAGGTACCTTAGCATGTACCTGCGCACAGATTGGCGAGATGCTCTTTAAGCGAGCAAAAGGAATTGCCGCACCCAACAGAGACGATGGCGCCACTCTCGGAGATAGCTTTGGCGACCTCGAAGGTCTCCTCGATTTCGCGCTTATCACCTGTCGCGATGGGCTTCTCGATGAACATGGCAACGCCGGGGAAGTACTTCTGGATCTGCATCTCAATATCACGGCCTGGTTGGAGGGTGCCTCGGAACATGGGAGGCGAACCGATGACGAAGGCACGGGGGCGTTCCTTCGGAGTCATATTCTTGACGAAATCATCGAGCGTTTTATGAACGCGAGTGTCGCGATAGGCCGAGACGACGAACGAGTCACACTTTTTCTGGAGGACGGCGGCGGCACGCTCTGTCGCGGGGTCAATGAGGGCGACGACCTTGAGGCGCAAGCCGAGCTTGCTGAAAAGAATGAGCATCGGACGATGGGGAGGAGGAAAATGGCTCACTGTTCAAATCGGAAGGAGTGGTTCCATGGACCCTCATCCGAACCTAGGGGAGGAGAGTGAACGTGATGTAATAGAGAAGGATCTGGACGGAGGTAGCTCACCGAACATGATGTTACCAGCGCCGACGAAGACGACGTTGAAATCGTCCGTGCCGCCGACATGTGTAGTTCTGGACCAGATCAGCGGATGAGGAGGACGCGAGCATGGGGACTGAACTTGTCCATCGGGACCAGCCTGGATGGATCGATGGATGGCCTCCGGGATGGGTAGCCGGAGGAGTAGCCAGAGCCACGTCTGTCCGGGATACGGCGCTCTGAGCCCCTGCGGGAAGGAGGCTGTTTGGTGGAGGTCATTTCGAGGGAGGAGAGCCTGCGGGCAGACATGATGGTGGTTGAGGAGAGGAAGGGAGATGGGGGCGGTCCTGTTATTTAATCTCGATAGATTAAGGTTTATCTGTCTGAGTGGAGCTTCGTCTCGTCGGACGTGGAACAATCAAGGATGATTTAGCACGGTACTGTACGACAGGGCAGGTAGCGTAGCAAAGGAAAGCGGTGAACAAGGGCAAGACGGAGTGAACATCAGAAATGAAAGGACGGTAATAAACGGATATCAAGCGCTGCCCTGAGATCGAGCGGGGTGGGTATCGGCGACAACAGCCCCGGGCTGCTGTTGCGTCTGCTGCAGCTGGCGGTTCGCAATTTCCTGGCGCCGCCGTTCTGCGGCCTCGAGTCGCGCAGCCATCGCTTTGAGCTCCTCCTTCAATTTTTCGTTCTCTTGTGTCAGCTTCAACACGTTGCTCGCCCGCTTCTGCACTCGCTCGGCGCTGCGGGGGACGGTGACTGATCGTGCCTGTGTGGGGACACGGCGGAGGCAAGCTGGACTTACTGCGGCTCTGCTGGCGGGGTTTTCCCCATGATGGAAGCAAACGAGTCCGTGAGGTCGAGGTCTACTGCAGGGATCTCTGGCAGGGACGGAGATGGCGTGCGGGAGGCAGGGCGACGAGTGGGCGACGGCGCCAGGCCGTGTTCAGGCCTGTAAGGTGTTGGCTGTGAGCGATACGCATCGGGCACATCGATGGACGGATCGCACGCTGCGCTGCTCAGCTCTGGTGATGGCTCGTCCATGTCGTCGTTCACGACGAGCACGAGGCTGCCCCGAACTGGTCCTGAACAACGTCCATAACGGGTATATTGTTCCCACAATTAATTGCGATCGGCCCTTATTATATGACAGCCTTCATTCGCCATTTCCCTTCCCCATCCTCTCCTCCTCCTCCTTCCCCCCTCTCTCTTCGCCCCCGCCATCCACGACATGCCCGACGCTTCCGTCTCCCTCCTCGACGGAAGCAACGTCCTCGACGACCATCCCGCCATCCTTCCCCCCCTCCCCGATCTCCACGACCATGACCAAGACGTGCACGACATCGACATTCATGCCCCTTCCTTTTCCGCCACCGTCCCCGACAATCTCCCTGTATTATCCATTCACGACTCCTCTGTGTATTATAGCGCCTTTCCCGACTGCAGCCCCTTCTCCCACTCCCTCCCTCCGTATCTCTACTCTCAACACCCTCATGTTCCGTATACCGAAATGCACTTTGTTCTTCACAGCGACTCCAGCCATCCCTTTGTACACGATAGTCCACACTTGTCTCCAAAACATTTGCATCACACCCACGACCTTGGCCTCCGCGGCGCTTCCTCGCTTCACGACTCTTGCTTTCACTCGGTACAGTCCTCCCCTCTTGCATATCCCCCTCCTTTGCATGACCTCGCCCGTCCTCCGGAGCAGTCGTCCTTTGCCATATCCTCGTCCCTTCCCAAACCACCGAGTTTGGCGCATACCCTCTTACCGCCCATCGTACAGTCCAATCCCGCAGACCTTAGTCGGGCTGACATCGAGGCGAGTCACCCCAAATCTTCCTTGTTTTATAACTCATCCTTGCTCCAGAACCGTTCCACGATTAAACGCTCGGCTGTTGGCTCTCCTTCCCAAGTGGATCCATATGCAGCCGCGTTTCTTCACGATCAGCTTGGCGAGGCAAAATGGAACACATTTTGTG
Organism: Tylopilus balloui; assembly: GCA_038089995.1. Lineage (NCBI taxonomy): Eukaryota > Fungi > Basidiomycota > Agaricomycetes > Boletales > Boletaceae > Tylopilus > Tylopilus balloui. The sequence goes on along the minus strand of JBBPLW010000002.1, from coordinate 267,646 downwards.
CTCGACTGTTTGAGCGACGCCTCGGCCCGATCAAGTCAAAAATCCGCGTGAGAGGTAAAAACCCTAATGACGATACCAGTCCTCCGCCTGGTGCCACTGCTATCGATTTTCTCGTAAAAGTCGAGGTCGTCAAAGAGGTTTTGCGGACTTATGTCCCGTACGTCTTTTCCCTCTTCGTCTGTGTTCCATCAGCGTGCTCGCGCGGCTGGATCACGCTTACCTCATTACGCAGTCATCCGTATAATCCCCTCAAGTCATTGACCCATCCGTATCCACACTCTCCGTCAGGTTCCGTAACTCTTACGCGCTCTACTATCCTCGTGCTCTCCGGTTGGTCAAATACACAATTCTCTTATTGGGCACGCCGCGCCGAGGGCATCTCCGTTCTCGCTGCGCACGATGAGCGCCTCCACGTAGTTGCGGTCGCTCTACAGAAGCGCATCAACGCCGGCGGTGTTCTCCTAGATGGCGCTGATGAATCTGAAATATACTCCACTGAGGGTTGCCCCAACGTTACCGGCAAAGGGTTGGACATTATTATTGAGGAAGTCAAGAAACGTACGGGACTCAGCCCTTTCCTTCGCGGCAAGCATTCCAGTCTAGACCCGTTTGGCTCTACCAGCGGCGATAAGGACGCTGGCCCAGGTCCCCCCCATGGTGTACCTTCGGCGCCCATATACATGCCTACCTTTCAGGCAATGGAATACTCTCATGCCCCTGCAATCGCCGCCTCCGCCGAATCGCCGATCGGTCGCTGTCCAAAAAAAAAGAGGAGGATAAGTGTCGCAGATTCCGTTTCATCATATGGCAGTTCCAATGCCTTGAAGACCGATCTTTCTGACGAACCGACAAGCCATATGAGTTTGCTTCTTGCTGACAATCCCCGTTTGACACCGGACCAGGAGAGTGTATCATCCTCGGACATGCAGCCAATTTCTCCGCCGTCGTTGATATCTCTCCCGCAACTTCTTGATACACCGGCTGTCGATGAAAACGCGCTCAGTCCATACGAGTTATCGTCCCAAGGGATGCTTGGCACAGACGACGGTCGCCCGGAATATTTCCCTGTTTCGAATTCACGGTTAGATCTCGATAATTCCGACACGGAAAATTATCCGCGGAAGAGGTACCGTGGACTGACTGAGAAGAATCTTGAAAAACGCCCCAAGTTGAGTGCATGAGTCCTATGCGATTTTTTCCCGACGCAACATTTTAGCCCCCTTCGTATTGTTTTGGCATCCCGTTTCTTCGTCATCCTTCCCTTCTTGTGTATTTTTGTGCTACGTTTGACGCTGCGCTCTCTTGACGTTCAATGGACCCCCGCAATCGCTGTACCATTCATGCATTCCATCACCTATCACAATATGCCCACGCCCAGGTTACATTTGTCTAATTTTTGTAACAACACCCACGTCGTGCAATACATCTAGTTTTCGCTTGACAACCTGGTGCCATACGCACTGTAGTTCTAGATGTTGATCTGAATAAAGTTGTGATGTTCCCTGCCTGCTGGACCGCGAGCGTGGATAGGGGACGGCATGTTTGAGCACGCTGTATCCGGGATTACGACCTCAGGACCTGGACACGACCACCAGCTCGCGCATGCCGTCCCTCAACGCTGCCAACCTTGTCATCGCTCTCGCTTGCTTCTTCTTCATATTGGCAAGCTATGCGGTCCTCTTTAGCGCGTTCCTCCCGTTCTCACTGCCCATTCCCGTGCGTCCATGGACCACCACTCGTGGTTTGGCTCTCTCTTGACGTATGAACACAACCAGCTGCTTGACGTCCTGGCCCAGGACACACACTACAAGTACTTTGTGCTGTTAATCATACCTACCAGCTCGTACTTTGTCATCGCAAACTGGGTCGGCTGGCAATACTATCAAAATTCGTGACGGGGCCTAGCCTCTGGGGCCTCGTACACGAGTCGTGGCGCCCACGCCTACGATAGCAAACATTTATATTCACCGGCTTTGCTCGCCAGTGCCAGTGCAATTCAATGTGCCTCGTGTGGGTTCTTGTTCCATGCACAACGATCAGATCACCGACCAGTCGATCATTCAAAGGGGGGTCCGCCTACACACGTCCTGCAACGATCCATACGATCGTTCTCCTCATTCCCCACGTGTCGCCGTGTCATTTGCTGCTATCCCGCATCACACAGATACTGCCCTAACACTCTTTGCAAACGTGTCAAGAGGCCGCACGCTTAATAGATTCGGATCCTGCTATCGTACTAGACGTCGTGTCACATACAGGGGGGATATTTATTTTCGCAATGTCTTGCCATTCGCTCAGCTCTCTAGCATCATCAATACAGCCGCATGCCACTCACCAAGACGACACGTATGTATGTGGCGAATTCAGGGTGGTGGCTCAGGGGATCGTGACTTCTCAGTGGGTGGTCGAGACCGCATCCGTACCTGTCTCAGCTCTTGCCACAACCGGCTTCTTTCGGGCTCGCTCTGTGTTCGGGCAACAGACCTCGCTGGACTAGAGTCACGGTTGGATACCTTCGAACGTGCTGGGCTCGGGTTGCGTCGGGAATTCAAGCGTGGTCGCGGGGATGGTGGGGGCTCGTTAGTCGCCAGTGCAGATGTCGTAGAACGAGCAGGGCTCTGTTCCCGTCCTCGGACAGATAATTTTAGACTAGAGCGAGTGGCCAGCTCCACACGCGGTCGGCTAGACAGGAGGCTAACAATGCCTGGTTTCGGGGTCAGCCCACTGGAACGGCTAGCCAGCCTGCTTGCACCTGCATCTGAATGCTCAGCGTCGGTTTCAACATCCGCATTTCGCCGAAGGTATGAATTTCTCGCAGCCTTTAGTACCAACGGACCGGTAAGCTTTGGTGTGGCCGCGGGTGGACCATTAGCCACGGTTGGCAGGCGTAAATACCGGGCACGACTGGTGATGGTTAATGATCGTCCCAGCTCGGCAATCCTTCGACTAAATCACTCACGCTATTTCCTTAAGGTGGCGCTTCGTTTTGTAGGCTTGGTTCCATTTCTCCAGTGCTCGAGCTACCACGTTCATTAGCGGACTAGGGCTGTGATGAGTCTTAGACGTACAAAGAACGGCTGTGGTGTGAATTTCACGTGCTTTCTTGACCTGGAGAGCTTGAGGCATGGCAGCTCGCCAAGTCTCCCAAATCTTTATCTTCGTTCGAGTCGCATGGAACCGTATCGCTGGGAGAGACTTGGCGAAGCCGCGTCAATGAAGGGGTATCTCGCTGCGTAACTGCGATAACTCACCCTTGTCTTCGAGTGCCAGATACCAAAGGCACGGAAAACGAGGTTCTTTTGGTTCTGTTGCATTACTTGGTGCACCTTGGTCACAAAACCAGCCCTCAGGTTACCGTTGGACGGACGTGCAAGTCAGGAACTCACTATAGGGTGCAATTTTTCTTCCACGTATTTTTCTCTCCATCTGTCCCATGCAACTTGCATGGTGGCCCGATCAAACTCGGTCTGCCGCTCCCGCAAGAGAGTTCGCTTGTGCCGCCGAGCGCGAGACGCGGTCAACCATTTGTGGAACATGCGCCGCATATTTTCTGAAAGATAATACATAAGCAATGCATTCAGCATGACATCTTGAAGAGAAAGACTTGCCTGCCCGCTTGATGTCAAGATGGCTCTCCATAAGACTTAGGTCTTCGACGTGTCTCAAGCATATGCTTTTCCATTTTATAAAAGCATATCTAGGGGAAAAGGTCAGACAAATACACACCAATAGGAATCTTTCCTTTACTTTAACGTAGCTTGAGAATGCTTTTGGCGAACTTCAAGCTCTCGAAGTTTAATTTCGATGACGCGATTTGTCCAGCGGCTCAAGGCATCGGCCAACATTCGCTGTGGAAGAGGTCAGAATTTCATGATCTTCCAACCTCTTCAAAAACTACCATATTGGCCCGAATGATGATCTGTTCTTCGGCCGTGCGGTGCCAGCGCCTTCGATTTGCCTTTGTCTGCCAGACTTTACGGCGTTCAGAATAGCCGATGAGGCATAGGTTTGTCAGGCAACTTACTTTTCATGTGTGTACCAAGTCTCCGTGCTTCCAGAGCCTGGAGTTTATTTTGCCGCTTCCTTTCCGCGAGCTTGGATTTCCATGCATTTATGGTCCGCCGTTGCACGATGAAATTTTCAACGATTTTCGCATGTTTGAGTAGCTTCAACCTCGCACGCAGTCGAACCCTCCACTTCAGGAGTGCGTCATACTGTATCCGAGCGAGGTGACGTTGAATCGCAAACGTCCGGCGGTTCTGATAGACGGTATAAACTTGACGCCAAGTTTTCAAAGTGGACGACAGCGTGGACGAACTGGACCTCATGCTGAACGCAAGCGCACAGTCTAGATACAATCAGTATGATAAAAATCATGACTATATAAATTTCTTTACCTTCCAGCTGGCGATACCGGCGCATCCGCTCTCTCCAGAACGACCAGGTGCCTTTAATGAGGCGCAACGCTCGGACTCTCTCAAGGAGTTTGCCACGCTCACGAGCTTTCCACACTCGAGTGACAGCTCGAATGAGTACATCGTCCTGTCTAGCGAGGTGTTTATCTGCTCTCCTTTCCATTCCCTGTAAGTATGATAGGTTAAATTAATCCCGAGCAGACTTGTGCGCCTACACGTATCCGATCTTGGGCGGTTTTCCATGATCTAATCGCTTGCTTCATCACATAAACGTCGTAGAAATCGATGGATATTTGACGCTCGTAACTGCGCAGGCGGGCTGAATTCCAGACCCTAATAAAATATTGGAGAATGGACGCACGTATACTTCTTCCACTTTTGCATCACGTTACGGCTGACCCGGAGACCGATCTTGGCAACCACCGTCTTTTCGGCGTCACTGACTGCAAGGGCTCGTTTCCATCGCTTCCACGTTTGCACCACTGCACTACACGTCGTTCTGCGGTAGAATTGTTCCGCGACCGCCGCCAAGGAATCGAGTTTGGATAAGCTCGACTTCCAACGCAGGAAGAAGCGCAGGACGATGCGTTCGCTGTATTGCAACTCGGACAAGTGCGAGCGGAAAGATTGTCGCCACTTTTCCCAGACATCCTTCTGGATCTTTAGATCACGCTTCTCGCGGATAGTCTTCATTTTTGCCCTCATGTCATTTCGCCAGGCAATCTGCCTTTTCTCCTTTAGTCTTGCTTTCCATAACACCAGTGCCACACGCAAAGAACGAGTATTAGCGAGGGTAACAGCATGTTTCTGTTTCTCTGTAAGTGAGGCCACGGCATTACGCCATCGTCGGAGCACCGACTCGAGGACGACATTGTCTCGAGCCTCGGCGACCTGCTGATTTGTCGTCTGGAGAACACCTTTGGTATTGATTGATTTGAAATAACAGAAAAAAGGAAGGTCCGCACAATCAACCACCGGTAGCCGAGCAGCCATATCTCCCAGCAGCGTTCCAGAACTTTGTCATGGCGGAACTTATCCGCATCTTCTTCATCTCGCGCCATTTTAATCTTCTTCCATGCATCTTCCTCGTTGATCACGCTACCCTTGCGTTCGCGAGATTGGGGAACGTACAGTTCGAGTTTGGGTAATTTGATTGGCGAAGGAGCACGCGGGGTTAGCTGATCTTGAATGTCAACGACCACTGACTTGGAGGTGGGCCCTGTGCGGACCGCCGCCCGGTAAGAAGGCGGGATGTTTGAGGGGGACAGTGCCACGCCATCTATGGTGTCCGAGGTATCTTCCCAGGCGGCGACACGTCGAATTACTTGGTGATAGGTATTTTGAGGTCGAGGAGTTGCCGGATGGGTGAGACTTGGGGGTAAAATAGGGTTGACTAGGCGAGAAGCAGAAGGATTTGGTGGTCTTGCTCGTGACATGCCCTGGGACAGGCGGGGCCTTGTCATACCGTGGCATGCATGTTCATCGTCACCTTCCGTGTCGGACAGGTCACCTTCCTGATCCTCTGTCTGCTCTGTATCCTGGGTTACCACACTTTCGTCGCGGTCTTGATGGGAATGGAGGGTGAATATGTCGTCATCGTCATCACGTACAGGGGCCATAAGATATGCTGGAGAGCGAGTCCGTCTCGGGAACGAGGTTGGTCGAGGTTGTGGAGGGGTTCTAGGTCGAAAAGGAGGACGCGCCGGTACAGACCCATAACCATACTGGTTCTTTACTCCGTCCCACTTGCTCTGCCAACTGGGTCCCCTCAGTTTGCAAATTTCCAGCAGCCTTCCATAGTGGACTGTTTCAGTCTGACTATCAAGACCTCTGTCGTGTAATTCGTCGTTGTAGGCCTTCAAACCCGACAGAAAAGAGGTCGCGCTCGGCGCGATCCTCCTTATAACTGCATCGAGAAAGTTGACCTCTGTAGGCGAAAGGGCCTGTAATTCCGACCTAGATACTGCAGACGATCGTGAGGCATCAGAAACTGCGAGAGATGGGGGGACATTTGGCACGAGAGACTTGGCAGGAGATGAAGTATGGGCGGGACTAAAGCCAAACATGGACGACTACTTACAAGCGCGTCGTTGTATTTTTTACGCGACGCGACTAGCACGTGATACTGCTTATCTAATCACCACCATACCACCTCGCCGCATCCTTGACACGATTGCTCTCTTCAGACCTGGCGAGCAGCCATCAAGCTTATCGAGTTCGAAATATCCAAAAGTCGTACCACTCACCGTTTCAATGCTTCCTTCAATCTCGAGACCTCAGCAGCGAGCTGGTCCTTTTCAGCAACCAACTCTTCGATGCGCTTCTTCTGGCTCCGATCCCTGCACTCGTATTGGATTTTCTGTCGTTCAATTGTCTGCAACATTCTTGCGGCCTGGGCAATGTCGAACGATTCCATGTACTCTGAGAGCACCTTCATTCTTGTTTTTATTCCATCGGAGTAATCGAGCACGTTCTCCGCAATAGTCGGCGATACGCTCGAGGTGGAAGATATGTCTTCTGGAAGCGTAAAAAGTGGTAAAGCATCCTCTTCTTGTCGTTCCCAACTATAGCCATCCTATGCGAGAGGATCCCAATTAGATTTCCAGGGTCAGTCATATAGAACAATGTTTGGCAAACGAAAAGGACAAGCGCCAACCTGATCCGGGGTCGCTGGTGAGACGTCTTCACGTTCCTTTCCTTTCCTGCTACGCACTCTTGCAGAAACGGCCTCGTGCCCATCAGAATGTGCAGCGCGTTGCGTGGTTTGTGGCGGCGTAAGTGGTAGCCCATCACCGAAGGGTACCCCATCGGCGGTTGGCTGCATCGCGGTACTAGTACCTTCAGCAGGAGGGATCAAGCGTCGTTTCTTAGGGGTCGAGGGTTGACCTTCCTGCTGAATTGTAGATGCAACTGGCTCGGGGCTATAATGTAACCCGAGAAAACTGAAGGTTTTATGTGGTTGTGTCTCATCGTCACAACCAACCTCAGTGGGCACCGGTGAAGGTGTTTGAGGGATGGCGTGAACACTAGATGGCGATGTAGAAGGTCCTCCCTCCTTCGACGGAGTAGGAAGACCAGTGAGGCGAGTGAAACCAAGATCTAGTTCGCGCTGTTTCAGGCCAGCTGCGATGTCCTCCAAACGCTTCTTGCTCTGAGGCGTTTCCGATGGCTCATTTGATGGTTTCTGCGCTGGGCGTGCGGGGGGTGTAGCGGTTGGAAGTGCCCTACTGCCTCCTTCCATGAAAGGTCGAGGAGCAGGCAACTGAGCTGCTGGCGAACTCGGAGCATGGACTACGTTGTCCCTTAGTCGGGGGAGCATGACATCTGCCCAATCTACAGCAGGAAATATGACGGAGCATGAGCATGCTACAGCGTGCGGGTTGATAATCTTACACCAGAAACTACACTTGGTTGGGTCCGATGGACCCCTCCCGCAACAGTAAAATTCACTATTTCAATAAGCGTGGCAAGCCCGAGCGTCGTGGGCGAGACTGGCGCACCGATTTGGATGCCTGGAAGTGTTCGACCTGCGTTTCGCAGCCTCCTCTATATGCTTGCAGTAGACTTTTCCGTCGGGACCGATACCACCACTGGAGGACATGGTGCACAGACAGGAGTAAGCGTCGAGTGCTTATCTAACGAAGAATCGGGGCGCTACATCGTATCTCGTACAAAGCCTAGCGTACCAAGGGATGAAGCAAGAAGCTCCAAGATGCGCTCGCTCTCCTTTTTTTGTATCTCCAATAGCCCCTCCAGTTCCGACAGCAGGTCCCCGTTATCTATGAGTGCCTCTCCGTGTATTTGAAGGAAGACGGTTTGCAACGCCTGGACAGCTTCAAAATCTCTGCGGGACTGTAAGCGTTGCTCGAGCGCATGTATGAATTGCCGCAGGTGATCCAAGGTGGTCAGTGACCGTAGCTCAATATCAATCGCAGCAGGTGACAAACTCTTGATGTAGTCGAAAAGGTCGTCATCAACTACGACGGGAATACATGAGTAACAGACCGAAGGATAATGCAGCGATCATGCTCACAACTGCCCTCCGTAAGGTTTGCTAGCTTCGTTTGAAGAATGCTCTTTGATTTGGCCATATTTTTGTCCAGGCGTGTCTTCTTCTCAAGTTTTTCTTCCTTCTTCTTTTCGATAGCAAATCGGTGCTCGACACCGGGCAATGTAGGGAGGAAGAAGGGGGCTTGTTCAGGCTTTTTGGGCGGTTCTGACGGTTGATTTCGTCGCTATGACATTATCCCGTCCAACTTACTTGAGAAAAGAGTCAGTGTACTGTTACACGTACCTGGATGACTTTCAGGTTCAGCAGTGTTTGCCATCGTGATCGAGGTAGCAGTGTTAAAGTAACAAGGTCCCCATCTAGTTGAGGAGGCGTGGAGAAGACATCCACAGGCTTGTCCTCTATTGCCAACCCAGTCAACGCCTCCAGGGCTGAAAACAAACGCATAAGCAAAGATGCGAAGATGCTAATCGGTCGAGACGTACCATCGTCCTCGACATCTCCTTGCATCGATGGCAATGAGACCTCTGTAATATCTTTCTCGGACACCGCTCGAAGAGTGACTTCCGAAAATTGAGCTCTGTTTGCCCACAAGAATACCCCCACGCTGTCCACATGGGCAGTTGCCAAAAAGTCATTTGTCGGCGAGAATGCGATACTCGTCGCGATACTTGGCGTACGGAATGCGTCTATCAAAGCACCAGTCGGTATATCGAAGGTACGTATTGTTGAATCGAGGGACGTCGACACTATCCAGCGAGAATCTGACGAGAATGCCTAGAGATTGTCAGCGGGTAGCATTGTCAGACAAATCATGGATGCCTACAATGTCAAGAATTCGAGCTTGGCCAGATGACAGCTCTCGGACTATCCGTCTTGTTTCAATATCAACAACACGCACTGTCATATCTTCGCAGACGACAGCCAACAGTCCGGAACTCCGATGAAGCATCACGGATTGTGCATATGAAGGCAGCACCAACGTATAGTCCAGTTGAGTGGTATGGAAATCAAAAAACTACTCTCATTCGATAAATGCCTTGAAGAGGACAAGTTGATGTAATGGCTTACATTGATAGTACCATCCAGAGTGCTCGCAATAACGAGACGGTTCAAATCGTCGGTGGCTATACCTGTAATACAGCGCTCACTAGCCTTGGGTTTGGAAGTAGCGCTCAAGCGTTCGGCGACTGCTTGAGGACATGGTCCTATTTTGAAAGTTTTCCGTCTCAAGCCTGATTGCATGTTCCACATGTGGATTTCCCCTGTCGACGAGCCTGCGATACCAAAGTTTCCACATGCAGAAACACAGACGCACTAGTGGACCTAGTAAATCATGGTCGTAAGGCAATCGATATCACATACCTTCACAGAACCTGATGACGATTTTCGTTCGACGCCGTCGGTATAACTCCAGGTGTGCTTTCCTACACGTTTGTTCAGCACTGTCCACGATCGAACCAAAGGTTCATCGGTGTGGGCCGTGAGTACATCATCCCAATCTTTTGATCGCGTCGTCGAATGGGCAATAGATGTAATCGATGGAAATTTCAAAGATGCCAGAGATTTGGAGAGGGTTGCAGCCCTTTTGACAAGAGAGCCTGCCGCGACTTGATATAAGCATCCCCGGTCGCAGGCAGTAGTGTCGCACTTGCCTTGGGACATTTCAAATGATCTCGAGTCGCGGACAACAGAAGTATACCGCAGGCTCCGGTCAGCTGAGGCGGTTAATAACTGTTTGCCATCTTCCCCATAATATCTAATTAGATGCGGTGGAGCATGATGGCCCGAGCGGAATTTGAGTAATCGCGGAGCGGCAGTGGGCGAATCGAACAACCATTGCTGGTATATGGTTATAAGTGATGGAAAACCAGTGGATCAAGGCGTACTTTAACACAGTTATCTTCACCAGACGTTATTAGAATTGGCTGGCCAGGAACCCATTGTACCGCGCTGATGCCGCCATCATGAGCACCCCTAATGAGATGCAGAAGGCGACCGCCAGAGTTCAAGTCCCAGAGAGCCAGATGCCCGTGAGATGACACGGAAGCAAGAACTTGGTATCCATCTTACACAAAAATGAATGAAAGAAATGAAAATCTGCAGCAGAGGAGTACTAACCGCCTCGAAACGATAGTCCTCTGATGGCGCCGCCCTCCATAAACATCCTCATCAACCTCTCATCGGCGCGTATGTCATATACGGACACTTCGCCGGACGTAAAGCCAATACCCACGACATCAATTGCGGGGGACTGTACTAATGCCGTGATAGCAGAAAATGTCATATTTGCCAAGCCTTGTGCGCTCAGCAATTTTGAGCTCGAAAACTTGTGTATGCATGTCCTGAAAACAGTATGCATCAGTGGCCATGGATACACACAGAGAAGACACTCACCGAGTCCGTATATTCCACAAATGCAGGTCGCCTTCAGTGCTAGCTACCAGCACTTTATTCAAGAAAGTCGCAGGGTGCAGCACCAGGATTGCGGTGAAGCCAATATCAAACTGGATAGTGCAAGAGAATGAAGGTTCTAGAGTAAAATCAGGAGCGCGAGGCAATACTTTCGGAGGTTATCCTCACCGTCCCGAGAGACATCCCATACAAGCATCCGCCCACCATCCTCCGTCAGGGCAAGTAAGAGAGACCCAAATATGATCATGGAAGTCAGTAGTGTTCCAAGCGGATTTGTAGCCCGGGCGACCTGTAAATGTCTGCTGCTGAATGACACGGCAACGAAACGTACATACACACCTCTTTTCCTCGGAGATATTTGATGAGATGGACGCCCGATGCCGCCCAGGTCGCGTCGCCTTCCATGATTAAACACGAGATCGGATTTAGTTCCTCAGGACCTGTACGGCGAACACCTTGAAAGTGGCCTACGGATTTCAATAGGTACCTACGCACCAACAAATAATAGAGTCATTTTCCCTCCCTCCCAAAGTGCCCATGATCTGCCAAGGCATGTGAGTAAGAGTATCTGTGGGCCGTCTGTGGCCCCCTTATGGGAACGGGTTTGCAAGTGAAACGGTATGTGGTTTGTGACCAGTCCAAGTGCGCGGAAGGGAGCAAATAAGCGGGCATCACCAGGCAATTTTTGTGAGGGCGCAGCTTCTGCGGAGGTCCGAATCCTCTTCTGAGAACGTTCTTTCATCCCATCGAGCTCTGTGGATTGAACCATCGACTTGGTTTTCGCAAACTTTTGGCGGAGGATTCAAATCCCCATATGACTCACGTGACTGTTACACTAACTAACAGTACCGAGTGTACAATATCAATGCTCACAATTATCATGTCTAGCGAGTTTATGCATCTATCTGCTCTCGTGCAGTTTCCCCCCCGAGACTGGGCGGTGGTCGTTCGGCAGCATTGTCGATGGAGGCTGCTTCACCAGCCTTTTTCAGTTCCCCCTTTTCAGGATCATTTGTCTCTTCCGCACCCTCGCGGATGACCGTCTGGTGTAATGAATACGCACGAGTAAATATAATGAGGACAAAACCGAGAGCTGACAGTGGTGTGTTCACAAGCCAGATGGTACTGATAGAGCGAGCATAAGCGTGCATTATTTCGGACCTTAGAGCGGGATCCTACGGCAAATTCGAGGTCAGAAATTGTTGCAATTAATGAAGACTGCATACAGGAACCGACGCTATGTGCCTGACACCATCGTTGATTGAAGCGGCAGACGTATTCATGGTGGCGCCTCCGATGCTTCTGAGTCTTTGCTGGAGAGTATTGGAAATGATGGCTTCCCCGACTGTGATACCAATTGTGCCACCCAACGTACTGGAGCACGTGTCAGTCCAGGATCCACGAGATGGAAGCGTTATCACGTACCGCAGGAACATAAATGCCCCTGTGCTAGTGGCCATATCCTTCAGAGGCATGGCGGCTTGGAGTGCGATAAGTGGTGTCTAATCCGGTACACTTTTAGCAAGGCAAACAAGGTGGGAGCTTAGCATACCTGGAACAGGCAACCGATTCCGAGCGCTGAGATGAGCGGATATATTTCCTGGATAGCGCTGCACAAACGTGACACAGGGTGGCATGAGCCAAGCACGGCCGTACTCACATGCTAGATGTGCTGTCTAACATGATCATGAGGCCCAATCCAATGGTCATCACAGCCCAACCTCCCCACATGATCGGGCGATATGACCCCACACGCGTCACAAGTATACCTGAAATTGCCGACTGCACAGAGCCGCCAAGGGAATAGGGGAGCATCCTGTTTATGATACGTGAGAAATTTTCACTCGTTCCACATAATTGACTGACTTGACCCCAGAAATAGTAGCAGATGCGCCGAGGACTACGCAGGCTGTCAGAGGCTGGCATAAGGAAGTGAATTAAAGTTCATGCCTTGGTAGTATAGAGGCAGGTAACTAAAGGGTGTTCAGTATAGAGGTTGACCGGCAACAAGAGGAACGTACTATGATCCTGTTTTTGAAGCTAACAGTGCACCGACAGTTGTCAGTATTAATCAACATACCCGAAAAGAAGACGACAGCATGCAAAAATACAGAAATCAGAATCACGCCGGTGGTACGTGTCTACCAGAAAAGTCAGAAATCTGACAAAGGGAAAACAGCATACAAACCTTGAACAGTCGCGGAGGTATGATTGCAGATCGCTTGGTGTACAACTCGTTTATTCCGTAGACGACGAGCAAAATACCTCCAATAACGAGGAGAGAAATAGTCTCCGCACTTTTCCCTGCAGTAGTGATTCATCTCTAAGCAAGCCTGTTTGCAAGGGTTTGATGCATACACGTGGTTTCGCTGGAGCTGAACCCCAGCAGAAGGCAGACTACGCCAGAGACGGCGGTGGCCAATCCGACAAAATCAAATTCTTTGACATGCTGACGGAATGACGATTCTTGATGCGGGTTGAGGTTTAAGAAGAAGAACAGTAGAGCCCCTGCTACACCACCAGTTGGTCTATCACAGGGGTCAAACAGGGCGCTGGAGTCGGGAAGAGCCACTGACAGGTTGATCCAGAAACACCTTTGAGGTCCCAAGTCAGAATAATCCTCCACGATAATCAAGTAGACAACAGACCATCTCCACGAAACATGGTCGGTTAGTACCTGAACACGATGTCAAGATGTAAGGGGTGGTTGAGCAGGAGCGGACGTACACCGCCAAGCAGTGGTCCCACGACACTACGGGAGTGAGGAATGCCCCGTTGACAGCAGGACAGACGGCCTACCTGGCAATACCCCAAGTGGCACCGATGGCTCCACCATACTTTCCTCGACTAGGGATCTCAGAGGCTAGGAGATAGGAAGAACGCAAAACTTACTCCTTGAGGGGCACGACATCTGATATGGTGATTTGGACGAGCTGGATAATGCCACCTCCACCTACCCCTTGCACGGCACGGCAAACTATGAGCCATGTCATGCTCTGGGCGGCACCACACAAGGCGGATCCAACCTAAAACGGGACTATGTTTGGACGCTATTCGCATCAAGCAGGTTACAAACCAACCAAAAATATGACGATAGATCCATAGAGCACTGGCTTCCGACCTGTCCGTACAAACGGTGAGCAGGATGAGATGGGCCAGAGTGAATGTTTAGACCTAAGATGTTGGAGAGTTTGGCGTAAAGCGGTCCGAGGGATGCTGATGCTAGCGTATAGGCACTGATATCAAAGGTGACGTTTGCAGGCATCGGTGACACGGGCGTCGAGAGTACCTTCCAACCCAGCCGTAGTTGCTGCCTCCGCCCAGTTCGGCTACGATGGTGGGCAGAGCTGTAGCTACGATGGTCTGTTTCCCTGTTAGGCCGGACGAGAGGGAGTTCGCTGCGGTGGTACCTGATCGAGTGCGGCGAGAAAGGTGGTGCACATGAAACCGAAGAAGACGATTCCGAGACGATTCTTTGGCAGGACGTGGTGCTCTGTCTCCTTCCAGGACGCTCCTGGGGGGTCCTTTGGCACGGGGGAGGGGGGAGACATGAGCGGAGGAGGGGAAGGAAGGGCCTCCGAATGGCACGCGATTTCTGAACAGGCAGCAGCATCACCTCGATAGAGAGAGAGAGAATGCCGACAAGCCGAAGACATACGGCCACGTGTCCCGCCGACTCGGCCGCATCGAACGACGTGGTGGACGACCTCGTCCAGAGTGCAGGGGAACTCAGCGCCACCGCCCAAATCTGGTAATAGCCTTTGAAAACCTTATCTCAGCGCCCCGATTTTCTGCTCCTTGACCTCGCCCTCCCCTCGTTCTACATAGAATCTGTGAATGGCTGCCCCACACGCGCAAGAACAGGCGTCGATCCCCACCTTCAAGCTCGTTCTCGGTGCGTCAACGTGTCCAGTTTCTGCCCGGTGTCGAGCTAGCGTTCTGATGTCCATGCTTCATCGATGCCCTGTTCCTGCCACTTCTCGCCGCATCCCAACATCCCGTGCCCTCATGGCATCTCTACCTATCCCCTCAAAACCCACCAGTCGGTGACGGTGGTACCGGAAAGACCACCTTCGTCAAGGTACACCCGTGCCACGATGGCAATCTTTGAACCCGATCGCGTGCTGATCCTCACGCCCACGTAGCGCCACTTGACTGGAGAATTCGAGAAAAAGTACATCGGTGCGATTCTGTTCGCCACACCCCCGATGTTTATATCTTCCTCATTCAGTCCGTAGCCACCCTCGGTGTCGAAGTTCACCCCTTGTCATTCTCAACCAACTTCGGCACCATCTGTTTCAACGTCTGGGACACCGCAGGTCAGGAAAAGTTCGGTGGTCTCCGTGATGGTTACTACATACAAGGCCAATGCGGCATCATCATGTTCGATGTTACCTCGAGAATCACCTACAAGAACGTTCCCAACTGGCACCGTGATCTCGAGCGCGTCTGCGAGAACATTCCAATCGTTCTTTGCGGGAACAAAGTCGATGTCAAGGTGAGGTGATGGACGCTGTCATTACGCCAAGGTCAAGTTAAACTAGGCATTCTTGTAGGAACGTAAAGTAAAGACAGGTGCTGTTACTTTCCACCGCAAGAAGAACCTCCAGTACTTTGAGATTTCCGCCAAGTCGAACTATAACTTCGAGAAGCCTTTCCTGTGGCTGGCAAGGAAGCTGGTCGGGTAAGCCCCAGTTCCGTTCATAATGACGTCCATTATCGAGCGTCTAATTTGTGTTTGACAGAAACCCTACCCTCGAATTCGTCGCTGCACCAGCGCTCGCTCCCGCTGAAGTTGTTGTGGACGCACAACTGATGAGGCAGTACGAAATAGAACTGAAGCAGGTGATTCGTCTCTATTCTTGGTTGGCTACAAGTGGCTGACTAGAAATACCAGGCCGAGGGTGTCCCTCTTCCCGAAGAGGATGACGATCTCTGAACACGATGAAGCAACTCAGCACGTGCTCTATACGACCATGATTCCATAGTCTTGTGCCACGAGCGTAGTCCTCTTTTATCCATCATCCAGCTCTGTCCACCCACTTTTTTTCTAACTGCAATGATCAATCATCTCCTTGCTGTCATTATAATCAGCATGAATCATATATTCTTGGCAAACAGCCAGTCACATGTGGATGTACAGGATGTAGTATGATGGGGGACTTTCTGAAGACAGAGAGAACAAGATCGTCAGGTTTGTAATGTCATAGCACTAACGGACATAAAAGTCGTTACATGTATGAAACATCTGCAACGCCCTGTGTGTCAGCAAACCACAACCCACCAATAAGCCTTTCCTTTCAAGGCTTGTAAGCTGCAGCACCCCATGACCCTCATCTAAAAACTGAGTTTGTATGTCTTGTGGCCAAGACAAAAAGGCCTGGAGAGTTTCCTGATCTTTGATGCCCAACTCAACAAAAGCATCAAAATGGTGCTCAAGACTGGGTGCCAAGGAACCCAGAAATCCCTTCAAGGTCGAGTTATGGTCCTTCTATATCCAGTTGAGATATTCTACCACATCTGAAAAGTTGGACTTACAAGAATATCACCAGAATCCTCAGGATTCCTCGCAGACTACCAGAATTAGAGCCCAGTTGATGTGAGCCAGGACCACTTAAACTAACCGTTATATGAGAATGGTTGTACTTTTGCACCTTCGCTTGCCTGAGGGCATGTCTGCTATACATGAGGTGAGGCCGCTTTGTATTCACGTATCTCTTGAGATAGACGCGTGCTGGCCAACCGTCCTCGTATTTATCCAACCACGGAAGGCTGATCCGTGCCTGGGGAGAAATTAGTAGTCAGTTTACAAGTGACCCCTGACATGCGTACATACCTTGGCAATGAGCTGATCAACATGTTCTGGCACTTGCTCTTCCAAGTGCTTGAATGGATGCAAGTACTGGCGATGGAGAACTTGGATGGTTTTCTGCGGCCTGACCGTCAGGTATGCATGGAATGCGGTGAGGATACATCGCACTTTTAACTCCTTGTGTTCCTTGGAGCCCATTGCAATTCCGGCTGCCCGGAGAAACGGCGAAGAGTTCTGTTTGATATTCTCGAGCACGGCAACCTTGCCTGGATCGGGCCAAGGGATGACTCGGATGGACGGACACTGCACTGTGAATTCACGTTTTGTTGCTGTCAGAACCGAGTCGCACTGCACCACTTACTTTGAGCTGGCTTCATCAGACTCGCGGGATGGAAGGCAAGGAGGAGAGAGGGTTTATATGCCCCTCCGAGCCAGCACCAGAACGGTGCGGCTCACTCCGCAGTACGAGTGCGGAGAGCGACATGTATGTCCCTTGAGGATGGATGTACACGTGACCGATAGTGTATGCGGTCGAAACCGCACAGACCTCGCAGCGTCCATCATGCCCGTGAAAAAGTCCCACTCAATCTATTCGCAACCAGACCCCGTCTTCGAGGATGACATCGAAATGGACGTCCCCCAGTCCCCCACGTCCTCTCCACCCCCCTCCGTCGCACCACCACAGCCCTCTTTCTCCATTCTCACCACAGCATCCAAATCATCGCCTGCTCAGCAGCGCTCTACCCCAGATGCCATCGCTCGTACCCGTTCTCAGAGATCGCCCGCTTCAATGCCCGCACCAGATCCCGCAACCGACATAACCCGCCTGCGTGTCCGTGCCCAACGCCACCACTGCCTCTATCCTGGTGCGACCTTTCAGGGAACGCAGAAGAGCGGCAGGAACAGTTACGATGTTAATGTCACTATTGTCGTACGTTCTGCCTGCGCCACCCACCTATCTTGCACTCACAGGTTAAAGGACGTCGACTTCTCTTCCTCGTTCCTCTGCGGATACCTCCGTATACGCGGATTGACCGATGATTGGCCCGAGTTAACAACCTACTTTGACGCAGAAATCATCGGCAGTCGCTACGGTTTTCTGACGCAAAAGTGGGGCGCAAACGAACAAGAAGACATGGTGCATTGGCAACGCTTCCCGGCTTTCCGGCACGTCAAGAACGAGCTTAGGAGACCACATTTAACCATGCCTGATCGCGATCGGGGCGCCGTGTTCATGAGGTGGAAGGAACGATTCCTTGTCCCTGACCACAGAGTACAAGATATCAATGGCGCTAGTTTTGCCGGTATGTCCTCGTCCTATCTCATCGATGCCTCTGGCATCCATAGCATGCTTCCAACGCCACTCCCTCTCTGACAGGTTTCTACTATGTCTGTGTGGACTTCAATCCACAGTCTCCGGGAACTAGTTTGCGCTCTGTCGCACAGTCATTTCCCCTCTGCACCGAGGAGTATGGGGAAGGTGATTTGCTGACGTCGCCTTCCCCTGGTAAGCTGGAACCTATCCCCGTTGGTCGTCGGCGTCGAGATTCCAGCGTCCGACGGGGAGGACGTGGATCTTCTATCGGGCCCCGTTCTCCGCCGCCAGCTGCTACCATGAGCGGCTTCTACTTCCACCAAAATTCCGAGCCGTGCGTAGTGTCTCATTTACCTTTGTTTGGGCTCAGCTGAGCGATTCGCACATATAACCCAGATACCAGCAGCTGTCACTGAGCCACGTTCCTGAACGCTCCAGCTCCTGCTTCGAGTTTCGCTGAAAGCTTTGGTGGTGAATGTGATTTGTTCGTTCGATGGACCGCGGTTAGATCTTCATGATCTTTGCCGTCACTCCATGGACTGTATACGTGAACTTGACTGGTTCCCGCTTAGTGTTACCCCCCTCGCTACATCCTGCATTCTACTTTACATGTACTCTGTATACATACCTTGTTTTCTTTTGAATCATGGTTTCCATAGTTTTTTGTCCAAACGTGCGATTGGTCAAGGTTGGTCGTTGCTTGGGATCAACGGGCAGTCTAGCCTTCCGGTCCGATGCATGATCTTACCACCACCACTGGTAGTTACTTGAACTTGAGTCAAAGGGCTCGGATACGACTATCATGATGGACAGAACGCTGGGTCAGTACGCGCAGGGACCCTGTGTTAACGGTCAGACTGACTTCAAGAGCAATCATCCTTTCCTATTGCCAGCGATAAACGCGCCGATCCTGTGGCGACTCCCCTTGGATTGTCGTAAACGGGAGTCGGGTTTGTCCACCTTTATCGTTTTTTTCTTCTGACGGCGGGGGGTTCAATATCTTGTTGGCATGTCATTGGCGGACCCACTTCGCGACCCTCTTCTTCGCCAGGACAACACCTGTGTATCATTCCAGGGCACCGTCTCTGGGAAGGCCTCGCCGGTACTCCCTTTCTACTGAACCGAATCCCTTTCCAATGGGAAAATCATCACATTTTCCAACCTGAATACTGTCCTCTCCGATATTCAATACACAAGTCAACCTTGCCGAATGGGAGAATATGCGCGAGCAGACGCTTGTGAACACGATCCCAAAGCAGACTAGGCTGGCTGAGGGGGGCGTTCACACCACCCTTATTCCAGACGAATGTAACAGGTGCAGACAAGTTGGGATATGCTCTTCGGCGTTCTCTCCATTGGGGGCGCACGACGTCGATATAAGCGTGTTGGTGTCGTTGGAAATGAGTGTTCTGTGTATGGTGCTTCACCTTGCTTGCCGGGACCCTTGAATCTGACGTGCGCTCACGGCGTGGTATGCAGGGCGCAATTCCTGCCGCATCACCGAAGAGCAAACAGCGGAAGTGATCAACTTTTACCCACCATACGTGGTTTATAATGCGACTTCGCTATGTGCCAAAGTCTGATGTCAATACAGGTATCCCAGGTGATGAGGTGGGCATTTGCTTTCCTGATGCAAGTCATCGTGCATCGGTTATGGTCAGCGTACACACCACAGCAGCACCGGAGTGCTGATACGAGCCAAATCCTGGTCTGATCTCACCTGGTTTGGGATTTAGCAATCTCGCGGGAAAATATTACAATCAGCTCAGCTTTCACACAGTTATTGGCGACTGTACAGCTAATGATTGAACGACACCGCACCGACGGAGGATGTTGACGGGGGGTCCGTGACTAACGTATCTTTCGGCGGGTCCACGGCGAAACTACGCTGGTTACCTTGGCGCTCTGCCCAGGCCAATGTCCTGCGCTGCTCGGCCTGATGCATGCTCGGGCACGATTGGCTTACGGTGAGAGGGAGAGCTAGGCCTCGCTGCGGAGGAAGACGTGGCTGCCACGGGGTACGCACGTGCAGTAGATGGATGGGCGGGGCGGGGATGTTGCGGAGGACGTGGATAATAAGAATTAAACGATGGCTCGGTTTTGACCGAGAGCTCAAACGTGATTTCCCTTGTTCACCGCGCGGGCTTGAACCTGAATACGCTCAGCCTCGCCTGCCAGCGCGAGCGAGTTCACCACCACCACCAATGGCCTCCCATCCTTCCGGAACGAACAACGTCGTCGGCGTTCACTACCGCGTCGGCAAGAAAATCGGCGAGGGCTCCTTTGGCGTCATCTTTGAAGGTACCTCATCCATCCCCGCTCCCACCCCATGCTCACCCTCCATCCAGGCACGAACCTCCTCAACTCTACCACCGTCGCCATCAAGTTTGTACGTCCCCCCACCTGCCATCCCCGCCCCGCCCCCTCATCTTTCCCCTCAGGAACCTCGCAAGGCCGAAGCTCCACAGTTGCGTGACGAATGTCGCTCGTATCGCATCCTCGCCGGCTGCCGTGCGTCTCTTTGTCACCCTCTGTCCCCACCACCCAACCTCGTTTCTAGCCGGGATACCTCAGATCTACCACTTTGGTCAAGAGGGTCTACACAACATCCTCGTCATCGACCTCCTCGGTCCTAGCTTGGAAGACCTCTTCGACATGTGTGGGCGCAAGTTCTCTTCCAAGACCGTCTGCATGGCCGCAAGGCAGATGGTGTGACCACTCTCTCCAAGAACAATAACCATGTCATAACCTCCTCCCTTAGATCTCCCGAGTGCAAACGATCCACGAGAAAAATCTCATATACCGTGATATCAAACCCGACAACTTCCTCATCGGTCGTCCTGGAACCAAGGCCGCAAATGGTGCGTTCCATCCCAGATCCTTGGATGTCCCAGACTCTCATCATGGCCTACTACAGTCATTCATGTAGTTGATTTTGGCATGGCCAAGCAGTATCGTGATCCAAAATCGAAACAGCATATTCCTTACCGTGAACGGAAGAGTCTTAGCGGGACTGCGCGATATATGAGCATCAATACGCATCTAGGGCGGGGTACGTCCAGCTCGACGGACAATACACCACCCATTTCTAACCTTTCACTTGACAGAGCAATCGCGAAGGGATGACTTGGAATCTCTTGGCCATGTCTTCATGTACTTTCTGCGTGGCAGCTTGCCTTGGCAAGGCCTGAAAGCGGCAACAAACAAGCAGAAGTACGAGAAGATCGGAGAAAAGAAGCAAACAACGCAAATTAGAGAACTCTGTGAAGGCTACCCAGGTATGTTACGAAACTCGGCGGCCCCAACCTTTGTCTGATCAGTCCCTCAGAGGAATTTGGTATCTATCTCAACTATGTCCGTAAGCTTGGTTTCGAAGAAACTCCGGACTACGATTTCTTGCGAGAGTTGTTCGCCAAGGTCATGAAAAACAACAACGAGGTCGATGACGGTGTTTACGACTGGAATTTGTTGAATGGTATGTGTGCAGTCATACCTCCTTCCCTTCATGGCTTATTAAATTGTCAGGTGGGAAAGGTTGGGAAGCCTCAATCGTGTGTCATCCTATATTAAGATCAATTGGCTATGAACTGATGGAACGACGGCTTCTAGGGTCAACAAGTCCTTTCCCAAGTCCAGAACGTGCCAGCATCTCAGCCTCAGGATCGTCGACGGGATTTAGAAAGACAACGCGACGCCGAGTGGAGAAGGGCGTCCCAAGGTAACCCACAAGTGATTCCCCCATCCCCTGCACTCGTTCGCCATGGATCGAAACAGCGCAGAGTTCCAAATGCGCTTACGCCTGGTGCTATGCCCGGACAGACCACACCCTTGTCTGCGGCTGCTCAGGTTAACGTTCCAATTTCAACACCTCAGAACCGGGCGAGTTACATTGGTGTTCCACAACACCCTTACGCGAGTGCCACTGCAGGCGTGGATTATGCAAACGACGAAGCGTTCTCCAATCAGCCATATGGTCGTGCCTCCCCTATGGTGTCGACCGTTGGTGCCGCACCACCGGCGATCAGTAATGTTCGTGCACGAGGAAACGAAGTTGGCGTGTCACAAGGAGACGAGTATCGTGACCAAAACGGCGACGCCGAGGAACCCAAGCCCAGTTTCTGGAGAATGCTCACTTGTCGATGCGGTTAGACACCCGTGCTCATGCAGCTCTCCCTTTGCTCCGTCATGCTTCTCTATTACCAGGAGTGTACATCCACATCGCCAGTCATTTCTTTGCCATCGATTTTGATATACCCCATTAGTCGCACCTTAATATCCGCTTCACTTGGTCATATGGTTTTCTACCAGGACATGGTAATGCTGACATTCTCAGACTCTTTGCTATCACGGAACCATGAAGAATACTTTTACGATCTGATGAGTGCTTTGCGAGTTCTTTGCGAGTTCGTAGCGACCATATGTGTTCAAGAAATCAGTTATGCATGACATTTATAAACTGGGGTAGCAATGACAACATGGAAAGCATGATAACAAGCACTACAAATCAGAGAGCAGGGGTAGTCTGTGGAGCAACAGGAGACTTTGGTTCTTGTTCATGGACAGAGTCGATGGACAGAGGCGAAGGTGGCACTGCAATTGCTTTGTCATTCTTAAATAGAAAAAAAAAGCCCCGGCAGTACTACTTACCTTGGTCGCTTGCATTACCGCGGTCCTGTGCAACTGCTGCGTCAGGCCTTGGCGAATTGCCAGAGCCGCCGGCCTCGACAGCTGCAAAGGAATTGGGCAGGACCACGCTCCCAATCGCTTTCCTTCTGTGACCGCAGGAGGATGGTCCTCCTGGCTTGCCCCTTTGCCTCCTTCCATTCGTCAACTCGGAGGCACCTCTTCTTTGGCCTTGTTGCTGGTGCCTAAAATAAGGTTTTACCTGACTACCTTGAAGATCTTCACGGGCTCTCATCCTGAGGCTGCGCGGCTCTGTTGGCGTTCGCCGACGAGCAGACGGGGAAACGCTCTCGGGAGAAGATGGTGTGAGTAAGGGGAGGGTCTCGATAGGAGGGTACTCTGGCTCTATGGATCGGGCATGGTTGTTATTTCTGATGCTTCGCATTCGCCATCTAGGATGAGTAGAAAGTTCTTGCGCGGGATAGGAGGTGAAGTTGGATGGCCCATTGGGTAGCAGGGGTGGAGGATGATCGAGTCCCGAAGAGCTATACCGCTTATTGATTTCATCCAAGTTTTCGCGGCATGCCTCGTATTCGCGCTTGTATGTCTCCACTTGAGTCCGCAACTCAAGTTTCTCTCTTTCCAATTTATTGATACAATTGTATACGTCCTCGGAAGACTGGGTGGTGGGAGTCTTTCGAGCGAAGCTGAGATTCTTTTGTACACCAATGTCCCTATATTGGGGTCTTACCGTAGGGTTGATTACAGCGTTGTTGACAGGAGAGATTGCGTCGGAGGAGCGAGGTGTAATATGGACATGAGAGCCTGCACCAGTGCTATTTAATTGGAATGTGTGATTCAGTGCGATGGCAAGGATATTATTGGGTGAAGGGTCGTCTTGGATATCGAGAGAAGGACCAGTTTGCTTGGAAGATCGTGGGGGCCTTTCAAGTGGTTGACGTAAGGTTCTGCTTCTCGCCGCAGTGAGTGGGTCAGGCTCACCGAGAAGCAGGACCTCGCTGTATTTTCTTCTTCCTATTTGACAACGACCGATTGGGAATCTCTTGGGCGGCAGGTGAACCATCAGAGTCGGGGGATCTGGCAGAATCTGCAGTTCGCTTTCGTTTGGTCCGAGAAGACGATATAAAAAAATCTCTTCTCCTACTGTACCACTCGGGCTGTTCAATCTGGACACAATCGAAGACGAGCCTCGACTTCACCTGCGACCTAGTTACATCTGCAAGAGCAATTTGGGTAGATGATAGAGAGGGGGATAACTCCATGGAGGACTGCCGGTCCGTTATTTCCGGAACCGACTTGACAATAATCGAGCTGGGTGGTGGAGAACCGATTTCCGTTGGAAGATCGGTCAGGTCACTAAGGTTCCCTGGATCATCTATAACAGCAGATGAAACAGATATGACGATAGGAGGTTGCCCTGGAGTATGCTTCAAAATCTCGTGCCGTGCCCCAGTTGCGACGATGGGACTACCGTGTACTTGGAGTGTGCCCGGTTTGGGCGAGGTAGACATTGGATCAACGAGAGAGGAGCAAGGATTAGGGATGATCGGTAAGCTGGACTGGCCAGAATGTTGAACCTCATTCACGCCTTCTCTGGAGGTTGTTTGAAGGTTACTAATTTTTGGCGCTTGCAATGCCAAGTTGCTTAGAGAAAGGTCATCCGAGGTGTAGTTATCGGACTCGTCACTGTCGACGCCATCGGGCAACCCAACAGGCGTCTTCGCAGGACTTTTCCCAATCTGGGTACGATGTAGTCAACAGAAAGGAGGTCTCGAAATAACGACTCACTGGGATCGAGGTCGTTTGTGCGAATCGATCATACCAACCATACTTGATCGCTTCAGGTGTTATGGCCCTGCAAGTTGTGAAATTCTTGGCCAGATACATAAGTCTGTGCGAAGCATTGGGGCGGGAACCTCTTTCTTCGTCTTCAGTGGCGCGCTGCCGTACCCCCTGATACTGATGCGAGCTGTTGCGATGAGATTGATGCCAATTCGCGTCCCCGCCGTACTGATCAAAGAGTATAATGGCATCCACCGAATGGACGGAATCTAATTCGAGCAAGTGGGTATAGCATTCGGAGAAGTGGCATGATTTGCAGTATATAGCTGCATGAGCAGGCACCGGGTGCGACTGACGCACGCGACAGCTCCTCATTGTCTGGAGAGCATCAAGACCGATGCGTCATCATATGGGGAGAAAGGACCTACCTTGGTATCGCTTTGTCGTTTTTGGAACAATTTGCAGGCAGCCTCAAATACATTTGCATCCCGGCCAAGTAATCGACTTTTTCGAATGAGCACGAACCCACATACGATGGACATAACTCACAGTGGCTGTTCGGATAAGTATCTGTGTGCATCAGAGTAATCATTGTCGATGCGTTGAATTACCCTGACTGCCTGGTCTCTAATTCTCAGCAAGTCGCCAAACGGTCGACACTGGACTGGCTGCATCTGTCCGCACTGGCATGTCCTGCCCTCCACATAACACAGGGGACAGAGGACAAGACCGTCGCCAAGTGGCAAAACTCCCGCAGAGACGCCAGCAGAAGATACGGGAAGGCACGAATCACATTCGAAGAAACTCTGGAATATGTCAGCCCCGCAAAAGTCGCAGGAAAGATCGTCCGTATGATAGACGTCGGACTGCGAAACATGGGGCATTGAGTCGCGGGAATTTGAGAATTCGGCAGCAAGGATGTCGTCGAAAAGGCAGACGAGTTGTTTCAGGCTCTCGGTAGATGAAGGACAGGGTATCCCTTCAGGACGCTCCGGCAAGTCTTCCGCGAGTTTAGTTAAGTGTTGTAATGCATGGAATATGTTGGATTTGACTTTGTATATCTCCTGTCTGCAGACTCTGTGCATGATTGGTCGATACGCATCAACTTGCTACTATGTTACCAGGACACTCACCTGTGGTAAATGGGAAGCTCGTGCCAGAGTGCAGTCTGCAGACCATTAAGAGACATTCGTGACCACGACGTCTTGATCGTAATCCCACCCTTGTTGACTACTTGATGGCAGCTTCTCGGAGGAACAAGGACCAGATCTCCTAATTGCTGTTCAGCGATATAAACGTCGAAAGGAGCCTTTGCAAGTTCTTCAATAGTTATGACATGGGTTTCCAGATCAACTTCTTGTCCCAATTGGTGAAAATATGCTGCAACCTGAGGAGCAGCCGAAGACTTTGTCATGAACCAAAATGCCGAGCCCGAGTGTTCTGAAAAACACATGAGATTTTGGCCGGACGAAGCACAGAGATCTTTGTGGAACGGTGTGAACGTGTCCCCTATACCCATGTAGCACATAAGAGTTTGGACCTTGGCCTGAACTGGTAAGGTGATGAGTAGGGCAGAGAGACCGACAACGAACCTCATCGGGAAGATACATGAGGAAATCATTCATGCCATTGAATAAAAAATCGTCGGGTATAGCACCCGAGTGTACAAGCCAGTCTGTCCATTCTGGTGGACAATCGAGATCTTTTCCATAGAGTCGTTCATGTTCTGGGGGAGAGCTGAGTCTTCTGCTGCGCTCGAGGAGATTACGGAGGGCTCACCATCTGCGCTTGCATATACTGGTGTTTCGCGCAGTTTCTTGATGAAGTCGTCCATGGTAATCTTGAAGTCCACCCAGTTGTGTACATTTCGGACAGTTGGGTCTTGATGGCGGAGTCAGAGCCTGAGAAAAGCCTCTGGGTGGGAGCACGACTCACTCTGATCGCCATTCTTCTTCAGCCAGTCGATGTCGAATAAAGACTTTGGCCACCTGGGATGCCTGTTCCAACCGGTGATCATCATTGGGTTGCCGTCCCTTTCAACTTCAGGAACGACAATCTCGACTCTAGCATTGGGGGAACTGTAGTGCACGTGCTTGACTGGATGGAAATTGGGAGAGCTTGCGATGATGGTCCTTGCATCCCAACCGAGCGTTGTAATAAGGAGGCGAGGAAAGGTTGACACGGACTGCTGATGGGTATCAGGAACGGGTCTTGATGAAGAACCTGAATGGGCTGTCGCCACCACGTCGGGACCCTCTGAGGACGCTCTGGTGTTCTGAGCGTCGGTAGGGTCCATTGCGGTGAGGAACGACAACGACGACAACGACGACGACGAGCGCTCAGACTGAACCATGGTCGACAACACGTGATCCAGCGCGTCGCGTCTTCACCCACAGCGGCCATGTCTGCCCCGGCGAGCAACGAGCATCTTCAGGTCAAACAAGACCTGGACTTTGATTTCTGGGATTTTGTCGCTTGTGCAAGCTGTCATCTCCATTTCTCACCGCATGACAGAGGGCCTCCCCCAGTCCCGTTCTGGGTCACAGAGTGTGGCCATGTCCTGTGCAACTCGCACCTTAGTCAGTTGCAGCCTCTTGGTAATGCAGAATGCGGCTCTGACGCCGTCGAATAGACCCCAACCAAAGCTGCGCAAAATGTGGTGCACAAGACATACAACTCGCGCCCCTCCAGCGTAATGTATGCACCCTTTCTTCTCTGTCCTGTACCTCATACTCCATATCCGCTAGATTGATCCACCCATGTCAGATTGGTTTCGGTTTCTACCTCACGCAATCGACGGCATGGCCAACGCTGTCAAGGTACGTCCTATCAGGCACCGTTGCACTCCACCGTCTCATCTACCCAACTTAGTTTCAGCAAGAGTCGCTTGCTTCCCTCTTGCGTCATTATCGGAATCAGTGCTTGCAACTTTCTTCGACTTGCGATCGACTACGAAACGAGCGCAGGTCGTTGAAAAAGTTTGTACCCTGTCCGACTGACTTGTTGACGATAAAAACACACACACTAGTGACGTTATGGCCCTGCGGAGAGAACTTGATATCTGCCGTAGCGGAGGATTTGCTACGGACCAAGCTCGGGAGCCATCCGCGCATCTGAACCACAACGGGAAGCGACCCATGGTCGAAATACGAAGGTAAGTCAGCGTCATCACTTACGCACGTCAGCGCAAAGAAAACGGTCCCAGCCAAAGTAGTAGCGTCAAAACGAATTCGAGTCCGAGATCTATCCCAACACCGGTGGGTCCATTGCGTCTCACCATCGCGCCCGGAGAACACCCTACTTTCAGTCGACAAGAGCCGTCTGGGCATGCATACACGGTTGACAAACCTGGCAGCAGCCGGTTTGCAGAGTATGATCTCGTCATCATTTCGCGCATCTCCCTTAATCGTTTCGTTCTCTAGACAATATTCGTATCATGAAGAGGGCAACACTCGAGTGAGACCGCCTCAGCTTACAGACGAACAACAATCTGCGTCCCTGCGACAACCGCGATTTATAAACCACGGTATGATGGCTCCGCCTCCACCATCAAGTCAGGGAAAGCGCTTCAAACCAGCTACTGGCCAGTTGCACTCGCAGGATCATCAAACGATGGAAATTTTGACATCGCAGAACCTTGGAGCACAGCGGGTTGCAAAGATTTCCGACAACAACATGGGACCACCCCCGACTCCTCAGCGACCACCCTCAGCGGCCTTGCGGATGCCGTCAAGAGTCCCGATGCAAAATGTTGCGCTTCAGACGTCGTCGACCCTGCAGACGAATCGATTTATTCCCAGCTCTTCTCATGGTCGGACGTTCTCTGGACTGGCGACGGCTGTGACATCTACTGCCGGGTCGGTGCCCACAGCAGGCAAAGCTGCGGGTGGAAATCGCATGCCTTTTATGCCACAAAGCTCGAGTGGGTTTGGGTGATAGAGTCGAGGTTGTTACAATAGACACGTCTTACGGGCTTTGCAAAATCAAGGGGTCGTTGAGTGGAGCGGGGTGTGTGAATGACTCCGGTGAAACAGCCGTGCGCCACCGACCCAGCCTCGACCGCAGCACGCCTGGCGTCTCCCTACCACCATCCGCCTCGAACTGCCGCGTCGAACTGCTATGGCATACATGGATCCTTATGCCGAGCAGTATGGGCGGTATCACCAGCACCAGCACCAGCAGTACACTGATGCACCCGCCTTCAACCCGTATAACCCAGAACCTCATCAAGCCTACGATCAGGGCGGTTATGATTCCTACCCAGAGGGATATTCCAACTACGGCCGGCCCACGAACCCTGGAGGATCAGCGTTCGCGCCCGGCCACCAAAAATCGGAGAGCACCACCCACTATGACCAGGGAGCCTTTGCACGAGCCAGTGCCACCGCAGGGTGCGTGTCTTGATTGAGACGTCCCTTACCGTAGGGCGCTGAGATTCTGTCGTTATAGTCGACCCGGCGATTTTAGTCAATGGCGTCATGAAAACCACGCCGGTCTATGGACCAAGGCATGCCTTGCAACAACTCTATAATAATGTGTTCCATTGACCTTTTGGCAGGGTGGTCGAGGGACGTGTATCGGGCGGTTCTGTTGCTGTACTCTCATGATTATCGTCTTCTTCATTGTTAGCATCTTATTACCCCTTGCGTTGGTGCGTGGATTCTCGTCGAGGGAACGCAACATTATTAACAAAACCTGGCCGGTTTAGTGGACTCGTCCTCCCAATATTATCGTTGGGAGCGCACATGCTACATCTAATGGAAGCGAGGTAAATTGCGACCTACCACGTTCACCGGCGACCAACAGATCTTTCTTATTCCGTAGATCCAGCTTCTGAGCAATGGCGTTCAGATCAACCTCGAACTCCCTATCTAGTATGTGTGATGTCCCAGTTGCCTCAGCTTTGCCGGACACTTACCGGAATGATAGCGTCAGCAATCCCAATTACTTTAGTGTATCGTTTTCCTCAATAAAGGCGAATGTATGCATCTCTCGGGAGGTCCGTCTTCGGTCTGACTGACTACCCCAGATTTACTACCCGATCAATCACACACTTATTGGGAGTGG
The DNA here is from genome assembly GCA_038089995.1 of Tylopilus balloui. Taxonomy (NCBI): domain Eukaryota; kingdom Fungi; phylum Basidiomycota; class Agaricomycetes; order Boletales; family Boletaceae; genus Tylopilus; species Tylopilus balloui. Next base: position 238,187 of record JBBPLW010000002.1, on the reverse strand, counting down.
ACAAGAGAACGATATAACCTTTCACTCACATTCTAGCACAAATTTCACGTTCCCTTTCTCGATTGAATATACAACCACAATGTCGTCAAGTGCCCAGATCATTGCAGACTTGGTAACAAAGTGTGGCATTGAGGGTGGTACAATATCGGACATCACTGTGGACTATGATATCACGGCAAGTCGAGCTCTGGCTGCACGCAGAATTTTGCAGGATCTGATCACTTCCTCTGCTAGCTGGCTTTGCGAGTGCTTTTCCTCACCGTTTCACCAACGATCAGCGACTCTGCCAGCTTCAAGTGTCCCTTGACGGCATCCGACATATCTGTAAGTGGTTCTTTGACATGGCACGATGTGATTTTCTTATTTTTTTTTTTCGTAGAGTCTAACCTCTGCACTCGCGGGGGGTGGTTCACTGTAATTAATCGCCTCTTATTAGTTTCGTTCGGACACTTTCAGATATCATGTATACATCGCATGGACTATGAAATTTTCGTGTTATGCTCGTTTGTCGTGCGAGACTCACATGGGGACGGGGCCGACACATCTGAGCTGGGCTCCATCATGGTTGAAATGCCACCCGAAGGAGAAACATTCCTGCCCAGGATACACTCGGTGTTCTACGCGATATTCGATGTCAAGACCGGTCCAAAAATTGTTTTCCAAGTCCCTGAAGACCTCATAGCACCAGCTGCACCAGCAACCAGCTTGTCGGTGACTTCCTCGCCGAAACCGTCCGGCACAACCTTCGTTGAGGGGGAAGAGCAGAAGTCATCCCGTCGATCTAGCTCCTCCTTGATTTCAGCAGGGAGCCAGCGTCCGAGCCCCCTGCGTCACTTGCCTTCTCCCCAGTACCGTTCTTCCTCTTCCAGCAGGACTCTTTTTAACTTTAGCGACATCTCAAAGTATGTCATCCCCCCCAACCCACTCTGTGGTCGCCTCGTCATCTGCGCGACGGCCAATTATCGCATCATTGGACTTCCTGTGTCGCTCGCCGGAAAATATGAGCGCAACTTCTTCAGGTTCAACCTTTGTTTCGTTTTCGAACGTTCGGCGAATCTAAGTTGCTATGAACCTATTGTTCGAAAAGTCAGCAGGGTCCTGACGGCCTGTGAAGTCCGTCCTCTTGGATCTTTCCCAACAATCCATCCTGACAGCTTTGCTTTACAGGAAGAATCAATGTTTCTTTCGAATCCCCAGTCATCATTCACGATGTACGCCATCATCGAGCAACTATACGAAGACTTGAATTCGTATTCCGAGACATCAATCCTGATCGACGATTTCAACTCCATCGAGTTGAAAATCCTCCCATTCTACCCTAATCCGCCCATGGTGAGGGATTGGCATGTGCCTCTCGCGCTGATAAATCTGTCGAAGCGGACAGAGGATAACTGGGATCTCACGATGAGAAAGGTAGGCAAATTACATTTCGACTTAAAGTCATTTTATGTTATAGCTACCTCTTCAGGTCTGCCAATACATCAATGGTGTGAACCATGTCAGTCGCATTGCGCAGCTAGCGGACTGTGACCTGGAGCTAACTCGTCAGGCGATCTCCCACCTTCTGTAAGTGCCAAGTCCTCTACGTAGGCTTGCCATTTGTATACTCACTAGTATGGTGAGGTATTATCAGGTCATAATGACAATTGACATATTCCAATATTCAAACATGTATACACTCAGAAAAAACGTGCAGTGGCTTGCAGATGAGCCTCACGTCAAGGATGAGTGTGGTCCCTACGTGACCAAACCAGGTAACTTGAAGCTTGCCTTCATACGCCCGCCTTGAACATGCGTTAGGGAAGCCGATCCCCGACTGGCCTAAACTGCTGCATCTCTACTCTCGGTTGAAACCTGGACGGACTGTGTTCGAATGGATGGAAAGTCACCAAGTTCACGAGCTTGGTATCGACATCCGAAGATTCACGAGTTTTGGCGTTATAAAGGTACAGCTACGAAATGCGTCTCGCGCCACTCCGTTTAACATTTGGCCAATGCTAGGGTTTTCTCCGCAGAGTCCACCGCTACCCAGTTTTCATCCCAGAATCCCCATCACCAACAAGTCGTAGACGCCGACAAAGTTTTTTATCGTCTCCCACCCAACTCGGAAGCCAGCGCACAAACCCACCAGTAGATCCCACTGAATCTTTCAGCCGCTCGAGAGGGCGGCTTCCCGATGCTCCGTTCGCTGTTCCAGCCCATAGCGAAACTCTGCTTAGTTCACCAACTAGAGAAGCCGATTTGACCAAGAGCGCACCCCGAAGGATCAGCACAGCAGAAAAGGTACTGGAACAATTACGCTTCAAAACGCTTCAGAAAAGTGGCTCGAATATCATAGTTGGCAATCAACCATCTCCAGGATTTTCGGAGGACGTTGGCACTACTCGCGAACGCGTCGGACGACCTAGAGTAAACTCGGATGGTCGTCAACAGTCGATACACCAACAGCCGGAAGTGTCAAGCAAAGACGGGCGTTCCGTGTTGTATGGACCTCCTGTCGCACCCATCTCCACGGGTCGTCCACGACCATCTCGTTCACCCTCAGCGCCGATAGTCCCACAGATCCATACATCGTTCTCCCAGGGGTCGGGGCAATCACTCAATGTGCCGCCCCCACCTCCCGAATTAATCTCTTTGCTGGACGGTGAGCATCACACGGATGAGCTGTCGACAAGGTTTGAAGCGGGTTGGCCATTACTCCAGCAATGGCTTGCCATGATTGGGGGTGGGAGAGGAGATGGAGATTTCGGCAGAGTGTCAATCATTTATCGTTGAGCGGCGAGACAGACAACGAAGCATGTCAAAGTCGAAGACATAACGCTTTCCCTGCAGAATTTGTATACATTCTAAGCAAGCGTCCGGTTGACGTTCACATAGCCAACTCCATAACATGAGTAGATTGACTCCTTGCAGGACGGGTCAGACGGGTTTGCAGATACGATTTTGAAAGACGTTCCAAAGAAATCTTTGATATCCCGCAGGAACTGGATCCTAAAGACAACAACGTAAGCACCACCTGGCATCGAGTGCTGGGGTACTGACGTTCGGGGAGATGCTTCGCCCATCCGACATCGCCCTACGTCCTCACTACCTAACACCATCATCAAGAGAACGAGGCTCTGATGTTTCCGATCAATACAGCCTCCACGCCGTATTTCAGACAAGAGGGCGCGGCTTGCCAAGAGTGCTACATCCTCTGGAGTACCGCCAGGTTTTGCGACAGCCTCTGCACAGTGCACAGCAGATGTTGTGGACTCTGCTAGCAAAGTTAGTGCGTAACCTGGAGATCTACGCGACGGTCGGTCAACGAGATAAGGATTGGACGTTAGGAACTTACTTCCCACTCTCATTGCCCTTGTATACATCAGAGTAGAGATATATGTCAGGTATGAAGCGATTGAGGACCGAGCGACAGGAATCGATCATGCGATTGGAGAACTGGGGGCTAACTCGCACAGCATGCCTGTACGCATGCTCTTGAGCACATAGTCGTCGTGAATCAGGTGTTACTCACGCAATTCCTCTTATTCGTTTGATTTTGCCCGGTTCAATGAAGTTGAGCGTTTTTACCTGTTTGACAACTGGACATAGAAACTGGGTTTCCCCTCCGCCTTCTGGAGGAGCGCCACGTTTTTTTATCTGTCAAGCGTTGGTCCAGCTCGCGAGGCTGGATGGATGGCGAAAAGTACACACCCTTAGCTCAAGCCCGTCAGAAATCCCGAAGAGCTGAAGGTGCGGAAGGGTCACTGTCCGGATGAGATCAACCTTGATGGTTCTCAGCGTCGTCGAGTTAGTGATTTTGGCACATAACGCACAGAAAGGTCCATGTCATCTGTCGTTATTCCTCGCAAGGTGATTTGAAATGGCTTCTTTGAAAATGGTGCAAGCATGATTAGTGGTTCGAGGAAGTAGCCCACTGCTCGCGAGAGCGGGCATTCGTGGGTCAACGGTCCGCCCGAGATGATTCCTGGCTTGAAAAGGACGGCAGTGCCTGACGTGGTTCATCAAGCAGATATACTCCGGGATCTACACGCTGCACCATACCAGTAGCGGAGATTTCGATGACGGTTCCATTGGTCGCCTTTTCCAATAATTGCATCAAACTTATTTCATAGTCTGAGACGTCAGAAAGGTCTTGTCTAGCGCGGGCAGGTCAGACCGCGAATAGGGAACACACCTTGCAAGCCCGGGTTCTTATCTGCGGACCTAATCTTGTCAATCCGAACGAGCCTTCCGCTCAGAACCGACAACACCAAGCGCTGCCGTAGGTACTGGTGGCCGTTGAAACTGAGTACTTGCCCCGCCATGGAGTACGACCAGATGATACAGGCAGGCTTACATAACAGGGACCTGCACCTCGATCGTGCGCGTGAGGGGCAAGGCTCATCACGACTCGCAGATTTCAAGTAGACATTCCCTAGACTTTGCTTTACCTCGTTAATGGCAACCAACTCGCTTCATGTCAATGGATCGGCCATCTCTAGCGACTGGCAGGATCGCTACCTACACATTGACCAGATCCTGGATCAACCAGGTCCACGAACAGATCCTTCCTTCTTGGCTGGCGATGAGGTATGGTGGCATAAGAAAGGCTGGGGACGCGTTCTTACCCTTTGTAGGTCAAGGACTTTCTCAGGAACAAGTGCAAAATCCTAGTCATTGGCGCAGGCGGTTTGGGTTGCGAGATTCTAGCCAACCTTGCGCTGACGGGGTTCAAGGATATCCACGTCATCGATATGGACACCATCGATATCAGCAACCTCAATCGTCAGTTTCTGTTCAGGTGCGCATGTACCCTAGCATTCGACATAACGCGGCGTGCTGGACGCGATGAATAGACAAGCCGATGTTGGCAAACCGAAAGCGATCGTGGCGGCCGAGTACGTTATGAAGCGAGTGCAGGGTGTCAAGGTCACCCCGTGAGTACATGACTCTCATCACAATGATTGCTGCTGCACGTCCGTCGCAGCTACTTTGGGAAGATTCAAGACAAAGATGATGGCTACTATATGCAATTCAATCTCATCATATGCGGCCTTGACTCTGTGGAGGCGCGTCGATGGATCAATGCAACACTTGTGAATCTCGTTGATCCGGAGAATCCAGAGAGTTTGAAACCTCTCATTGACGGTGGCACAGAAGGTCAGTTGCTTGTGATGAACCTCTCATGTAATAATATTTTAAACTGCAAACCTAGGTTTCAAGGGTCAAGCCCGTGTCATTCTTCCTACCGTCTCGTCCTGTTACGAGTGTTCCCTCGACATGCTAAACAAGCCCACGACATTCCCTATCTGTACGATTGCCAATACACCGCGTCTCCCAGAACACTGCATTGAATGGGCAAGCGTGCTCGAGTGGCCCAGAGTACACGGAGGTTTGCCCATCTGAGAATCGTGCCTTTGCTTTGTCTGACATATAATCAGAGAAGAAGCTTGATACAGACGATCCCGAACAAATAAGCTGGTTGTATACCATCGCATCTGCACGAGCAAAGGAGTTCAAAATCGAAGGGGTGACTTGGTCACTCACTCAAGGTGTTGTAAAGAACGTGATACCTGCCATTGCCTCGACAAACGCCATCATCGCTGGTACGTTGACCCGTGAGGACTGTTTCCTCCATTTGCAAACATGATTCCAGCATCGTGCTGTAACGAAGCATTCAAGATCGCTACCAGTTCTGCGGCATATCTCAATAACTACTTTATGCTAATCGGTACTGATGGGGTGTACTCGTACACGTTTGAGCACGAGAAGCGTGAGCACTGTCCGGTCTGCGGTGGAGAGGCCCTGGAGATATCGATAAGCCGGGAGTGGACCGTCGAGCAGCTGATCGAGATGTTGACAGAAAAGCAGACCATGTAAGGATTCTGTCCCGTCTCGACTGCTCGCGCGTATACTGACGACATGGGTATGCAGTCAGATCAAGAAGCCTTCTCTGTCGACGTCGACGAGACAGTTGTATTTTCAGGCTCCTCCGCAGCTCGAGGAGGCGACGCGGCCGAACCTGGAGAAGAGGGTGTCCGAGTTCGTTGAGGCGGGTGGAGAGATCATCGTCACCGCGTCCACGCTGCCGTTCAATCTGTCGTTGAGCGTCACCTACACGTAGCGATTTGAATACTGGTAACCCGCTGAGGGTGGGGAGGAGGGGGGACCGTGCACGGGGATGGCTCGCCCGGGAGGTCCTATAAATGCATGGTCTGTACTATGCTGCGTGCGTATGGAAGGCCCGAGAGGGTACAGAATCCGGTCCCGCCCGGACCGTCCACCGCTTTGCCGGAGTGGCTGTGCTACATATGACCACGGTAAATTTCTTAGTCAGCATTATATCCCAGTCGTCGACGGTCATGCCCAAGGCCGACCTCAACAAAGCAGGCTGGGAGCAGAGCGAGTTCCCAATTCTCTGCGAGACATGTGCGGCTCTCCCGCTTTCGTGCGTGCACCGACTCCAGGCTGACACAACGAGCAGGTCTGGGTGCCAATCCATTCGTCCGAATGGTACGTCGTCCGTTCTCTGCCACCTTTTTGATACTCAAGCGTCTTCGTCAGTCAAAACAAGAATTCGGCCGTTCGTGTGGAACCTGCGCACGCCCATTCACCGTTTTTCGTTGGAACCCCGGTGAGGGAGCGCGTTACAAAGCCACCGTCATCTGCCAAACGTGCGCCAAGGTCAAGAACGTCTGTCAGACATGTCTTCTAGATCTCGAGTACGGTCTCCCAACACAAGTCCGTGATACTGCGTTGGCTGTCCAGAGCGAGGCTCCAACGAGCGACGTCAACCGCGAGTACTACGCGCAAAACATGGAAAACAAGGTAATGTCCTTCCACATGCCATCGTTCCCGGTACGGTATCAACGTGTTTGTGAATAGATGGCAGATGGCACTACATCGATGGTGCAAGTGGGCGGCAGGGCAAGTTCCGCAGGCAAGGAGATGCTAAAGGAATTGGCTCGTACAAACCCCTACTACAAACGTAATCGGCCACACATCTGTTCGTTCTTCGTCAAGGGTGAATGCAAACGAGGGGCTGAATGTCCGTATAGGTGTGTACCATTGCTGTGAACAAACTCTGAGCGACTCACTTGCTGTGCAGACATGAGAAATCGGTGGACAATGAACTTGCGCACCAGAGTATCAAAGACCGCTATCATGGGCAAAATGACCCTGTTGCACTTAAAATCATGGCAAACCACGCTGTGGCACAGGGGCTTAAGCCTCCAGAAGACAAGTCTATCGTGCGTTTTTGCCTCGGATCCGCTAGGCCACCCATATACTCATGATCCTAGATGTCCTTGTTCCTATCATCGCTTCCTGCTTCCGCGACGGAAGCAGAGTTACGGACGTTTGTCGTAAACTCGCTACCTCCCATTTCTTCATCGGAGCTCAAATCAGTGGTCCACGTAGCAAAGTCAAGGTGCGCATCCGCCTCGTAGTCCGCAGGCATCAGCTGACATCAGGAAAGGTGTGCCTTTGTCAACTTCAAGGATCGAACGTCTGCAGAACGGGCCGCAGAAGCCTGGGCACATGGTCTTGACGTGGATGGGGAAAGGATATCGGTGAGATGGGGCCGAGGGAAGAATGGCGGGACTGCAAGTGCATCTGCCAGTTCTGCTAGCTCAAAGACGCTCCCCGCTGTGCCTGCTACTGCATGATGTACGTTGTGTACTTGGGATGTTGAAGTGTTTTTGTGAGAGGCACGTGTACGGCGAGCTGTCATCCGATCGTCCACCATCTTGCCACCGTCCGCCATGCTCCTCTCCCCAGCGTAAGTCTCTCCATGCACCTCCCTTGCGCACCTCCATCTCTCCTCCCCAGATCCACCAGCGCAAGTCTCCCCTCCCAGTCCTTCTGGAACAAGTTCAAGAACAAAAAGAGCGACAAGGACAGCGAGTATCGCGAAAAGCACTCCCAGATGGCACTCGCCAGACAACGTCTCCTCACCCTCGCCTACAGCGACATGGAGACCGTCAGAGTCGTCAGTCCCTCCTCCCTCCCCTCTGCCCTGTCGCTCACTCGTCTCGTCCCCCAGCTGCCCCAAAGCTTTCCTGTGAGCACCCGGACAATCCATCTCATCTCCTCTGATCCGGTCACCTTTAGGAACTCGAAGCCGTCGCCAGAGACTGGACAAAACCGCCCCCAGATGCCATCTTCAGCTTGCGAGTCCCCACCGAATTTGCCTCTCTCCATGCCTCCGTTCGTCCTTCTTTACCTCCCTCTCACCCCCGCTGACATCACATCTAGCGATTGGTCTCCGGGCCGTACATCTACGTGCGTCATCTTCGATCGTCCTGACGCAATCCCAAATACTCATCTCATCCCTCGACCGCGTGGTCCAACACATGCAGTTGACCGGCGAAGATTCTTACCAGATCGCCATCATAGGCGTTCAGGGTCTCCGTGTAGAGATCGTCAGCGATGCTCCTCCCCCGCCAGAAGAACCACCGTGCGTCCTCCATCTTCCCTCCCAACCCATCGCTGACGCACGTGCAGTCCGCCCCCGTAAGCATAATCTATGCCACGTCCCCATCGCCTGACGACATCATGCTTCTTCAGTCCCCCGCCAGTCACTGAAATGCCTGCTACCTTCAACCTCGAACTCCTCCCGGGACAGCACATCGCACTTGAAACCACAGTTTCCTCCGCCGACGATGTTGACATGGCACGTATGGAAGATGGTACTATCGTCGACGGCATGTTCTGGGGAAAACTCAACATCGTACATTCCGGCGATACCCATACCGTCGATTTTAACGGCACAAAGATGAGGGACCCCGACATCACCCCGGACTTTCTCTTTGATTCCCGTGTCATGACCAAACTTACCACCGCTGCTCGACCGACCTCCGCCAAGTGTCACCTCAGCATCCTTGCCCCTGCTCAACAATACTGCGATGTCATCTTGACGGTCAACCCCCTCTGGTCACTCGCCTTGACCTGGCCACCAGCCGAGAACGTCGGCGAGCATAAACACAAATATTTCTTGCGAGTACATCCCGGCGGTGCGCTTGAACACTTTGAGAGCGAAATGGTTGTGACATCCTTGTACTACGAAGCGGTGTAAGTAGTCGTCCAGATCATGTGTTCCATTAACGCTGACACCTCTCCTCCCAACTAGGCCTGACCCGGCCATGATTGATCCCAATGAATTTATCGCGCCACGGAATGGCTTCGCGATGTCTTTCCGTGACTTCATATCCCACCTGATGAATGTGCTCGACCAGCTCGGGATGTCGTTGCACGCGCGAACCAATTTTATCAAGTATGCTGTCTTGTCTCGCCGTCCTTCGGGGTTCTCAACAGACTCGTTTCAGTCATAATTTACATGCATTTTCTGGGCACAAAAACATCGCATATCGCTTTCTCTCCCCTACCAAGATCGCCAACGCTATCGATATCTCGGTAACAGCCGATCCATGCGTCTTTACCCGACTCTTCCTCATCTTTCGTGGCATATCCGATGATGATCTTGGACTGTTTGCCGGAGCTGGTGAGAAGGAAGCCAACTCCATGAACTGGAGAGAGACCGTCGGGTGGTCAGAGAACTCCAAGGACACGGCGTTATTCCGTGTCTTGGAGACATCCATCTGGGAGATCGCCTAGATGGCGGCAGGGATACGACCTTGAACGATGGAGCTGCCGGCAGCCAGTCTCGTCTCTTCATGTTTGGGACTTTGTCTCGTCTACGTCATTCTACACCAGCCACACAGGAACTCACGGCCACCAATATCTTAGAGCACACTCAAGCATTACCCTGCTGTCATGTTTTTTTTTCTTGTCGTCTTGCTGCCTTCTTCGTTAAATTACGATTTCAGAGCGGTTTCTCGTCCTGTGCAGCATTGTTTCTCCTAGTCATTGCTCACGGACGAGCATGATGTATGTTCGATGTTTACTGAATGTATCGACAGCTGTTTCGCATCTACTCTTGTAATGAATCTCAACATTCCTGTAGTCAGGTGGACATGGGCGTTTAGGATATCAATAGTACACGTCCATTTTGGAACTGTTTATGCGCAAGATCCGAACGGTTGCCAAGTGGCCAGCTTCCAAGTGTTTCAAGTTCCAGTTGACTGACATCCTTGGTAGTAAATCTAAGACTAGATGAGTATACACAAGAGGGTATGTGGCTCCACAAGTTTACTACAGAGATGTGTGATAGATCTACAGCACGTGGATAATAAGAATAATGGTCGTCCATCCGCGTATCTAAATGCCAAACGAGTGAATGGAAGTTCACGAGTAGAGGAAAAGGTAACGAGATGAGTCTCAAGTCTACTATCGAAGAGCATGTTGTCGACAAGTGACGTTTATGAAGTGCAAAGTCCGTCGGCAATGGCCAGCGAAGAGTGTAGTGCAAATCTGACCTGTGGCGGTCCAAGTCGCGTTCGTTGACTGGGAAGAACACGTTCCTGAACACCGGGGAAAGACTCGCGTATGACCGTCCCTAGCGTGGGCCAGACCGTGTCCGAGTCTCCATACAGATCCACGAGACGCGTGAAATATGCTCGCGAGGCGTAATAGTAGAGCAGTGGCGAAGTCCGCGCGTAGTAATGTTCGAGGCGGCGAGCAAACGTCTCCTACAAGAGGATGGGTGATCAGTTCTAGAGTACGGGCAGAAACGACGAGCAAAATTCGTACCGGGTTATCATCCGGTCGTTGCGTCAACGGTTCACCTGTCACGTCGTCCAATCCCGGAATCTTCGGAGGATTATAGGTCGTGCTGTAGATACGACCCGATGGAAGGTGGACCCAGCGACTCGAGATCCGTTGAAACAGCAGATCGTCCGAGACGTCGACATTCACGATCAGATTAAGCGGTATGTTGTATTTCCTATAAATCGAGTCAATACTTGGATACCGCTGCAAATACTGCGCGGCTTACGCAAGGAAGTTGTCCAACAGCCTTCCCTGTCGTCGCGTGCGTGGAAAGCCATCTATGATCCAGTTCTATGAACGAACGTGTGAGCCACGCGTGACATGTAGATGACGGGAAGATGCTCGCATTCTCCCTAAGGGTATCGAGTTTAGCGGTAATCAAGTCTAGCATCATTTCGTCTGGCAGGAGACCGCCAGCAGCAACAATTCCCTCTACTCGCTTCCCGATGTCGGTCCTGGACAAGAGTCAATCATTGGATGACACGCGGAATTGCCCAGGAGCGAGACTGACCTTTCTGCGATGTGTTGTCGGAGGAGATCGCCAGTAGATATGGTTGAGATGTAGTACTTTTTCGAGAGAAGCGCAGCGAGGGTGCCCTTGCCACAACACGGTTTTCCGAACAAGAGCATTCGTAGAGCGGGCTTGTTTTGTGTAGTGCTCTTTTCGGACGTGGATATGTAGGGTGGTAATGGCTTCGACATGCTGTACGGGACGATGCTGCAGACGGACCGTGGAGCATTGTGCAAGGCGGAGCGGGAGAGCGAGGCAAAATTGCTGAGGGACGCCATGAATGAGATGGGTATGGGATGAAAGAGAAAGCGTTTCAAGGAAGACTCGGGGGTTTCGAAGGAAGAAGATTCGGGTCTAAAAGGCGGGTGGAGAGAAGGGAAGGCTATTATGCCGCATGCCTTGAGGCGAACAAAAGCGCTCGAGTGGTGGAGGTTGACAAGGCCGTGTACGTTACCACTGGCATCGGTGACCACCAAATGCACAGCACCGCAACAACACACTAATCTTTCGGCACATTCCCGGTGCTTGCTCGAGGTCTTGGCTACAAGCTCGTAATTTTCGGGTCCGGCCGCAGAGATTCCATGAGGTGGAGGTCAAAATCACGGCGTGTCGCACCTGCAAATGGCGGTGGTAGCTGTTCTTGAATTTAACTCATTCATCAGTCCAAGACCATCTAGAAAACTCTTGGGAAAACTTGCGGGATGTGGGATATCCCTTCATCTTCTCACCCACAACACGTATTTCTGAATTGGTAGACTTGTTGGAACATGGTGGGATGTACGGACAGTGCATTTGGTACCGTGGCATATGTACGACAGTACCTGATGCAGGTGGAATCAACAATCTCTCTATTAGCTTCTGTAAATTATAGCGTACAAGACGGACAACCAGGTTACATAGTATCGACGTATTTGACAAGAAATACGAGGCGAACCAAGAAACAAACGCGTCCAAGGTGATCGCCCTCAATTAATCCATACAGCTGGATCTCCTTTCTTGTCCGTCAATACGAAAGGATTGCTCAGGCTATACCGTCCTCGACGTGGCAAACGCACCCGCAAACTGGGGAATGATGACAGAACGACCCCTTCGAGTTTCGGCCAAATCTCGTCGGATGTTTCACCCTGTAGAGTGACAAGATGAGCAGACTTGTGATTTGAGCCGTAGTACGAGAGAAGGGGTGACGTAGAGACGTAGAACTGCTTTAAACGACGTGAAAAGATTTCCTGTATGATCCGACGCGTCAGATTCGTCTTCGCACCGAGTTGGCAAGGGCATCTTACTGGATGGTCATCTGCCCTTTTCGTAAGAGGCTCCCCAGTTACGTCGTCAAATCCATCCACCCTGGGCCGGTTATAGGACATGTTGTACACCCGTCCCGATGGGAGATGCACCCAGCGATCGGATATTCGACCGAGAATCACCTCGTCGGGGACATCGAGGTTTACAACCAACGTCAGAGGTATATTATGGTCCCTGCAGAACCGTTGAGGCACACACACGCACCAAAACGGCCAAATACACGTACTCTAAATGGGTATCGAGAAGTTTACCTTGTGCTAGAGTGCGAGGAAATCCATCCAAGATCCAGTGCTGGGGACCGCTTCAATAATGATCGCAATGACAAACACCCGGCTGAACGAACCCTGTCATGAAGCGCGTCAAGTTTACTGGTGACGACTTTGAGCACGAGGTCGTCAGGGACGAGACCTCCTTGTGCTACAATCTCTCCGGCTTGGCGGCCAACTTGGGTCCTGTAAGTAGGTGGGTAGTACGCCAGGAGTAATGAAAATTGTGGGTACTAACCCCTCGGCAATGTGTTGGCGCAAGAGATCGCCCGTGGAAATCGTTAGGATATCATACTTTTTCACGAGTCGTGAGGCGAGCGTGCCCTTGCCAGAGCCGGGTTTCCCAAACATGAGCATGCGTAGCATCTGGCCATCGTTGCACCCGTCTGCTCCCGCACGCATGCCATGGAGAGCAAAAGGTTTGGCCTTTCCAGAGGACGCCGAGCTTGCTATTGCGCGTGTGCCCTGGAGAGATGGGACACGGATGACAGACGCGGTAAACTTGGCTCGGGAGAGGGAGGACATGCAAGGGTAGTCGTCGAAAGGAAAGTGTACGAGAGGGTGCTCCCAGGCTTATATCACGCCCAGTGGTCTGATCTCGGCAATGAACCGCTCGACGACCCCGACAGAACCCAGAACGTCACCACAACCAGCACCAGGTGTGGGGTTGGACTGGCGTTTATCACGCCGCGAACGTACCACCGCCAACTCCGTGAGTAGTCAGAGTCTGGACGACAACTCTGCTCGTCTCACTCTCGTCAGACAAAACAGCAGACCAAGGCATAGAGTTCATGTGCCAATACTTCCGACGGTGACGACGACGTCTATGCAGCATGGTAGCTGCTCGCGATGTCGTGTCCAAGTTGGCACGCAACCACGACTTCAGAGCATCGATATGATAGCCCAGAGTATGACGGTTTAAAAATTCACTTGCTGCGGTTGCTCACAGTTATAACACATTGGCTGGTAGCCGAGCAGACGAGCTTTCGCTTTTCTCAGGCTCTTGCCGCTCAAAGATGCGCCTTCTTCGCGACGTGTAAGTCACCAGCATATCATATCTCCATAGCCCGGTCCCTGGTTGATGTCATCGTCCTAGCAAAGCTCCGCAGTTGTCACGCAGCCGGGAAAATGCATGTGTTTTTGTGTTCGTCGTCGCCTTGTGCAGCTCAAACCACGGGCAATCATTGCCGTAGAGCGGCTCCATAAAGGCGGGCTCAATCTCTCGCCCGCATTTCAAAGCTCGAGAGTGGTTCATCTATGAAGTTTCGTCTGGCATCACTGGGATATTTTGCTGCTGTTGTCGTCGCCGGACCGTCTCCCATCTTGACCATCAATACTTCGTATATTTCTCGCGTCTTTCCCGCGTAAAAGCTGACGGCGTGGGGTAGTTCCAACGTCGCCGAATGCGAGGCCCTGCTGATCACTTGGAACGGTGGTAAGGGTACGTACAGCCTCGGGCTGCGCAACGCGTGCAATGGATGAAGCACGTCTTCCTCTCAGCCTCCTAAATATTCCTTGTACACATCCAGTCTACTACTCAGATTCCATATCTCGAAATGAACACGTTCTCATCTGCATAGGAGTGCGTCTTACTTCTCGCCGTTGCACTGGATTTGTGACTCTCTTTCTAGGGTCGTTCCAGAAACGTTCCCGAACGGAGTCAGGGCCTATTGAATCTCTCAGCGAGTTTATTGGCGATGCGATGACTTGGGTGGTTAATCTCGCTGCTGGCGCGTGCTCTACCTCTATACACACGCGCCGCACTGATTTTCTGGATAGGGACAAGCATACAATTTGCATTCAAAGATTCCCTCGGCGAACTTGCGCAAACCGCACCGGTTGTGGTCGAGCCAGGGTCATGTGGGTTCCTGTGCCGTTCTTTTTGGAAGCATTGCCCTCCTCTGAACCCCCTCGGATCTCCTAGCTACTACTTGTTTGGGGGCGTGACGGAAAGGTCTGGTTTCTGAATAGCAAACGAATTCTCATGGCGTGTAATCACCGTTGTAGTTTCAGGTTTCCTGATGCCTGATATTTTGCATGGGGGTTATTTTCTCAGGTGGGGTCTTGCCACGTAGTTTTCCTATTCACGATCTCCGACCTGCATTGACGGAAAAAGTCGACCATGTACAAGGCTCTGACTTCGGTCACAAATGCCCGCTCAGATACAATAACTGAAACGAAACCAAGAGCGCCGACGGTCGTCTCCAACGATCCCCAAATCCAGATTTAAAAAAAGGGTCGGACGGTCGTGTGATAGGAAATCAGTGGGCCCCTGGGTGGTCCCCGGCCCGGATTGCAGATGCGGCTCACACGACCGCAACTAGCAAGTCCTGAAAGCCCAAACCACGGTACCAGGGGACTCGTGAAATGAGGCGCCCCACACGACCTCAGATGGCAAGTTCGTCCCTGCTGTCAACACCTAACTCAAAATGACTTACGTGACCAACTTTGGTGCACGATTTCACACCGGTTCACAAGCTGACAGGATACGTTCCGCTCCCAGATATATATATGTGGATTATTACATCACATCCCCACATCGCGGATGGCCCAGGGAGAAGGCGAGCCCAAAATAACTTGATGAACCAAACATGAGTCATGTGGCTTGACGGCCTTCCTGCGGGTGACCTGTCACTTTATGCGCGTTCGGGGTGTGGTTCTTGACCCTTTTCCGACCAACCAATGAGCTCCCTCATTTCCTTTACGCCGACGACACCCATGACATTCTTTGTAAGGTCCAGTGCTATGCATATGGCTTCTGCAACATGCTCGACATGAATGGGAGAAATTGAGAGAGCGTTCGCGATCGAATGGAGGGGGGAGGAGAGCGGCGAACCATGAGAAAGCGGGAAGGCGTCACCTACGGCTCGGAACAAGGAAGATGGGGTTGGCAGGCCCTTGGGAACGCTTGCATGTATGGAGGCTGACAGGTCGATCAGCGCGGCAAGAGGGGACGTTAACGGCCTGTGATGCGCGTGGTACACGAGGCCTTGAGGAAATGCGAGTAATCACCACGTTGTCGGTTCCCACAAGACAATGGGTTGCACAAGACTTACTTGGACGAATGAACACGCTACGATAATTTGAGCGGTCACAAAGAAGCTGGTTTATTCTTTGCTCTGCCTCGCGTTTAGTCTTGATGTATCTCGCGGGTATCAGGGGTCGGTATATGTCTTCGGCCGAAATATAGATGAATGGGCGGACATGCGTGATCTCAGGGTCAGGTTTACTGGATTTGAATGCTTCGCAGACGCGAAGGGCTGAATTGAGTGAGCCAAATTCATATTGAGGCGGCGTGCTATCAAGGCAGTTTCAGGAAAGGACACACCGGAATCTCGATTGATGAGCTCGTAGGTACGCCTTTGTGGCCCTATGTCGAGTGGGTTGCCGCCTCCGCCTGCAATGACAGCAACGAGGCCGATGATATCGCTGTGTGCCAGCGCAGACTTGTATTTTCCGTCTTCCAAGAGAGTTCCGAGCGTGTGGACGACAGCGCCGACTTTCGGAAGGATGTTCAAGTAGGTTTCGGGTAGGAGAGCATCAGCCTTGCGCCATTCCACCTGGCAAGAGTAACGGGTCAGGATGTGGGCTCGCTTCATGGCATAACGACAGACTTTGTCCACCCATGCCGGGGTGTGGCCCTTTGGAGTTTTATAAGGTTTTCCTGAAGAGCTGGTATCGCATTAAGCCGTTCGGCGGGAGCTGCTGTTCCAGAACGTACCTGATGCTGGTCACCTGTATGCCGCGTGCCAGGGCCGCCTTGCAAACCGCAGAACCTGAAGGTGATCATTGGGTTATTGTGACGAGGCAAGGCACGATGACTTGCCAATGAAACCGTTTCCACCGACGACGAGAATTTTCTGTACTAATGGTTGCATGTAGAGCACGTTTCGACACGCGTGACGCACACAAATACAAGCATCTATACGGTACACGGCTTGCGTTGGCGTCTATTACAACAGCGCTGGGTGGCAAGAGGATATGACTATGGCCTGATAGCAGCGTAAATAACCAGAAGTTATCTAACCTTTTCATGATGTACAATCCCCGTTCCAAAACAGCCAGTTGGGGAGATGCAAGTTAATGGGACTATCACCACTAGCTACGATGAACGTACTGTCGAGTTCACCAAGGGCGAGGTTGATAGTCCCGGACCTGCTCGCCACGTAGGGACAGATGTGAAGTCGCTGCACAACGCTCGGTGGCAGTGCACATCCCCATCGCTACTCAGCACTGCGCCGGCAACTTCCGCCTGCTCACACCCTCCTCCCAATGTGTATGTCCCCCCGCCCGTCTGCTGCCCTCCCGCTGACTCTCCCTTAGCCGAATACACCCAAAACCCGTTTGCATCCACCCATTCTCTCGACACGAACCCGTTCGACGACCCCTCCACAAAGTCTCAAGGCCTAGACAGACGCGAACGCGACCTTGAACGCCGTGAGCAGGAACTCAACCAGCGCGAACAATACATCAGAAAACACGGTCGCAACAACTGGCCTCCGTGTCCGTACTCCCCTCCTCTTCCCCGTTCCGTCCTTATGTCCTCCAGTTTACCCCCTCATCTACCACGCCATCTCCGAAGAGATCCCTGATGCCTCCCGTCCTCTCATCACTCGTCTCTACCAACTATGGCTCGTCCTCCTCGCCACCCTCCTCATAAACATGCTCGCTTGTATATTCATCCTCGTGGCAGGCGCAAGCGACGGAGGAAAAGACCTTGGTGGCAGCATTGGGTACGTCTCTGCATTTCCGTCCGATCACTTCCCAACTTATCCCCCGATAGCTACCTGTTCATCATCCCTCCCCTCTCCTTCCTCTTGTGGTACAGGTGCGCTCATCTCTTCTGACATCCTTCCTTTCCTCACACCCACACAGACCGATCTACAATGGTTATATGAAGGTGCGCGCATTCTCCATCCCTTTCGAATTCCTTTTGACGCACTCTCCAGGAACAAGCCTTATATTACTGTCCGTCTCGTTTTCATCTCTCCCCTCCCGTGTCTCATCCCCGCCAGACCTGTACTTTTTCTTTGGTGGTTTCCACCTTCTGTTCAGCGTCTATATGTGCGCCATTGCTTACTCCTGGCCCTTGCTTGCTCACCCCCCCTGCTTTAGGATCATCGGTATTCCCAGTACCGGTTCTGCTGGTCTCATTCAGACCATTCAAATGTTCTCCCAAAGACACTTGGCAGCTGGCATTCTTGGCACGCTCGCCACCGCTGGCTGGACCGTGCAAGGCGTTGGAAATGCTTTCTATTACCGTCAGGTTTGCCACGTTTTCACAGCCACCCCACCGACGACGACTAAGCAATACCTAGATTTGGCATCATCACACCGCTGCTGGCCATACCATGGACAAGGTAGGTCTTTACTGCCACAAAAAACGAACATCGCTCACCTCTCCCTAGGCAAAGGCAGAACTAGCAAGCCACGGTGCCAAGGCATACTTTACTCGTGGCTGACCCCGATATACTAACTTCCTGCATGTATGTACTCGTACTGCGCCAATTTATAGACCATGTCCGTCGTGGGCACGCATCGTCGAGTACCAGAGATAAATACTATTACATTGTGAGCATACCGCTGGTGTGTACTGCCAGCACAAACGACCACATTCATGGGAATACATCCAACAGCAGGAAGAAACATACGAAACGCACAAGGATTATCGATCCGCATAGTATACAGACGCAAACTGGTATGATACTTTTTTTCGTCTGCTTCGTTTTGCGTGCACAATGTCCCAAGAAGAAACGAAAGCTCATGCCTTTTTGAAGGCATGGACGATATGGAGGCGGGCAGAAGGGCGGACGAGCGGGTAATAGAGGTCTTGATGAGCTTCTTCAATCAGTTTCTTGGCTTCCCAGTCCCGCATGCCGGCGGACAAGAAGAGCGGCTTGAGCGCTGGGAGCAAGCTGTCATAGTTCATCCATGCCAGCTGCCCAATGCTCAGCGCGACGGGGTCTGCGTGCGACAGGTGTTCCGGTCAATGCTACACGTCCACGTGCCACGTCGACTCACCTTTGGGCCAAAACCCGATGGGAATGTTACCCTCCTGTGAAACGATCTTGTCAAATGCCCCCGTAGCGGCGACCAGGTTCGCAAGCTCGGACGGCACATTGACGTCAACACCCTTGTCTCGCAGACACCGTCTGTAAGCTTCCCACAGTGTGAACCAGCCACGCATCCCTGACGGCTGTCCGCACCGGGTCAACTCGGTGGCTGTTTTCCCATCAGCGATGGGTTCGCTGTCGGGCTCAATCAATACGACAAGTCCGCCTGGGCGAAGCATCCGTGCGATCTCGTGCAGAAAGCGGGAATAATCCTCAATCTAGAAATCGTGTCATGTAAAAATAATAATGACCCTGGAAAACGAAGACAACGAGAAACGCACTCCCGTGTGCATGAACCTCGCGTGCACGAGGTCGAAGTGCTCGCTCGGGTACGGCAAGTACCATTGGTCGAGATCGCAAAGCTCGAAACTTTAAAAAATCCAAATTCATAAAACGGCAAGCGTCTGGGGCATCCGGAGCGACGCACGTGCAGTTCTCTGGTACCTCGCTGAGAATAAGGCTGTCAGCAATGTGAACACGAGGTCGGGGGGAACACATTTGCTACCGAGGCTGGATGGGAGCGAGGTCTACGCCAATGACCTCTGCCTCAGGGAACTCGTCCGCGATGTCGATGGCCCTGCGTGGTGGTGTGAAGAGAGGGACGAATATAGTTCTGTGGGGACACACCAGAAGCCACCCCCAGTTCCCAGGTCGAGGACGCGGCAACGCTCTCGCCCGTCTTGGGGGGTCAGGACTTGCTGCACGGGGCCGACGTATTTCTTTCCGCCAAAGAGGAACTGCAACATCCGGTGCTGGAGTTCAGAGCGCTGGGAGGAGATGAACGGGGTGGACGAGGTGGGGGAAGTTGGTACTCACGCGGATCTCCTCGTCGTCTGCGGGGAGCATGTAGCGTTGGCTGAGGACATTGAACCGTCTGCCGTGTATCTCAGTGAAGAACTGAGAGTCGTCCTCGCCGACATAGGTGATCTGGTTGAGGGGGAAGACTATGGGGTAGTTGAGTCGCATGGGCAGGACGAGGGAGATGACATGGTCATGTGCAAGGCGTTGTTCCCAGACTTATATTGGCCCGTCGGGAAGGGGGATGACGAGAGGGACAGGTCGTTGACGTGCGTGTGCGGTTCTGCGGCGCTACTGCGGGTCCTGAGCTGTCCATGAACAGATTTGAAATCGTACAAGCGTAATCTTAAGCTGTCGTAAAACAACCTTGTAATACGCTCGGCTTGACTTCGTGTACGAACACGGTTCGCGTCGATTCCCCATGCCACCCACGGTTGCTGCTCGCACTCACGAGAAATCGCCCACCCGGATCTACAACTGGGGTTCGGTTGGTCAGTTGACCCTCGCCCAATCCGGTTTGGTCCACTTACCCATTTGTGACACATACCCTCCGTGATGGCCCGGTATAATCTTGAATTGCACCCCGCCCCTGTTCTTCACACTCCCATCGCTTTCCCCAGCCTCTGCCGCATTCCACAACCGAATATTGTCGATGGAAGCGCTACAAATTCGGCTCAGCATTTTCACGGCCCTTGCGGTCACGGGACCCACCACGCGACGTGGCGTCCATCAGGAAGGGCAACAACACACGACACCACCCCCGAGCTTGGTGGATTTCGCAGAGTCTTGAGCAACCGCGGCGTGCAACTCGGTCCACTCCGCCCTAGTAATCGAACGTCCCAAACGTCAACCGTCCCATTGCGTCGACCCGCGTAGATCTGTGACCCGTCCGTCGACCAGCACGCCTGTCAAGACATTCATCACTTTGACCGATCGATCGAAACGTACAACTTCGCGTACGTACAGAAACGCACCAGGGCGGTGTCTTATCACTCAACCACAGTCTTCCAACACCCTTCCCTGGGGTATTCGCTCGCTTGTCCCAGAGCATGATTTGTCCATCTATGGCAGAAACCATTAGAATGTCCGCAGAAAACGCGGTGCTGTTCTCGGCGCTGAATAACGGTGGGGCATTCTTTGGGAGAGCAACGGAACTTTGAAATGACCGAACCGTCTGGGCGTGCGACATGGGATCACAAGCTCCCCCATCGGGAACCGCAAGTCCCACAGAGCCATCGGAAACAGCCCTCTCCTTGTGGGAATCGTTGGCCTGTCTCACAACATCCCATCTTGAATGATTGTCACCGTCCCCATCAGCATCCGGTTCATCGTCAAAAAGCGGATCGAATGATGTGTCTGATTTAGCATCGGACTCTTGGGTAGGCGTATTGGAAATACCGTTTTGACTCGCAGAAGCATTCAAAGTTTGCTCTTGATGTCCGTGCGCCTTACCGCCAGCAGTGGGAAACGCTTCCACATTCCCACTCGCGGGGGCCCCAGTCAACTTGCTGTGTAATGTAGCCGCGTCCGGATATGCCCCCCATTCTCCGCCTACTCCCGCAAGGGATGTTGGGCTGATTCGCTGGTATAATGTGTTCAGCGGCCTTACTGCGACACCGACAAGCTGCGCTCCATGCGAGGTGAACTTTCGGACGGTTTGTCCAGTGTTCAAATCCCATTGCTAGCAAAGGAATCATGAGCGGGCACAGGATAACGACATTGCTGAGAATAGTCCTCACGATCGCTTCTCCATCCCAGCTTGCACTGAAGAAACCCTTTTCATCATGGTCAAGTGAAAGCCCAGAAACGGGGCCACGATGACCTTGTAGCACATATGTCAACCGACCAGGATCATGGCGAACTGTGAATAAATTAATGTGACCGCGCTGGAAACGGCACTGTATACCAATTCACCGTGATAAAGGACAAAATGTACTTACGCTAGTTCCACCGAGCGCCCAGAGTGCATCAGAATGCATAGCCAAGCTATAGACCGGCGATACCGTCGTCTCGCTACCTTGGGGATAGCCATTTTGCAAGTTCACGAGATCGGGGTTCTCCCACCAGCACCGTATCTGTCCGGACTTCATGTTCCCCTCCACGACATTGCAATGGTGGCGTTGAGGAGCGGTCAGGGTGATTTTCCCATTGACGGCAGCAAAAATGTCATAATCACGGATATAGCCATCGTCCGAGCCAGTCAATAGGTGTGACATGCAAAACGACGAGGCGAGTGAATGAGTAGGTACAGGATGAGGGAGAGCGCATATAGCTTCCACCGTGAAAGATCGGGGTAGTTGTGATTTGTGCGTGAAGGGGAAGGCTAATGTACGTTTGCGAACTCCGGCCGGCGAAGGCGACCTTGGTCTTACTTGCGGGACGACTGAATTGAGGGGATGACTGAGCTGCGTAGCGTAGCGTGTAACAGAGAAGGGCTGCACCTTTAGGTGATTCTGGCGTAGAAGACGAGCATGGTGTCGCTGTGGCCACTGGCGCAGGCGGTGAAGATGGATCCAGACCCGCGTCGATCATCGGTTCGATGGACGGCTCGGACTCTTCATCGTCGTCTTCCTCGTCCGAGTCCTCCGAACGCGACTCCTTGACGAGGAACGCGAACGTTAGTCCGCGCAAAGGAAGATTGGCATAGAACACGCACCTCATCCCCTTCTGTCACGTCGTCTACACCGGCCTCGAGCGCGCCGAGCAGCGCCTCGTCTATCTCGTCGTCGTTGTCCTCGTCACCCTCACCGTCGCTCGTGCCATCGAACTCGAGGTCGTCGATGGTTTCGCCCTCGGAATCACTACGGGCCATGTCAAGGTTGCTGAAATAGGGAGAGTTCGCACGGTGCCTCGATAGCAGCGTCTACAATGGTCCTCGCAGATTTGGGGCGGAAGCTCAACGCCGCCCTTTCATCTCTCGGTAGGGCACCGGTCGTGGACGAAAAGGTACGCCGACGAGACACGAATCCCGAGTGCCGTCCCGTATAGGTATACAGGTGCTAGATGGTACACTCAAAGAAATCACCGCTGCACTCCTTGAGTCCGACGTTAATGTCAAGCTCGTCGCTACCCTGAGACAGAAGGTCAAGGCAAAAGTCAAGGCTGCATGGGATGGTTCTGACAAGTCCAAAGACCTCAATCGCAAACATATCATGCAAAAGGTAACTTTCTCGACTGGGTTAATCGTGACGGACACTTATTCCCCGGCCGTCAGGCTGTCTTCGACGAACTTGTTCACCTGGTTGATCCAGGGGTTGAACCGTACAAGCCTAAGAAAGGCCAGCCAAACGTAATCATGGCTGTCGGCCTCCAGGTATGATAAACTCGTTCTCCCCAAACCTGTCGCATTGACCATGTCCTAGGGTAATGGGAAGACAACAACGTGCACAAAACTCGCGGTATACTATCATAAGAGGGGATTCAAGTCGTGTATCGTTTGTGCCGACACTTTCCGTGCTGGGGCCTTTGATCAAACTCGACAATCGGCGACCAAAGCCAAAGTTGCTTACTTTGGGTCGTACACCGAGACTGACCCAGTCGTTTTAGCAGTACAAGGTGTTGCTAAATTCAAAAAGGAACGTTTTGAGGTCATTATCGTGGACACATCTGGTCGACACAAACAAGAATCCGAATTATTCCAGGAAATGGTCCAGATCAGTGAAGCCGTCAAGCCGAACATGACGGTCTTCGTTCTCGACGCCAGCATAGGTGTGTACTTTCTTTGCAGACTTATATGACGCTCATGCCTCGTAGGGCAGGCCGCAGAGGCGCAGAGTCGCGCATTCAAGGAGAGTGCGGATTTCGGTGCAATCATTGTTACGAAAATGGATGGCCACGCCAAGGGTGGGGGCGCCATTTCCGCGTATGTGTACTGGTCTTCCTCCCTGCAGGACATTGAAACGTATTCGTGCAAGCGTTGCTGCAACCAAAACACCGATAATCTTTCTTGGCGTCGGGGAGCACTTATACGACCTCGATCGATTTTCGCCGCAACCATTCATATCAAAGTTGCTGGGTTTGGGTGATATGCAAGGCCTTATGGAGCATATGCAAGACCTGGCTGCCCAAAACCCAGACAAACAAAAGGAGATGGCGAAGAAGCTTGAAGAAGGCAAGCTTAGCATAAGAGACTGGAGAGAACAAATTCAAAATGTCATGAACATGTCCGTCCCGCTCCACCTTCTTCATCCGTCACCGCTAAATTCTGCGTTGTTTCTCAGGGGACCTATCAGCAAGATCGCATCGATGATCCCAGGTCTTCCACAGGAGATGCTTGCCGGTTCGGACGAAGAAGGTTCGTTGCGCATGAAACGCATGATTTATATCACAGACAGCATGTCCGCCGCGGAACTGGATTCAGATGGGTCCATGTTTATGGAGGTGGGTAAAGACGGCAAGCCAACTGGCTTGACTTGGAGGGTCACACGAGTGGCGAGAGGAAGCGGAACGACGGTGCGAGAAGTCGAAGAATTGTTATGCCAATATCGGATGATGGCTAATATGGCCAAACAAGCGGGTGGAAAGAACGGATGGTGTGTCATTTTACGGCGTGCTCGTGTGATATGTTAACCGTACGCTCCTGTCCGTTTGCAGGCTACAAGCGATGCAAAAGATGCAGAACGCGGCAGGTGGTCGTGGTCGTGGCGTGAATGGGATGCCGACCGCTGCACAGATACAAGCGATGCAGGTCTGTCGCACACGTCTCTCCAGGTGGCTTACTGTATTTGACATGACCACTCAGCGTGCAATGCCCCCAGGTATGTTGCAACAGATGCAACGACAACTAAGAAGCGGTGGTGGTATGCAGGAGATGATGAGGGCCATGATGCAAGGACAGGGAGGTGACCAGCTCGACGTGGATGATATGCAAAGTACTCTCCTTCCTTTCTTGTCAGTCACATTCTCACCTTTTCGACAGGGATGATGAGCCAGATGGGTAATGGACTGGGCGGACTTGCGGGAATGGGTGGGGGGGTGCCCAATCTCGGAGACATGTTCAAGATGATGGGTATGGGTAACAGCGCTGGTCGCTAACTGTTTTCACGGATCTAATACGAGGGTTCATCTTCGGATGGCATGTACACATGAAGTGTTAACTTGTTACCATCTATATTAAGGCATGCAACGTCACCGCCCACGAACAAGGTTAAGTTCACGGTTCAGATAACCCCGTGGAACTACGGCCGTGAAAGGATGATCCGAGCAGCGTATCGGAATAACCAGTGTATTGGAGTAATGAAAGCCTACTTGAGCTGGTTCCTTTTTCTCCACAGTCTCTTTTTAACTGAGGCGGCGCTTTTGTTGCCAAAAATAAATGAAGATGTGTGTTTGTCTGCGCCCGTCTTACGAGAGATCGCCGAAGGACCGGAAAAGACAAGCTTTGGGAAGTAGATTTTGAATCACTCGATTGAACTTTGTGAAACAAGATTGGGGCACACACCTTCCACATCCCGAATAGTCCCATAATACTGGAACCCAGGAGCACTATTGTCCTTAGCGTCCCGACGGAGCGATTGTCATAGGAAAGTAAGGCCATGACAACGGACGCAGCTGTCACCGGTCTCAAAAGAGGATGGTAGTCAGGATCTGTTCTGCTTTGGAGACCAGTAGGCCATTCATTTGGCAACTTGAGACATGATGCTGCGCTGAGCAAGTTACGCCGCACACGATCTGATGGAACGTACTAGGGCAATGATGGTGACGGCGAGTGTGCCGAGGATGATGCCTAAATGAAGCGCCAGGTACTTTTCAAGTGCCGTCAGGGATGCTCGCCCGCCGGATGGTTCTGATAAGAAAAGCAAGAGACGAGGGAATGCCAAAAGACACACGGAGAAGAGCGCCAGACTAGGGTTTAGTTGGTACACAGCAACAACGAGGGAAGGGAGCGATTGTCACGAACACGAGGGCTGAAGTCCACGCCCAAACTGAGATAGATCCGTGGTCGGTCCGTTGGCCAGTCCTCGGGTTACCCTCCAGGGTCGATGTGGAGGTGCTTCCACTCAACCTGGATAGGTCGTCCATCTCGATGCTGTTTGACATGATGATGCGCGGCGTAACCCCGATCAGCTTCGTCCGAACCAGTTCGAATGGGCCTTGACCAGATAAAGATGTTTTGAATTCTCCTGTACGTGCTATCTCCCATTGACCTCGTCGTTTCTGCACTCCCTCTACATGGCCAGTCCAAATCGCATCACGAAGAATACAACAACTTGGCAACCCTGTCTCATACTATGATGTCCCAAACATCCCTGGCGTCTCTGTCAACCTGCCTCGTGACCGCACCGTTGACCAAGTCATCATAGTGAGTTCGCTGCTCCGCATGGCATAGGCTCCAACTCAAGCTACACCGACACGGATCCCGTGGTCCCGTATTCGAGCAACGATTCATTCTCAGTCTCGTCGAGAGCTTTTCGACCATGGGGTAGAGTATACGCGTCCTTGTTGAATTCGAGATCGCACGTGTGACATGCGTTTTCATCAGAATTACCCGAAAATTTCGACCGATGTCTTGGTATCCAGTCCGGTTTAAAGAGTCATTGGACTCTGCGTACTTCTTCGCAAGACGGTTCTTTGGTCTCAGCACGGAAAATGTCACATTCCGTACTGTCGCAGACCTCGACGATCCTGTCTCATGGATCACTCCTTGGAAGTCCTGTCCCAGGTTCTCCGACCATCAACCCCACCAGGTAAAACTTTACTGCCCGTGTCGAGTTACATTGCCCACAACAGCAAATTTGCAGTCGGCGCAATGGGCGGCTAAATACGTGCTTCCCATAGCACAAAGACTTGGAAAGCTTGTGCCTGGAATCGAATTCCCCGTCAACGATACACGAGGTGCTCTGTATGCATGCCCATTTGATCTTGCGACTCGTAACCAGTCCCCGTGGTGCAGTGTATTTTCCACACGCGAGTTGCAAAACTTAGAGTAAGTCTAATCTGCTGACACGGAAAAATGTCGCCAACGCCATTATCGTAGGTACGAGTACGATTTGCTCATAGGTGGAATCAGTGGCCATGCATCCAGAGGAGATCCGGTCCCCTCCTCGGTGCTTTTTATGTCAAAAAACTCCTTGAGCGGTGAGTCTAGGCCATATGTTGATCAGAATGTGTGGAACGTACCACTCGCGACAGTCTCACCAATGCAACTGGTGACGCCAGAATTTGGTCACGACACTAGCGTATTCTTACCACTCTCAACGATGGGTTTGAACAAGTCAGTGCCCACACGCATAGAATGGATCCACTGACAATCTATCGCCACAGGGATGCTCTGCCTCTCAATCCTCGCCGTGCGCCTGTACATCGAGGTTCAGGACTTCAGAACAAATGCCTTTCGGCGCAAATGTGGTTTGGGAAATTTTACGTGCAAAAAGTCGTGCGTAAATCTCCTTGGAGCGTAGCGTTCTTCCTCACGAGGAGTAGGTTCGAAGGCCCCAAGTCCGCTTCGCGTTGAACGGAGCAACGTTTCCCCCTTTTATCTGCGAGACATCAAAAGCGGACAAAAGATACGGAACTTGTTCGCTGGACACATTTGCGAGGGCAAATGAGCACAGTACCACCATCCAGTACAAAGGCGAAAGCTGGAGTGCCACTCGCGAGATCGATCAATGGTTAGCGTTACATCCTTACGCTCAAATTGCCAGCGTTTCATAGTGCCTATAAATGGTACTCGTGATGGTCTTGCCATCGAGTAATTGAGCTCGCGACATCCTGGCGTTTCTAAACTTCCCTGACCACGCCTTGTGATCGCTGGACATGGTTACTGAGCCAATCTTTAGTGTGGCGATCAAGTATTAGACTGGTGACCAATCTGTCTATAGGGCAAGCGTCTATGGTATCGACGACATGCCCCATAGACGGATCGGTCACCGGTCTAGTCCAGTTCGGTGTCTCGTTCTGAGATTTAAATTTGTCTGTTGCACCATGTTTAGATAATGTGGAATATTTTACATCGACAGTAATGTATCAGAGGCCGTGATGCACAAGAACAAGGAAAGCGAATGTGGATTATGGTCAATACTACCAACCGCCTGTTCCCCAACCGTTAGAATTTTGAATCATTGCAGCACGCTGTGGATTCATTCCGGGAGGCACGTGGGGAGGGGGTTGAGCTATTGGAGGTCGTGAAAATACAGAGGGGGTTTGATAGCCCAGGGGTTGGGATGCTGGGATGGGATAACTCGAGGTTGGTACATTTCCACCAAATCCAGTTGCTGGGGTCTGGCCACCATAAGGGTTTGGTGTACGACCAGGAACTTGACGAACGGATAGGTGGCCAGGCGTCGTGTGACCTGGTGTGCGGGCTGGTGTGCGAGTACCCGCACCGTACGGTGTCTTCCCTCCTGCACCAGCAGCACCCAGATTTTGTGACTGATGCAGATGTCTAGAAGTTGTGTAAGAGGCAACGTTGCTGCTATATCATGTCACCAGCCCTTACCTGACTTTGAATGCGTCGCACAGTTCCGGTACGCCTGCAACAGCTGCTTCAAAGAGACAGTATGATTCTGGCGTTACGCGAACAGGCTACCAAACGGTGAGTACTACGTTATTACAAAATCGAGAAATTTACCCAAGTTTGGACGGTAGAGTTCTTGTTCGCTAAGAAGCAGAGATTGAAATGACCAGGTTTCTTGCGGTTCAACGTAAACCCGTATATACTTTTTGCAGGGTTGGCTGCGACGAAATTTTTCAAGGACAGATCTACATTACAGCGTAAACCCCAATGAAACATGGAAAACCGGACAAAGACTTACGTAGTTCGTCTTCGGATCCTTGCTTGAATTTTTCGTGCGCCATCAGCTCCTCCACCTTCCGAGCGGTGGCTTGGACATGGTTGACGATCAATTCATCGAGATCGGCGTACTGATGTTTATCATCGACAAACAACACTGTGCCCTGACCTGTATTGATCTCCGTAACGTCTGTGGCAAATTAGCATTCCCACGGAAATCCGCAGCGGCAGGAGTGCGTACCTATGTGCTGATACAACTTGTCATCAACTTTCCACGTCACAGCAAGGTGATCGACACCTTTCGAAGATGGTCTGATTACCACATCCCCACGTTGCTGCTTGTCCAGGTAGTTTTCTGCTTGTGTCGCATTGAAGTTAAGGAAATTGGGATGCTTGATGACACGTCTCGTCCGATCAGTCTCAGCCCTCTTTTTCCTGGCCTGCAGCTCAAGATTACGTTCGTATTGCTGAGTGTTCCAATATTCATCGCGTTTGACGCGACGGAATAGGCCATCTCCTTGATTCAAATCGGAGGGACGAATTGACAACTGCACATAGAATTGATCGGCTGGAAGATCGAGTTTAACGTCTACAATGACACCTTGTAGTGCTTGACCCTTCTTG
This sequence comes from Tylopilus balloui, assembly GCA_038089995.1. Classification (NCBI taxonomy): domain Eukaryota; kingdom Fungi; phylum Basidiomycota; class Agaricomycetes; order Boletales; family Boletaceae; genus Tylopilus; species Tylopilus balloui. Next base: position 209,192 of record JBBPLW010000002.1, on the reverse strand, counting down.
ACAATGTTTTGAGGGATCACATTGCCCGCATCCGACATGTACTCCATGGTTACGATGCCTTCTATGCCAGAATCGAGGCGCACCGTTGCTGAATTCGAAACCTTGTCTATGCGTACGACGAGAACGGAGATAATGAGTCCCATACGAAGGGTTCGAGGTGTTTCGCCGCTGAGCATGGTCAATACTTCCCACGGTTGCATGGCAGGGAACGAGGCGCGCTGTTCTGCGAACGGTTTGAGCAATTCATCGCGAATGACATTCAAGGTGTGACGTTTTCGATCCTCATTGGCCTCGTACATGCTGACGGCGAACTCATCGAGATTAAGCTCGTGTAGCTTTCTCTCGTTGTCGCTATCTTGCATGATGAGGGATACAACGTGCGACGGGTGTTCATCATGAACATCTTCCTCGTCGAGCTCAAGGGCATCGGTTGCCATTTTTCGCGCAAGCTCGTAGTCCTCGGGGTGGATGCGAGTGTCATCTAGCGGATCTTGCACGTCATCATCCGCGTGTCGATTTTTGGTTGGCTTCAATTCCGTATCGTGAGAGATGCGCAGGAATCCGGCTGCGTTGAGGAAGATTTTCGTGGTTAGTAGACCAGACTTGATAAACTGATCGCGATTGACAAGATTGCCTCCCTAACCAGAATGTTAGGTTAACAGTCGCGGGGAAACAGCTAGTAAGACATACGATCGACGCAATTTTTCTGGTCAAGACTTGAGCTTTACGTGGACCAAGTCCACATACGAAAGGCAGAAGGTGTTGATAATAGGAATCTGTCACTGCACGGTTGACGTCAACCCCAATCTTGTTGGTCACATCGACTAAAGCCCTTTCGAGTGCAGACAACAGTTTCTCTTTCGGAATCTGACCCAGCATCAGTGTACGACTGGATTTCGGAGAAATCAGAAAACTCACAAGATGCTGGTCCTCATCTTCGAGCGAAATTGCAACGATATCAGGACCCAGTGCTGCATATTCATTCAAGGGATTTTGCGCGTAACGAGACAAACCAACGCAGTACTTTGCAATGGGCGAAAGCGTGCTGAACTCCTCGGTAGCTCGTTTACTATGCTGGTAGATTCGGGCGACTTCATCGTTGAGATAAATTACGGGGATATCAAAGCTTTGCTCGTTAGTTGGTTCCACTCCCCACGTTGGAACATTGCCTTCAGCATCCGTATTGGGGGTTTTGCCATTGACAATTTCCTTGATTCGAGAGGATAACTTGGCTGTTGCTGTGGTGAAACCTCCTACAGCTATAACGTCGGGACGTCGCCTCTTGAGCAAATCGATGAATTCGTCATGATAATCGCGATCGACCAAGTTATCGAGTTTGACTTGTTCACGCAATCTACCCATCTCATCCATGAGAACAAGGGTTATGGCGTCCTTTTGAGGATCTCCCTTTCCCCAAGAGATAGCGAGGACAGAAGGAGTATACCCAGGCTGTGCATCTCCAGTAACAAAGGGGGCAACATCGATGCGCTGAAACAATGTCAGTTACGGAGCACAGTAAGGAGTAATGTCCTACCTCTTTGAGTTTATTACCACAATGGATGGCCAACGCATCCTCAACCTCTTCCCTCAACCACTCTCTAGCCCATTTGGTGCCAATTGGAATGAGGTGGTATTCCAGTGCCTCTTGAACTACCCGAGAACGTTCTTCGTTCCATGACCTAGCGATGTCACTGTAACTGTCTGAAGCAAACGCGTCATTGAGCTGGCGCTCGAACTTGGCTTTGGCTTCGTTGGTAAGGTAAATCGAGACAGTCACCAACAACTCCGCCTCAGCAGCTAGGATGTGCAAGAACTGTGCACTGTCCAGCATCTGAGTTATAGGCTTGTGGTGAAGGTATTTGAAGTTCTGGAAATAAATTTGGTTAGTAGAATGTCGGAAAGAAATTCGAACCCAACGAACAAAGTACGGATGATGTTCGTCGATTTTGTTGACACCCCGATCCGTGGGTTGAACCGATATTTGCGCCTCGGTCTTGAACAGGTGCCGCATGGATTGGCGAAGTAGTGGATCTTTGCCTAGCTCAGTGGCGAGAATCATCCTGGCTCGCCGTAACACCTCTTCAGGTGTTTGTGACACAGCAGACTCGGGAGTCGTGAACTGCTCAGCGAAAGCGATCGGATTCAATTCTTGGTCTTCGACAAAATTGGGGCGATCATTAGCTACGAAATTTTGCACCACTTCATGGGGACGGATGCCAAAACCCTGACGTTAGCGGTTCAGTATCAGGAAAAGTCAATGGTCAAGATACCACCTACGTCAGCCAGCTTTGCGACAATACTCTTCTTTGCGACCTCGTACGCGGAGATCCGACTTGGGGTTTTACGCTTGCGGTCGAGCTCTTCATCGTCATGGAAGTGGAAGTCGAACGAGTCTTGTTTGTTCACCTTGTACTTCGTGGACAACCATTCAGTCGCGTCCGCAACCATCTCGACCCATTCAATCTTTGGCCGGATAAACTGCGTGAAGTATTCGTCTTCTACATTGAGCCGAGTATAGGAAGCGATGAGAGCGTTCCGTCGGTCGAGTAAAGAACGATATTTTTGGCCCAGGGAATATATCCTCCACAGCTCAGACAAGCTGATGAGCTCAATTCTTGCGCGCATCTCCTGAGGGTTGAAATACAAGATGTAATCCCGTTTGTGTGTCCAAATATATGGAACTTCGAACTCGTGGATGAAGAGAAAGCGCAGAGCATATGAAACGGCTAGAACCAGGGCTTGGGAGTAGGTTCGATAAGGCCCGTCAGGGGAGAAGAAGTCCCTGGTTTTACGACTGGACAATCGTGAAGTTACCCAAGCGGCAGCATCATCAATATCTGCCTCTGTGAGGTTTTGATGAAGAGAAAGGGCGGCATTAGGTGAAAGTGAAGACGTAGCGAGTTGCATGCGCTCCGGTATGTCTTGTGCTCGAATCAGATCGTCGTCTTCCGTAAGCATCCGAGCACGTATTTCTGAAGGTTCAAAGACCTATAAAATCATGAGAGTCAAAGCATGAGCGGGATAAGAGATAGGACGAACATCCTGGTATTTCATTTCGGGCTTGAGTCGATCCTCGTACTCTGCTTCGTCGTCACCTTCTAACGCCCAATCATACTCATGACCATCGCCGAAAACATCATGGATTTCATCCCAAGCGCTAAGACAGATGATTAAGGGACAGGGTGAAAAAATAGACGCTAGACTCACTTAGCATCGATACCAGGAAGCTCTGGTCGGGAGCCCATCGCCCTCCTCCGTTGTCGCTCCAACTTTTTTCGCTCCCTGCGTCTCTCTTCACGCTCTTGCTCGTCCATAGCGCCAGCAACTTCTTCCTCGTCCTCATAGTCGATAAAGTCGTCCATGTCTTCTTCATCTTCTCTACCAGCCCCTGCCCGTTCGTCATCCCAGATACGTTGAATATCCTGAACTTGCGGCAGATCGTCATCATTATCGAGATCATCCTCGGAGGACTCGATTACTTGTTTTCGGCGCGAGGAGGACGCGACTGGGGGGGAACCACCTTCACGGCCACGGCGAAGACGTGTCAGACGATTTCTAAACGAAGTGCCTGTATTTTCCTCCAGAAGCTCCAGGTCATCTTCTTCCAACGCTTCTTCCTCCTCCTCTGTTCGAGGGTTAGCATTACCGAGACATAACATCAAGGAGGGAGGCTTACCGCGTCTCCGATGGCGTCTCTTCCGCCGTTTCCTCCTTCTCTGTCGCTCCTCCTCGTCTTCTTCGTCTTCTTCGTCATCCTCGTCGACAATGAAGCCCTCTCTTATTCGCTTTTCCTCCTCCTCGTCATCCTCTCCTTCTTCTGAGCTATCGTCAGACGCACCGCGGTCTGCCATGGTCGCGTCCACATCGTGGTCCTCGGGTGGTGGATTTACCATAATCTCGTCGTCTTCATCGACGAGTCTGTCAGAAGAAGCCACAGGTGGGGACGACATGGTGGTGGTCATCGACGAACCAGCTCGTCGACGTTGTGCAGGCTCGAGAGGCCCGGAAGTTGCCGACGGAGCCACAAATTCTCGTGTCTTAGTCATCTTAGTAATACGCCGATTTGCGTTGCACAGCATGTCAGCGTCGTCGACTTAAGTACAGTCCAAGATGTCTGTCGCCTCGTCACTTACCCGCCATGAACGACACCCAACGATCCGCTGAACAAGACCACTTGATTTTCATGCAGCAAGCACTCGACGAAGCGCTGTCAGATGGCTGCGTTCCGGTCCAAACTGCGTTTTGTGTTGGATGTGTGCTGGTAGCATGCGTGCCAGGCATGAAACCAGTCACATTGGTCACCGGCTACTCGAGAGAGCTGCCTGGAAACACACACGCAGAGGCAAACGCCTTGACAAAGGCCTCCAGTCTCTCGCAGTCACACCTAGCCACTCTCTTCCCATCGGTATCTCCCACCCCATCCATTGAAGGCCTTCTGCGGCACACCGACGTCTATACCACACTCGAACCATGCTCCGTTAGGACATCGGGCCTCTCACCGTGTGCAGACGCGCTCATCAAAGCAGGGATTAAGCGATGCATCATTGGAGTAGGCGAGCCAGACGACTTTGTGAAGTGCGAGGGAGCACGAAAGCTGAAGGATGCTGGCATTGAGGTTGTTTGGCTGAGCGGCCTGGAGAAAGAATGTCTTGCTGCTGCCCGGAGAGGACACCTCACTAAAGAGTAACGACTAAGATCCGCCTACAGAGAAGTGTGCTACGATTACTTTTCCTTGTCCAAGTCTCCTGATCCAAGTATGGTGGTCGTTGCTTTACCCTGTTGCCCAAACACTGATGATTTCCTCTATGGTATCATTGTGATTGATAGTATCCAATATATGATCGATAGCAATGCCAACCATAGTGGCCTCATACTGTCGTTCTCTCTTTGCCTTGCGTGCCCGTCAACAAGCATGGCGTTGTCAGAAATGGAATGGAATGCCTGCATCAATGCGCAAGGAAGGATGTGATATCAAAGTAGATCAAATTGTTGCCTGTACTGTTTCTGAAGTTCAGTGGCCCTGGAATAGCCAAAAAGTTCATAAAGATCCTCACCAGGAAAGGCGGCCGATGCTGCAAAGGAAGCGAGCAAAAACGTGATACTATCTGTCGTAATTGGCGGCAACAAGCCACGAAGACTCAGAACAGAGCTTACATGGATGGTGACGCAGTGACGCACGGTACTCCAATGAGCGGAAGGCAACCTTCTCGTCGCGATGATGCTCGAGATATTTCCCAACGATTGCTCGCAGACCGATATCGCCCTGCGCCAGTGTCCGAATCGCGAGAATTGACCGGTCATGCCTAATGGACGTGATGAAACCAGCTTGGACTGAAACGAGGCGCGACTTGTTCCGTGGCTCCACCAATTCCCACGGCCGCTCATCCTCCAAGCTATGCGTATCGAAAAGTGTTATTTCTGCTCGACGAACGTGTACCCGGGGCACGGTAAGGACATCGATGATACGATAAATGTCGGCATCTGATTTGCGTTAGGAACGGCGTTTGTTCGCAACGATGCCAAAGTCTTTCGGTTTTGTACCTCCAAGTGAGCATATTGCTTCTCGAGGCCGTCGTTATGCTCATCTGGCCATAGATGCCACAAGAACTTCAAGTTAGTTTTAATGACACACTTTTATCCTCTATATCAATGACTGAAGCGACTAGAATGAAGCGCAATCCGCGAAAGGTACGGTGGACAAAGGCTTTCCGCAAAGCCGCTGGCAAGGAGATGACCATTGTGAGTATGATAAGCACAATGTGTTTCTGTCCCTGGGTGTGCAGTTTGGATGTTCTCAGGATTCTACAATCGATTTCGAGAAGCGCAGAAATGTTCCGGTACGCTACGATCGTGAGCTGGTGCAGACTACGATCAAGGTGATGAAACGGGTTGGGGAGATCAAGCAGCGCCGGGAGCATGCTGTCTGGAAGCACAGGTAAGCTCTAGTCGCCTGCTTGACCATTCATTCACTCACAGCACGGTCCAACAGAATGGCGGTTGCTCGGGAAAAGCAACGCACACACCGGGCCAAAAAGTTGGCAGCGAAGTCAGCGTCCGTTAAACTTGTGCAGCCAATGGTAGTGGAGTCTACGTCAACCGAGAGAGTGTTGGAAAAGATCAAGGTACCAACCAAGAGCCGGAGTGCCCTCGTATTGGGAGATGGCCAGTCCATGGGTATGGATGTCGACTAGCACTAGGAGTCAAAGTACCTTTTGTTTTTGCGCCAAAGAGAGGGGTTATTATCCATATTAGTTAGATACTTGTCCAAGACTCAAGCCCCTTGAGCGGAGCATCCTGCGCCGAGCTTCTACCGCTACCACCGTCCCTTACTCGGGTCATGTTCCCCTGCCTTGACTGAATTCCACAATCGCCATGTCTTCGTGGTACTCCTCATGGTTCTCAGGTCTTGCTACGTTTGATTTTGCAGTCCCGTCCAGTATCCAACGACGCTTCTTTTCCTTTCTCTTGAGGAGAACCCTAGGTCACTTTCTCAAGCCAGGTCAATTGGATCTTCACCAGATCGATTCTCAGCTCGGTTCTGGCATTGTGCAAGTGAAGGACTTGGAACTGGATGGACAGGCGAGTCCGTTGCTCCCGCCTTGCCAATGTACACCTGACAGCGTCTTTTCAGGCGATCAATCAATTATTCGTGGGGCTTCCAGTCTCCTTGTACGACGGTTTCATTTCCGGCGTCACCGCTCGCATTCCGTTTCCAAATCCCCTCTCTTCCAGTGTCGGTTTTCATGTCCAGTCTCTCAACCTCACGTTCCACATAACGCCAGAGCAATCCATATCGCCTGCTTCCCCTCCTTTTCGTGATAGCTCAGACCTCGCCGATTCGGTGGTTTCTGTTGCCGAGACTTTCATCCACGACGAGCTTACACCCCGAGAGGAGGCCACTTTACGACAAACTTTCAGGCCCTCCGTTGACTCGTCACCTCTTATAGATGAGAGCGAGAATCTTCCTGGAGGTTTCAACCCATTTGGAAATACTTCGAATACTGAAAAAGCATACAAGGAACCCCATGGAGACGATGATCCTGCAGGGGTATCAGTTTTCGCCACTCTCATCGAGCGACTCCTTGCCAAATTCGAATTTTCGGCAGTGAACACCAAGATCACAGTTGTCTATCCTGGGCACGCTAGCTTCACTCTTTCCGTTTCAGGGATGACATATCACACCGATCCGATTCCGCGTTCGGAAATAAACAATGAATCTCAGTCCACAGTCAGAGGGAATGACCGCTGTGGGCAAATCCGCACCGTGTCGATTTCCGGGTTGAGGGTGACCTCTCGAGATTTACGTGTTGTCACCCCTTCTCCTACTGCTACAAGCACACTATCCCCAGTTTCCTCTACCTCTTCCCGGAGGCCCTCGCCAAGCCACTGCGATCGTGATTCATCGGTCGACCAGCAGTTATCACGCAGCTCATCATCATCTTCTCTGGACGAAGATACTCAGCTTGTGATGTCACAATCAATTGCCATGCTTCCTCCAAACTCCCCGCCGTTGTCGTCCGCTTCGGACAGCATGTACCAAAGCGTTGTTTCCACAACACATGCACAACCCGCTCAAGTAGATATTTCTCCAACGCCTCTTTCGGCTTCACAAACCACTCGTAACCTTGACAACATTGGGCGAGCTCGTCCACACCCTCGGATATCAGTGCCATTCCAGCACCCTGTCGAAGATGTTCTCCTTTCCTTCGGTTCACAGCCCATAGTATTTTCGCTGCAGACCCCTTCTCGTCGTATGCAGCCTTCTGAACAACCCCCTTCAGCTGGTGGTAATTACCCGGCCCACTCAGAGGGTTCCGTTCGGGACAAGCCTGAGAAAGAAGCTCTTCAGTTGTCTGTCACAGTCGGAACGCTTGCATGCGCTTTTCGTTCCGATCATTTACGTGTGCTACTGGATATCGTGGAGGCATGTGTAACCAAAGCTCCTACACCCTCACGTATTTCGCGCAAAGGGGCGTCTTCGGAACTTCCTCGCACCGTGCTGTGCTTGGAGGCGAATGTTGTCCTTCGAGGAATTGTGATAATCGCACTCCCGGAGCCAGCGACAAGGGAAGCATTTTCTCTGGACGCTTTCTATGAACGACCCCTTGTGCCACCAAGGCTACCCTGCACCCACTTGCGACTGTTTCTTGACCTTCTTTCCATCTCCTTCCAGTATTCCACACTCTCGTCTGACCTGCCGGTGTCTGGTGTACCACGAACGTCATCTTCCATGCCGGTGAACAAGTTATTATCTGCGAAAATGGTCGTTTCGGATATTTCACTGTTCGCCTTCCACGCTGTTTCTTCCGAGGATGATGCACAGGTTGCAGCGCCGGTACTGATAACTGATCCTTACTTGCCCACGTTGCACGTTGCTCGCCTCTATCGTCCCTCGCTTACCTCGGAGAGACCAGAGGACATCAAACTTCCCGAGTTCGAGGTGGTTGACTGGACAAAAGCTAAGCTGAAGAGAGGTTCAGCGAAGTTGTCAACATGGCGTTCGAAAAGTCGAACGGTACCTGGAAAGGTGGACAGTTTACGCACTCCTCCACAAAGACCTTGCGATCTACCCGGTTCTCCGGGTCCCTTCATCCCCAGCCCCTTATCTGAAACCGAAGACAAATTACCAATCTCTCCTGCCGTCGAAGTTTCGGCTCGCGCGGTGCTGGCCTTCCCGACCGAGGAAAATCCACGCGCCGTGGACATCAAGATGGCGCCGCTGCATTTGTTCTTCGATCTTGGCATGATTTTCAAGGACGACCTATTTATGCGCTTCGTTGATGACATCGCATCGGCTGCAATGTTCGTGCCAAAGGAGGCAACAGGCGTAGGGCACCAAACATTCCGTCAAGAGAATCGCGAAGAATTGAATGAGGATGAGGTAGATGTAGAGAGGGGTATACAGATCCAACGAACATCTGCCCGCGCGCGAGAAAGAGAAGAAGAGAGAAAGCGACTCGAGGCACTCGTTTTGGAAGACCTCAACCTCGGCATGAGCTATCAGCGCACAGGGACTCCAAGGCCAAGATCTTCTCAACAACAGCCAGGCTTACTCAAGCGAAAGGTCGGTGCAATGATTTATCTTTTGTTCCCTTCACTCAAGACATTTTAGAAAACAGTTGCAAGTGAATCTGGTTTCAGTTTCCGCCTGACGTGCACAATGGTTCGGGTGGAAATACGTTGTCCTCCTCCGCCTTCTCGTCCACCGCGGTCTGGCTGCATGCTGTTTGACTTCCGTGGTTTGACGATTTCCAATGACTCTCCTTCCACCAAGTCCTCTCTCAGGTTTTCAGAGAGGACGAAATCTTCACCGCCACACTTGAGCGACAGCATCTCAGATGTAATCTTAAGTGTATGCCTGCAAGAGATACTCGCTGCTTACTCATTCGTTGGCGATAATGTGGCACGCGCCGTTTTGACACTTGGTTTTCTGCCAACTAAGGGAGTTGGACCTAACACGAGCATGCTTTTCGCCACAGAAACCGCGCCAGACACATTACCCTTTTCCGTCATACTGGGAAGGCCCAGCATTGGGCAGAAATCATCAAGCAAACCTTCGAGCAAGTTGTTTATAATGGTTGACATTCCTTTGGTGAACCTTGTCATGGGTAAAGCCATATTCGACGGACTCCAATGTTGGGTGGATGATGTGGCCCAGTTCATTGCACGAAGCTTTATGAATCCAGACAGTGTAGGAGGGATTCTCCCGAGCCGCAACCCAAGCTTGATTGGAAGCCGCTACTTCACCCAGTCCCGACGCAGTACAGCTGACAGTGCCGACGGGAGAATCCTAGAAAACTCCAATCGCCAAAATACGGGCGAAACCGTTGTCAAGTTTAGCGTCATGGAAGGCAAGTCCTTTCTTCGCGGGAAAAGAAAAGAATCCGATCGCATTATTTTCGTCAGTTTTACTTAGATTTATTATCCCTCGAAATGCCGAATCTCGTCAATCTCGACCGTTTGACATATTTTTTCTTAATATGGACGCACTGATTGAGTTGAACCCGGAAGGCAAGGTGTGTATGATATAATGGTATTTTGATTGTTCTGACGCTACAGGTGGATTAGGACGAAAGTGTGATCACTGCCGGGATCATGGATCTCCGAGCTGTTGACACGTCCGGTGAAGGAGACTATGTGCTCCTAGTCCAGAACCCAACTCGGAGCTTCGTGAGTGCTGAATCTTGATCTTGCACATCCACCAAGACATGCACACAGTCGTCAGCACCTAGACCCTTGGTGAAGTTCAGGATAACGTCTCGAGCAGTTCCGGAAACGACCACCAAAGAGTCACGGATCAAGCTCTCGCTTTGGGGTTTCACAGTGCATCCACCACTTGATGGTCACTTTGGAAGTGATTTGGCGGTATTTGCCAAAGCACCACCAGGAGTGCGTGTTGTGAATCCATCTGTATACTATAACAAACACCACACCCCAGGTGTTCGAGTCCGTCGTTCCATCTGAGTGTACTAGACTGACGGTGGGCGTTGTCGATGTATCGGTTCATTTCCGTGCCCTTGGGCATCCTGGAGCCTTTGCGCTGCACCTTGGCGAGGCTGAATTTTCGACAGAACTAGTGGGGAACTCACCCGAATCCGCATTGAAACTGAAGGTCTCGTCATCCCACTTTTTTCTGGTGGACTCGATCCAGGACGCACTCGAATCAAACGGGACCACTCGAAGTTCTCTGGGTCTTGGTGTTGACTTTTGGAGGGTTAGTTGCAGCTTTTCCGCCCATGGTTTATCTGCTAAAATACACGTTCAGAGCATCGGTTATGCATTGATTGCAGAGATTTCACAGTCTCAGCTCAGCTTTCGATCGGACAATACTGTTTCGCCCCCCAACACCAGTGTTCGTAGATATTGCGAGCCGCTGAAGTGATCTTAATCACATCCTTAGGTTGTCATTGAACGGATTGGCCTGCAAATACACCTTTGTGCAGACACCCTCAGCGCTCTCACAAGCTTGATGAGCATCATGACGCATACTTCAGAAGATGAGGCAGATACTCGGTATGTCGCTTACAATAACAAGTAAAGTATTGGACTAAAATTTATTGAAGTCCTCGCTCAACTTCAAGAACGCTGAACACTATCAGTGGTGACCGTCAACATGATATGACTGGTATCAACACTTCGTTCGAAGTGTCGCTGCGTAGCTAAAGTCCGGCATGTAGCTTCTTTAGACGAACATGCCTTCAGGCTCATCCCTGAAGTCGGGAGTACAGCGGACATGATATTTGATGACTTACCCGCTAACCAGGACTATTTGGACGCATCTTTTGGGACTGCTGCAGGCCTCCGTGAACTCAGGGATGATGATCTTGAAGATTTTGACACGGAAGAGCAGACCGGTCGTAATGTCCCTATGATGGGTCAACTCGGTATCGTATCGAATGTTGGCGGCGAAACAGTCCGCATTCTAAAACCTTTCTCTTTCGTCGAGCATTATTTCGACACAATTCCTCCTGATACAAGTCGGGACCTAGACAGGTAAGAAATTATGGCAATGTATGTGTAATTGACTTTCATGTGGCCGCAGTGATACAACCCTACGGATTAGGGTCCATGACTCTGATATAGTCCTCCTCTTACATGATGGATTTGATTGGCCTCGCACACGCAAAATTATTGAGAAGGAGATCAAGGAAATGCGCAAGAAGCTGGCACGTATACGTCAACTAGTTGCAACTGGACAGTCACAGGAGCCTTTAGAGGAGGCGACCAGCACGACACTCTTCAATTCGTTCCATATTGGACTTGAACAAGATTTGGAAAGCATGGATCCGGACACACTCATTGCCGCAATTGATGAAGAGCTTGACAATGCTGTAGAGACCGAGATCGAAAGTTCTTGGCAGTCCCTCCATCCCGCCTCCCCGGGTCGACCGCGAATTTTATCAACGCGCGTACACGGAAGGCGTTTGACCCGATCCAAAGGACCTTCGATTGAGATACGATTGGAAGGCGTAAACGCAGAAATCGACAATTATCGCCCCGGTGATACCTTAGTATCACGCACTCTAATCTTGGTCAGGGATCTTGAAATCCTTGATCATATCAAGACGTCAACGTGGAAGAGGTTCCTCACGGATATTCGATCGGATTCTCGAGGGAATGTCAGGGAGAGTGATTCCAATATGGCACGAGTGGAATTGTTGAGCGTGCGTCCCTCACCGTCGCATCCCGCAGAGGAAGCACGACTTCGGGTAAGCATTGAAGCTTCATGGAGTTTACCCGTGAAATGCCGACCTCATCCCTAGGCAAAAATCTTGCCCCTACGATTGTATGTTGATCAAGATGCTCTCGACTTCTTTAAGAAGTTCTTCGCCTTTCAAGATTCAGACGACCCTTCAGCACCTGAGAACGGAGAAAGGAAAGAGGAAATTTACTTTCGTAAGCAGTTTCCCTCCACTTGCATCCTTCCCGTTTGACGAGTTTGGGACGCAGAGCACGCTGAAATTTTCCCTGTGGACATCAAGCTGGATTACAAACCTCGTCGGGTCGACTACAAAGCATTGCGAGACGGCAGAACGATAGAACTGATGAACTTTTTCCATTTTGATGGAGCAGAGATGACATTACGACATCTGACTCTGCACGGTGTGAGTGCACTTTTGAATAAGGACGATGGCCAGCTAACGTGCTGCTAGATCACCGGATGGTCACGTTTCTTCGACACCCTAAATGACCTCTGGACCCCAGATGTGAAGGCTACGCAACTCGTCGATGTTATATCTGGTGTATCTCCGATTCGGTCTGTAGTCAATGTCGGATCGGGCGTTGCAGACCTTGTCCTACTTCCTATTGCACAATACAAGAAGGACGGACGCATAGTCCGCGGGTTACAAAAAGGTACCAAGGCATTCGTCCAGTCCACCGCCATGGAAGCTATCAAACTTGGTGCTCGTCTGGCCACTGGTACGCAGGTAATCCTGGAACAAGCTGAGAGCGTATTAGGTAGTCAGTTCAAAGACTCCGTCACGGCTGAAGCCCTCCAAATACCATACGAGAACGAGGATGCAGAGGGCTCGGATGAAGACCTCATCAGTCGTTACGCTACTCAGCCCGCTGGCCTCAAAGAAGGAGTACAGTCAGCTTACCATAGTTTGCAGAGAAATCTGCTCTCTGCTGCTCAGACTATACTTGCGGTGCCCATGGAAGTATATGAGAGATCCGGCGACGAGGTGAGTGCCAGGAAGCAGGGTCGAGACCCAGATTAACATTGGCCATGTCATTTTATGCTCTAGGGAGCGGTTAGGGCGGTTGTACGCGCGGTTCCAATTGCTGTTTTGAAACCCATGATTGGTGCCTCTGAGGCAGTCAGCAAGACCCTTATGGGACTTCATAATACCCTAGATCCCAATGTCCGATTCGAGAATGAGGCCAAGTACAAACACCACTAATCCCTGTTCACTTACAACATACTACCACTTAGTATCAGTTCATTGTGTACATTAAACATTATCACTTTGTGTTGATGATCATCAGTGTTTTTGTTGGATAGACTTGGAGCTTGCTACTTTGCATTACTGCAGAAGGAGCAAGAAGTCTGATGGTATCATTGATACAAAGATTACAGGCAACTAGTTCAATCTCTCAATGCCTTGGTGTTACAACTACATACCCATCATCAAGTGGGCTTGTAAGGTAAGCCTCTGACAATAGTGCCTGGAAAGCAAGACTATGATATTTTACCTTCAGTATCTTCAACATATAGTTGGAGGAAAACCCACTTGAATTGAAATTCTGTACATTCACATGATGCTTGAATTGCTAGTGCCAATTCTGCAATCAAAACTTGATGGTGTCTGTGGCAATGCATATACTTCATGATAGTCCTTTCCAGTGGTTTGAGAGTGGCATATTGTTGGTGTTTTTGTGGTGAGAATGTATTGGGGAGAACTGGGAATGATACCAAGGTGGTGGAGGTGATAGGGTACTGATTACTGGAATCATCTTGATTAGTGTGACCACCATCCATGGGAATGCTGACCACATCCTCATGGGGTCCAAAGTCCTGGTTGGAGTTATATGACTGACTCAAATATAAAAACAACCTCCTTTCACTAAAAACTAACCCACCTGATTGTGTTGCTGGGAGAGCATGTTGCTATAAATCACATTCAAAATGTGATACATGACTTGATGGTAGCCATGGACTGGGTGAATAGACACAATCTCTGTCCAAGGCTGGGACTGCCTTGGGTTGCTCTCCAGCTTACACAAAACCTCCACATAGGTATGCTCCCTTCAAAAAGACAGCAACAAAATAATTATTAATAAGCCAGACACTTGTGATAATGGACCCACAAAGCCTTGAATTGAGCAACTTCCTCCTCTTCTATCAATTCTAGCTCAAGAGCCTCCGGATCAAAAGATTTTTCAGCCCATATCTTGCCTGTTCCATCTTCAAGCATCAAGGATGCACTTGCTGCTTTTATATGTACATGTGCTACATGGGCAACAAGTAAAACCTGTGCAACACAATCAAAATGTGCAATTAATCCTCAGCATCCCCTGTGTACTCACAATAGCCACTTTCTTTCCCTCCATCAATGATGAAGGATGGTCTTCAGAGGAAGATGCTTGAACTATCTGAGAGACTGTCACAGGATGGATTTTTTTACCATCATCTGGAACAAAAGAAGAAACATCGATTCGCCTATTGTCGCACTGTTGGTGAGACATCATCGGCCGAATGTTTGCTTCAACTTGTGAGACGTGAATGGATGACCAGCGTTGCTCTTACGTAATGATCACGCGCGCACGTCCATGTTGGACTGTCAACCAGTTTTCGACATTAAGCTTCAAGATGTGCATCAAGTCTAATTACAGTCATGCTGCAAATAGCAACAGTACAATAGAATTACCATACAACTCATCGGGTGGTTGTAGCATGCGTGCCTCACTCAACGAGTATGAAGTGTGATTCATCACCGCTAGAATACACTATCCCATCCTCCGTCAATTTGTCGAGAGCATTACTGAACGGTGGGATTAAGCGAGGATAATAATGCAATATGAGTACATACCTTATTGTCACAGCATCCCCTCCTACTGAGCGGGCGATAGCACTGACATGAATGCCTTCCAGACTACTCGGCTGTGCTTGCATGAACGAAATTATAGAGTGATGCAGTTTTGGCAAGTGTGAATATTGGTCGCTTGCGGTGAGTGTCTGTTGAGAATAAGCGGTACTCAGACCACCTCCCTTTTGCCGCGGGGTTACTTCTTGTCCAGGTCTCGGTGGCTATGGCAAGTTGAGGTCAAGCTGGTGCGAAATGCATAGAACTCACCGGACCGCGTTCCCATATCATGGTGACAGTCATAGCTTCTAGAAGGTGAAAGTAAATCTCGGCAGGTGAGTCAATCGGCCTTATAAGATTGGCGTTGATGTATTTTTTGTTCCCGAACGTCTTGAGACTGCCCAGAACCCGCACATATGCACCCTCACTACAGGAGTCGGCAGTTAAATTTTAATGCGAACAGCAAAAAGCGAACTCACACAATACCACTCTTCTCCGATTCATCCTCCATAGAGGAATCAGTCCAGTGGCGAGCCTCAATTCGCCCTGAACCATCATCAAGCATATACTGACTATTCGTTACCTGCGCTTGTACTGAAGCGATATACGCGACAACGGTAACCTTGGCGGCATACAGTCAATAAACTGCACGTTCACGTATGATGAGTTCCTACTTGTCCGATTTCTTGGTCGTCGAGAACCCAGTCAGCGTCCGTGTGTGCTTGGCTGGCTTGAAGGAGTTGGTGAATCGTCGTCGGGCGTAGTGAGTGCGCGGTTTCACTTTTCTGAACATCGAAGTGAATGAGAATATCAAAGGTAGGAAAGGCCAACATACACGGGCGAATCCTCCGGGGCTACCACCCGCGCTGCCGAATGGTGAGCCCGTCGTCATGTAGCCACCGCCTGCTGCTCCACCATAGTAGTTATGGTCGTTGTCTGCATTACTCAGTAAGTATCCAATCGAATCTCGGTTTTTCTGTGCTACCCACATTGGCTCATGGTGGTATACGATGGAGAGGGTCGAATTTGGCGTTGGTCATCCAGCAAGACGCGTATGACGCGAAACGTCACAATGTCGCGTCACGTCACGCACAACATTACTGTAATGATGTGTTGCATCTATGTGGGAATGAGTGGGGGTGATAATGCATACATTGTGGTAGTGACAGTCTTATGATTGCCCGTGCGCAGCGTTGAGCTTCGCCGCTCCTTTCCCAACCCCTTCCAGCACCTTCTTGCGCGAGTCGGTCACGCTTTTAGCAACATTCAAAACAAAGTCGTGGGCGATCTGAAGTGCAGGAAACGGCATTAAAAAACCGGAACGCCTTTCGGAAAAAGATAGATGAACCTGTTTCATAGTCACAGCTGTGCAGGCTTGCACAAATGCTTGACGTTGATCCACGGAACCCGTGATCTCCGCAAACTTGATCAACGCTGCTGACATCTCTTTCAGCACACAACCCACTTTCAGTCGAACATCCTTAAACTGTGAGACAAGCTGCCGCGTAGTCATTCATTAACAAACACAGCTAGTGGATATTTATTTCTTACAACTCACGTTACCGAGCTTGTGGATTTTGATTACAGCGGGTGATTTGAAACGCATCGTCTCGACCATGAAGAGAATAAATGCCTAAGGGAGACGCATTAGCCGGAGAACAAGGACAGCAAAGCCAATCATCACCTCTTGCGTGATAGTGACCACGTGCAATAATTCTGATATCGAGCGTTTCGACTCTTGCAAATGCCTGAAACGAGAGAGCATGGTATCAAAAAATGCGACGAGCAGGGAGGGTGCTTCCTTAATAGGAGGTGCCTCTTCATCCTTTTTGGTGTGGCCGTTCGTATCACCATTGTGAGCTGGGAGGTCAACGCCACGCAGTGGGAAACCGGTCTTCAGTTCCGTTTGTCTGGAGGCCTCCGCCAATACTACCGCCGGTGGGGGCCGAACGTAGTTGTGGTGGGGTTCAAGCCAGTCACCAAGGGTAGTGGCCCAGTCGAGCAATTGGGTCTCCTCAAACGTCAGCTGAAGACGGCATTAACTATGGCATGAGGACTTGAGCTGAGGTACTGTTACCTCTGCGGTTTCTTCTGCTCTCCTTAAAGCGAGTCTTTCTCGCAGGGGTAACGATACCTCGGGATCTGAGCTCTTCTTTGGTCGATCACCTACGAGTAATTTCTCTTCGACAGTGTCATCCAGATCACTAGCATGCTGGAATGCACGGATATAGATCTTCAGAAAACACCACAGCCACCCGTGCTAAAAGAGAGATACTTCGATATTCAGGAACCATGCAGCCACTCTGATACTCACGCCAGCTGATGCTCCAAACAATAAACTCTGCTCATTGAAACTTGGTTTACATTGGGGTTGGTAGTTGGGAATGATGATGAAATCGCGATTGTCTTGGTGAGCTGTGTCACGGATTTGTTAGAATCAACCACGAAAGATCTACAGAGTGCTAGTACCGCGGTCAAACATGAACTTGAGCTCGATAAGTTCCATATCTATGAGATCCGTGTGCAGTGGTTCGTGGGTGAGACGCATGCGGACGTGTTCCAATTTAACGACATCCCTCTGGAGGGAGTTCTCTAGTCTGTTTTCGAAATCGATGAAATCCGGAATTTGAGTGTACTTCTCCGCAGTGAACGAACGAACGATAAAATCTGGGGTCTAGACTGACTCAGTACAAGAAACTACCAGCGTGACGGGAAAGTACCTCTTGAGAGCTCGCTAAGTAGATTTGACTCGACTCCAAGCATTCCGAGGGGTATGTTAGATCCCCGGTGGCAGCAAGCGAAAACGTCAAAGCGCGAGTAAGAATGAGGTGAGACAAAGTGTCATTCTGAACTTGCTTGACATTCATCTGGCGGTAATGCTCCAGGGCGAGAGACGGTGAGCCTTTTTCAAAGTGTCAGCAATACGATAATCGCTAGTCAAATTACACACCCAAAATGCGATATATGCGAACAAGCATAATGCGCATCTGAAATGACATACGACTCTTGGACAATCCATATTCTAAGACTGTAGCCGCCCGGTAGAGTGTTTCTTCCGAACTGTTGAGCGTCCAGACCATCACAAGAGCATTCGCAGCCAGAAGAACCAGGTCATCGGCAGGCTGTAGCTCGGTAACTGGGAGGTCTGCGCCAAGTGCAAGCCCATCCAAGTATTCACTAAGATACTTTAGCCCGCGAGCAGTCTCGGATTCAACCGTGATTTCCGAATCCAGGAGCATGTAGCGCTCGAGCTTCCGCACGTTAATCAGTCTTTGAAGATCGCCCACGGACGCCTGAGTTAGGGCTAGGAATTGAAAAAAGAATTCGTCACCACGTAATTGCGGATGGTGCTTACGAAGGATGGTTGGTGGTGCGCGAGGAATGCATTCCACCGATCCAGCAATGTAGTCTCCAGGTCAAGAAAGCTGATCAAGTCCTCAAAGCAACACGCTTTGTCACCAAACTGAGTGAAATAGTTCTCCATTAAGCCGACAACCACACTGCTATCTGGGGTCAATTTTCAGCATCCGTAAGGTCGGTAATTCCCTTATATCAGAAAGCTCACCAGTCAATCCATATTTATGAGCACGATGTTCCAATTCAAGCAGAGCTAGAGGAGCGGCCCGGTTTCTTGAACCATCCTTCTCAGCAACCTCTGCAAGGAATGCACGAGCCTTGGAAACATTTTCCAGACATTTGTCTTTGTTGTCTTTCGTGATTCCCCCTTCTCGCTGAAACGAGACTGGAGCGAAAGTGGAGTCGAGAATGGACAAAAATTCCAACCAGTTTCGGTCTCTAAAAAATGGTTAGCTCCGAAACAACACGAACATGGAGTTAGGCGGACCCATTTAAAACTTTTTGTTGCGCACGTTGTCCTTCTTCCGCAAAGAGGCCCCTTGCTCTCCAAATCTCCCGGCGTGTCTGATCGCACGCGAGGCTGGTTGAGCAAATGGTCTTTCCAATATCACTTGCCAGTGATGTGTTCGCTTCGTCATACAACTCCAGCTCCTTCAGAATGCTGATGTGCATGTGAAAGCGATCCGCAGTTAGGTAGGATGGGGTCGGCGATGAAGTGACCAGCCTATGAGCAAGCTTGTAGAGCAGAGTCTTCATGGTTGGAGTTGTCGATGGATCATTGGCCTGGGAATGGGTGTCGTGAGCTAGTGACTCGATGTTCTGACAGGACGAACCTGAAGGATCGCACCCATCACGCTCCAATACAAGTACCGGTCCTCTTGGAATTGTTTGTGCATTCTTGTAGAAACCTATGAAAACGTGGACACCTCAGACGTCAGGTCAGTCGAGGCAAGTTTCCAGAGGTATACCTGTTGTGCAGACTTCCAATTCGCGGTGCGCATGTGTGCAAAGAACGTCTGAGCGCCGTACTCTTCGTTCAGAGGTTGTTGTTTATAGGCCTCCTCGAACATGTTGACCATGTCGGTGACTGAGAAGAACCATGTAGGTCCTCGAAACCGAGAGGAGACGAAATGCTTACTCCTTCCGAGGCCTTTCAAGACGTACATCATGGCAGAAATGGTTGCGTCATCCAATGGTTTGACAGCGAGAACCTCATCGCACAATGCGAGAGATTCTTCTACCTTTTGGGAACGCACGAGCGCAAGTGCCTTGAGAGACTATTTACGAAGACACGTAAGCTGAAAGCTGCCGCAAAGTTAGATACGACACGCCTTGAGTAGCAAGTTGGTGGGATACTTCTTGAGCAGCTTGTTGCAAGAAACGATGGCCGATTTGTTCGAGCCTGTGTCCAGAGCCTCTGTAGTCAAAGTAATGACTAGTTAGCATTGCAGTTTACGGAACAGTGGCCAGGTCGTGACCGACCATAGATGGGACGAATCTGGCGCTCAAGGGTCACTGCGGCAGACATTTCGTGTCGAGGATAAATTTGGCTAGAAGCTAGAGCGGCAGAGGCTAGAGGTGGAGTTTATTTGCGCAGCTACACGCGGTACACGCGAATTTTTTGACCGCAAAGCCTAGTGCTAACCGACGCTCCGTATGGAAGGCCGGACGTGCGCGCTCCAATTTATAATCTTCCTTCCTTCTTGGGTGAAACGTCGGTGCGACTCCGCTAATTATCCATAACACGATCCATCACGCAGCGTCCTCAGAGAAGGCCTCACAGGACGAAGAATACAAACATGCGCTTGGATAATTATACCTCGTCGACTTAATCCTCTTCATCCAAAAAGTGGTTGACCCAAAGTGGCGGTGCGATATTAGGTTCCTTTTCGTGGTCAAGTGTGTCTAGGGCAGCTAGGTGCTCAGCTTCTATGCATCAATGAGTGAATGCAAACGAGCAGAGAATGATACTCACGGAGGTCTAAACCATTTCCAACACCACTCATGTAGCCCTCGACTTCTGGGAGATCTTGTAAGCCATGCAGCAGGGATCAATGGCAGCTCACCATCACCCTGTGGATTGTCCCCAAGGCCTCAAGAACGGCTTGCAGACTTTCAGATAGCTGTATGAGATATAAACTATCACAGTAAATTGACCAAATAGAAAGGCGTTCAACTAGGGGCAGCCCAGCTCAACAGCAGTGATGAACGTGCTCGGCGCAGATGTATGAGATCGAATACTGGGTATTGTCGATAAGCAGGCTACGAACATGTTCAAGTGATTCGCACCCAGCCTCCCGCCGCCTCGCTAATGCTGAGGCAAATGAAGTTGCACGTTTCTTGTTGTTCACGCAGCACGACAAGTCTACATTTCCGACTATCAAGGTAAGTAACTTCGTTCGGACCTCAATATTCAATCATGAATGCTGGCAACTTGTTCTCAGGCAGTACAACACTTTCAATGGACCCGCAAATTCTAACGTATCCTGATGTGGGCGCAGGCAAGAATCTATTTCTGCAGCATGGACAGGTATTGTGTATGGCCAGGATTTAAGCTGAGGCCTTCGCTGTGTGATGGATTGGGTCTTGAAATACATTTGCGCGTTTGTGATTTCGGTACACGACCGATCGTGTTATGGATAAGCTCACCCAAGAAGGAAAAATTGGAGCGCGCACGTCCAGCATTTTTTGGCGTCATTATTTTTCTCTGGACCTGACTAGGACACGAGATGTCGCCTCAAGTGTTACTTTCACGGTGGACCGTCTTTCCTTTGTGGAGTCCGTCTACTCACACAGTACTTGATAGTGGAATTGACCCCCTGTTGGGTGTGTTCACGGGGTGTTTGGCTTACTACCTCTACGAAACGAACCCCCGCACCGCGCTGCCTCCCGACCAACGACTGGCTGCTCTTCTCCAATGGAAGTGGGTCAAGTGGCAGTGGGAAAGACAAGGTAGAAAATCGGCAGGGCCAGGGTTAGAGGGGTCTTACGGGTCGTCTGAATCTCGCTGAGACCGATTGTTCAACGGCGCAGAAAGCGCGAGGCCAGTTATACATCGAAAAGAGGTCCGAGCACGATTGGATTGCAGGGAGAGATGTACCTGGGCATGCGGGGCTGCAGGGACCTTGTACGGTGCATACAGAGGGTAACTAAGGTCCGAGCATACTCCGTTCCTGTCTTGCTGCAGGTCATGTAGAGCTAATCCTATGCACATCAATGATTACAATATCGTTCGCAGCGCTTCCATCACGGCGTGAAAGGTTTGCTGCTCCTCCTCGCTGAGTTCACCCTCTTCATGACTCCCTGGTGTCCGAAGTGCAATCCCCACAACAACACTTCGAGGTTCACCTCCAACTGTTAACCAGAGTAGAGTCGCAATCTGCGCTGCATATAGCGAGTACAGTGTTTGCATGTGTGCTGATGGTGCACTCCCAAACATGGGCGTAAGTTGTATGGCCGGAGGAGGAGAAGGGAGCGGTTCTCGCAGATCAGAGACATTGAACGAAGTGTGGGCATGTAGATCTGCCGTCGAGGGAATGGAAGCTTGGACCTGAGCACTAGTGAGTGGTGAGTCTTTGCGAGGAATGAGATGAACGCACCAGATTGCCTACTTTGCCCATTTGGGTGACGAGCACAAGGATCCGATCCGCAAATGGTTGAACGACAAGCTCCGTGCGCAGGTCACATACGAGCACAGATGTTTGCAGGAACTTGGACATGGCGTTGGTGCTACATAGCAGCGAGAGAGGGTCTGGGGGCACCGCCGTGCCCAGGGGTCACCTGACGTGTGGCCATGTCGAGCGCGGGGAGATTGGGAGAACCGCACTCGTTGCCCGATTTTCGATGCCATACATGAATGATTTATGTGATAGTACATACATCACCCCAACTATTCTTGTAATGTACGTACGGGCCTACAAAAATTGCCTGATGCGAGATGAAGTAAAAAGTGACCAAATGTGATGGACTTCGCTGACGGGGCGACTAGGTGTCGCGGATCACCTAGTCAAGGGCTACCTGGGTCTCGGGAGGCCCTTCTCAGCTCCTCCCAGCTTGCCCATCATGACCAATATTAATCTACCGAGGTCTGGCTGATCACACACACGTGACCCAATCTCAAGGACGGACTCGGCTACTTACCGAGGTTTAACGTACCACGAATGTCGACTTCAGAGAGTTCTCCTACCAAACGAAAGACCGCGGACGATCCAAGATGGAGAGCAAACTGGTGGGATTTTCATTCGCTTGTGGAAGACCTTCGCAGGTATCCCGATCCTTTCACTGGCAAGTTGAATCTCTGACATGTCATCAAAGACCAGTGGCTTGGTCTAGCTCATCCACCATATTCACTGCACATCCGACTCAGCCCATCATCATCGGTCGTCTTTTCCCATCTTCAAAGCAATTCTTGGTGGTATCCCCCGATCCAATTCTCCGCTCTCCCACTTCTTATGGATCACCGACTGTCATCAGTGTATCCCCGACTGACCTCTGGCTGTTTGCATTTTTCCCTAGTCACGAAAGTGACGGTATCGCCTGCCTTTGGAATCGTGGGTCTTGTGTGGATGCTTGGATAGTCAAAGAATACTGGTCATTCAGCCGTGGCGCAGGCGTCATAACGTGTGCTTGGGCGGGCACTGAACGTGAGGTTCGTCTCAGTTTTCGAGTCCAGACGAGCGCTGTGATAAATCTGGGTTAGTGGTCAACCTCTGCGGATGGGTCGTCGTTTCGTCTCCCATCCCGGGGTCCGCTTACACCGGTGTCGAATCCAACACTCCTGCTGGTAACACAGGCACACCAGCTTCATGTTTGCTACCTTCGCACATATATCCCGCCGTTTAAAATGTTGCTCTGCTCTTTGACTCAGCCTTATTTCACTGCCGAGGGTCAGCCACTTGGTGCGATGCACGACACTCCGGCTGGTCCAAAGACATCAAGACTGTGCATCTATGCCGCTATCGGATTTATTTACAGCGGTATACGTCTCCCTTTCTTTTTCTCCGTCGTCCCGTCTCATTATGCCATTGCATCAGAGTCATCCATTCTGGTCGCCATGAGGTCTCGGAGGTATCCGACCTCTGACAGCTTGAAACCAGCTTCACATAATGATTTCGACCTTGGAATCTCATTAGACATTCCTCAACCACAGGATCTATCCTCAGAGGAACATGTTCCACCATTGGAATGGGGCGCACTAGCTGAAGAAGAGACAATCGAACTGTGTGAAGTGAAGCTCCGTTTTGATGGAATGTATATGAGTACGATCTCGATTACTGCTACTGTTGCTTGCGAACTACTCAAACATGGATTTTGGAATGCTAGGTCTGATCAGTCAACCACTCCCACCTCTTCATCATCCCTTTCCCCACATGAGCGGTCTCACGTTTGTCTGCTCTCCGCCTCCGAAGCCCGATCCGTCAGCTTCACCAAGAACCTCACCTAAGAAGGATAAGCAACCTATCCGTCCGGCAGAGCCCTCGTCAACATTCCTGGTGGCGTCTTTTTTGGACTTTGAAGAATGTAAGTCTACCCATTTCCATGCGTGTGTCAATGGTCCTTCGATCTCAACTGTGAATATCTCCTTTCTGCCATGTAGACAACGCAATACCCAAATCAGTTGTTGTAGCGTATACTCTCGGTCGTGCATCGTCATCAGCCGCACCGATTAAGACAACCTGGGTAGTACTCGTCAAGGTATCTTTATGGTTAATACTAACTCACGCGGCCAGACTACCCACAAAGTGGGAGAACGCTCATTTTCTCCACATGTTTTGGTGCTCTCATGTCCGGCATGGGTTTCCATTCATTCCCGGAAGAGGGGTCTGGTAGCCATGCTGGCCGATCCAGGTGGTCCTATGTCTCGACGGAACCAGAATGCGATGGAAGTGGTGGTTGGCAACACTGTTGTTCTGCGACTGTGCGTTGCTGCGATATATCGACATCGAATCACTGACGTATCGGAATCGTCAGACCTGACCTTACTAATGACCCTGAATGGGAACACTTGCCGTTCGTAGCACCGATAAGTAGGGCAGGAATGGATTGTAAGTCCTTCCATGTCAGTGAGTACTATTACACACCTTGAACTCGTGTGTTCCAGGGCCTGTGAATATGGTAGTGTCAAGAAATCAAGTCCTTATATGCACAATAGCTTTATGTAGAATGTCGATCCACGCTCTTCCAAAGCAACTCATGAAAATATCACTATCGGAGGGTACATACATTCCGCCTTTTCCTGTGGTATCTTCAATCTCATAACTCTTAGATTCTGCTTCGAGAAATATCTCACCTCTTTCCGCGACACTTGTCACTTCTCTCCAATCGCATAGATCGATAGCGGATATTGCTCACGTCCTTGCTTTATCTACGGTGCCGTTGGATACTGTTGTGGATACCTTGAGAGGGGCGTGGACGGCGTTTGAGACAAATGTACGTGCCGGTTTAGTTGGCACATTTAGTGTTGCGGATGTTCTGGGAGCGACTGTCGAGCTTTATAGGTCAGTGGTTCCTCTATTTTTCTTGGCTGCTCGTCACGCCACTCCCTAGAACAAGGGCACTACTTCTCGCAGATGATCAGGAGAAAGATTTATTATCGTCGCTCTGGAAAAATGCTCACGATATGTGCTCCGTGATAGCGTGCCTTGCTGCATTCGAAGACTGTAAGGAGCCGGAAGGATACGATCTTGGTAGGGCAACATTTTTTTCCTGATGGAGACGACTTCGATGATGATTCACAGAGGCTATTTGGCAGCTCGTCAGTCTTTCAGGCTGGGTAGTGAGCTTTATAGCGAAGGTTATGAAGGAATGCCTTTTTGCCGCCGATCTAGCCGATATGACGCCAAGCGCGAATGAGTTGCAACCAAAACCTGAGCCTGTCGATGATGCAGACATTCTCGCTCTTGACGGTATGTCGCCGTCCAACGTACACGCGTAATGTACCGGCTTACCCACTCCAGAAAGCAAGCGACCTCCTCTCTCTTCACCTTTTGATTCAACTGCCTTACTCCACCTTACTCATCCACTTCTCCTAACGAACCTTATTGGGGTGATAATGCATGTGAATCGGTTTCACTATTCACTTAGTGCACTCACACCCAAAGGAGAAAAGGCTCAGATTGCCCGAGACATCCTCATGGATGTTATTGGCTGCTCCGGGCTTGATCTCAAAGAAATAGAAGAGATATTGAAGGCCACAATAGCTGACGTGAGAAGCATTTCTGGTAAGTCAATATATCCTGTCCCGGTCATCATCGGCCATGACGGTACCTTTCGCATGAATTGTACCAAACCTCTCCCACAATAGGGAACGAAGCGAGGCTGTCGCTATCCAAATGCCACCCGGTCCCCGCTCAATATCCATTCCTACGAAGATTGGTACATACACTATATACATCTGCCGCTATCGACAAACCACGTTTGTTCATCAAGACTACAGACCTTGTTGATGCATTCGCAAGCTTGTCGACATCGACTCTTGAGCGATCTAGGAGAGAGAGAGAAAGGGATGTCATTACAAAAGGTGTTTTGATACGGCATAAGCCCGGCTTGGTATGCCTTCGTTGCGAATGTAGGTCGGGGATAGGCGGGGAGGTGAGCGTCGCAGGACATGTCTCGTTGAGGTGGAGAACCTGGGAGAAAATATGGGCGAGCCGGTGTGTTTGCGGGGGAGCCTGGATCAGTGGAAACGTGTAGGACATCGACTGTCGTGATTTACTTGTTCGTCTGCGCGCACTCGGGACCTGAACGAAAACAAGGTATCTCCTTGCTGACTATCGGGAGTGGTATCCTTGCATGTGCGGAACTTACGCATGAACAACTCCCAACCCTCCGCTTCACCCATTTTCAACTTCATTAAAGAAACAGGCCCGAATAGTTATCCGCGTACTAAATGTCCGTTGGGAAGACAGACCTATAGATTGTAAATGAACCATGCACTACGATCCCCTAAACCCACAGGTTCCTCTTCCCTTCGCATCTTCTGTCTCTTCTGGGCTTTCAAACGGTTCTCCCACGAGAGGTACACTAGGTTGACTGCTGAAAAGATTACCATGCCAATGGACATTACGATAAATGTGATCGTCGCCTTAGTATAGTTGGGAGGCCGGGACAAGGAACCAAGGAGCCATGTGGCAAGAATGCCACCCGCATTGGTCATGATGAAAGCAATCGCGACAGACGTAGCTCGCCGGATGTGTGGTGAGCTGTTGTTGGCCATCCAAGTCGACAATGCGGGCGCAGTACCGTAAGCTCCAGTAATCGAGAAGAAAAGAGATCCATAGCGGATATGTGGTGATTTACTCGCTACAAGAGTGTCAGGGGTGCGGCCTTGGCAAGTCGACGGACGTACCGTAAAACATAGAAAAACCTATAATCTGCAGGATGGAAAAGAATATCGTTACCCACCCACGACAGCGGTAACGGTCTGACACAAAGGCAGAAATCATGGAACCTAATTGCAGTGAGAGGGGTGAGCGTCACAACGATAATCGTCCCGAGTTACGCACAAGCGAAAGCGACAGCGAACGGAGGAACGCTCATGAGCTGAGCATGATTGCCCGCGTAACCGAGGCCAGCTACGATCGTCGGTTCAAAACTACCCGAAATCAGTGTAAGCTATCGATATCGACGAACAACGCTTACTAAGCTAAAGCATACACGATCGTGCCTGATAGATTAGGGGGTCAAGTTAGGGAGCGCGAGTCAACGGGAATATTCAGCCTTACCAGAGAAAAACAGGACAATGGCAAGGAGCCAGACATGGAGTGATTTTGCTGATTCAACGACCTCTATCCAGCTGAAGCGATCATCTTTATCGGAGTCTTGCGATACTGCGCCATCTTCTTTGAGTCTGGACACAACATATGCTCGCTCTTCTTCCGACAGGAAGCGTGCCTTTTGCGGTGAGCCAGGAAGTAAAAAAAAAGAGACGATTCCAAAGACGAAAGTAAAGATTCCTTCCTATTGCGGGAGTGAGCAAACCCCCCGAGAAGGAGTGTATTCCTGCCTACAATGATGAATATCCAGGCCCAGCCAGGCCGACCACTCTTTCCACTGATCTTATCAATGGCCGCAGCAAGCAAACCAGAAAATGCACCTGATAATGAAGCTGACGCGAAGAAAGTGGCCACTCTGCCAAGAAGGTCATCAACAGGCATGCTAAGGGCAACCTAAAGCTTGCCGTATTTGCAGCCTCTCACGAGGATAAAAGAAAGAGAGATAGAGAACAAGTCCAGGAAAAAGGCCACCTAGGTTGGTGTGAATGAGAATTACAGCGAGTGAGTAGTGACCAAACCTTCCAGCAACCCCAAAAAGAATCGACAGGCAAGCAACCCAGAATAGTTATGAACGACACCTTCCAGAGTGTTTGAGAGTGAACGCCTGATCCAGGTTGACAGTGACTATCTCACCTTGTAAGGTAGAAATAATACCCCAGAGGGTGACCATGGCGGGAAGCATGATATTTGGGCCGATAAGCTGGGGAGCAAGGATGTATAACAAATCACACCCTCAACGCTGTCATCACTTACCTTCAAAAACAAGTTTGACGGTAACTCGGCAGCAATATACGGTCTGTGGGGACCTCGAAGTTGTGCGAAAGCGTGACAAAAACTGAGGAACTTACACATAAGTGACGGTTAAAGCTATGGAATACTGCGCGGATGTGAGCCGGAGCAAAGACAAGCGAGGCCGCGCACGTACCTCGTAGTTGGATAATTTCAAGGATTTCTGTAATCCAGCTATGCGGGCGTTTGAGATGTTGCTTCTATCCTACGTACTCCACACCATGAGCGGTGGGGGCAGCGGGTCGGAACACCTAACATACCAGGAAAGAAAGTAGATAAAAGATTGTGCATATCGGAAGAACCCATCTGTCGAGCTTCTTCCAGACAGACCCCTCGAGAGCAACACGCCTTGCTTCCGAATATTGGTCATTGCTTTCGTTGAGCTCCTTGGCCCTGTGTAGAGTGGAAGAATCACGGAGTGTCTCTGTTTCGCCCATGATGTGGTGTTTGGAAATTAGGACATAGTTTCTGACGTACTCGAACGAGGTTATATGGAGCCTTACAATTTTCTTTCCAGAGCCTCGTGAGGAACGAAGGGAGACGGGCGCACTGCCGGCATCATTGAAGCTGCGCAGGCGCACATGGTGACAAGACGTATGATTTGTCAGGCCGAAACATGCATAACGAGGCGACGTCAATCGCTTACCAAAGGTCATGAGCTCAGCGTGTTTCAAGTGCCAGAGGAAGACCATACTCGCCGCCCACAACCCACAGAATGCAGCCTCACGCACACAGAAAAGGTCGCCCTGCAATTCAAACCATGCGTGAGGCCCACCATGAGCTTTACTGTGACGCGTTATGCATGTATAGAAACCCAGTCTCGCTGGGGCCTGTCATGGCAATGAGTGTGCTGTCATCTGGACTACATGGAGGTTGGCACATGCACAAGCGTGGTTTAACGATCAGCCCATATCTAATATTTTTATTTTAATTAAAATCATCTCAAGGTATAACACGATCGCACTGACACGCAGATAGCTGGCGGAAGTGAATGTTTGAACACTGAACATTCCAGCGACCACAGTTTGGTGATTAGTACTACTCTGTAGTAGTTTAGTTTGCCCCAGACACGTTCTTTTCTCACCCTGCATCCAGAACTCTCCTCCGCCAACCCCTACGAGCATGCCCAAGGCAGTCCTTCCCCCCTTGCCCTTGTCGGGGCTTTTCGGTGTCGTAAAACCTTCGGGCCCAACCTCAATGTCCATTCTCGAAGACATAAAGCAACTTGTCGGAAATTCGCGCCTCTTTGTGGACGCACGCAAGCTGGAAAGCCGGACAGGCAAGGACAGTAGGAAGAGGAGAAAGGGTGCCGTCAAGGTCGGCCAGGGCGGAACACTGGATCCACTTGCTGATGGCGTCCTAGGTAAATTCATCAAGTCTCGTCGATACATATCATTGATCCCTCGACGTAGTTGTTGGCGTCGGCAAGGGTACCAAACGGCTCTCCGACTTTCTGGATTGCGTCAAGGTATTTCATTTCTTTAGATCACCCGTTCTATTTCGAGTTTTCAGCCAGTACGTGTAGGAATACAGGACCACTGCCCTTCTGGGCTGCGAAACAGATAGCTATGATTGTCATGGGTCCCGTGTGCGCGACGCACCGTGGCGCCATGTCACCAAGGAAGCAGTAGAGGCGATCCTCAACGAGTTCAGAGGCGAAATATACCAGAGGCCGCCCATGTCTGTCTCCTCTTCCAATCTATATCCTTATCTTACAATCCTCGTCAGATTCTCCGCGCTCAAGATGGACGGTAAGCCACTGTATGAATATGCCCGCCAAGGCATACCATTGCCTCGGCCCATTGAGAAAAGAAAGGTCATTGTCCACTCGCTGGATCTCGTCGACTGGAAAGGAGGTGATCACAGATTTCGATGGCCGCAGAAGCAGTTCACCCCGGATCAGAAGGCCGCCTTGAAGACTGCCCTAAAATCTGTTGAGATTGATCCCGACATGCAAGACAAACCTGATGAACACAGCGAGCGAGTCCCGACGGCATTCACTCTGAGCATGAAAGTTTCTGGAGGCACGTATGTCCGCTCAATGGTCCACGACATTGGTCGCACGCTTGGCTCCGCTGCACACGTGGTTACCTTGACCAGATCTCGGCAAGGAAGGTTCACCCTGGATCCTGGAACCGGAGAAGACAAATCATGTGTGCCATGGGACGTTTTCGAGAATGCATTGAAAGACGAGGGCGAGCCTGGTGAAGACGGCTGGATGCCATGGGAAAAAGAGATTCTTGATCGGTTAGAGATAGTCGACGATCAGAAAAAGTAGAACATCCAAAAATCCATCCGTGCCATGTAGTTCGCCAGGAAGTTGCCTCACCCGTATACTATTGGTCTGACTTGTCGTGCCACTCTCACAAACGTCGCGGTCATCATGGAACGGTTAGCCGATAGGACTGCGAATCAATGTCAACATTTAAAAATTCCTGGCATCAAAAGCGCAAGGGAATTTTTTAAATTATCATTTGCCATTTTCAATACACTTTAAACATCTTGATATCCTGTCTGTAGCTGGTGCGGGCTGAAACACCTGACCTGCTACGCTCAAATGTACACTGCACCGTGACAGTGATTAATATTTGAACTTCAACGTGGATACCTCTAAGCGGGGCAGCGTGACCTTGCGAGTTCGTGCGGAGCCAACATTGCACGTTGGCGTGGCATATCACGGCCCGCCCGGCCCACTCGGCCCGAGCCAAGGTCGTCTCGAAACACCTTATATATTCGCCGTCGATGGATGTCCAGTCTCAGGCTATTTGTGAGCCATTCCTCCCTTTACCCCAATTTCAAGCATGGCTGCCAGCGGAAATAATGACCAAAATCGTACCACCCTGAGCCGCTCGTTGACTCCTGGGATCTATGCTCCTATCCCGACATTTTTTCAAATGGAATCCGAGGATCTTGGTCAGTTGTGTTGATGAGACGCTGATAAAGACGTTGCTAAAGCGAAGAATAGATCTTGATGCACTTGGGAAACACATTCTTCGGACAGCTTCAGCAGGCGTTCGACCACTGCTGTCGGGTTCCATGGGTGAAGCCATTCATTTGTCGCACAGTGAACGGTCGACGTTAATCAAGACGGCAAGGAAGGTCCTGGACGGGGCTGGTTTGGACCAGATGCCAATTATCTCTGGAATCGGTGCTGGTAGTACGCGGGAGTGCATCGAGCTGGCAAACGAAGCAGCTGATGCTGGGGCGGACTGCGTTATTGCCATCTGCAGTGGATACTTTGCTGGGACACTCGCTGGGAACAAGAATGCGCTCAAGGCCTTTTGGACGGAGATCAACCAAAAGAGTCCGATACCCGTCATGATCTATAATTGTGAGCGCTGTGCTCGTATATATTATGTTCGGTTGATTCATTTGTCCTAGATCCAGGCGCTGCTGGGGGAATCAACCTGGACTCTGATCTCGTCGTTGAGCTCGCTATCGAGTGTCCCAATATAGTCGGTATCAAACTCACGTGTGTCCATAAAAACCGATATGTGCGAGTGCCGTGCTGAAAGCCATTGTTTATAGGTGTGGCGACGTAGGAAAGCTAACACGCATCGCTGCCACTGCCTCCGACCCGGTTTTTCTTTCCAGCCACCCGCGGAAGAACAAGCAAGGATTCCTTGTACTCGGCGGATATGCTGACTTTCTCCTCCCGGGTGCATACGCCAACGGCCACGGCGCCATCACAGGTCTCGCGAACGTCGCACCAGTAAGTGAGCATACGTTCTACAACACTCATCGGTAACATCGCCGTTGCAACAGCACACGCTAGTCACGCTGTTCCAGCTAAGCGAGGGATCCAAGACTGATCCAAAACTTCTTGGCGAGGCACAAAGATTGCAAGGAATCGTTGCACTAGCAGATGCTACAATCGCCCAGTCTTCTGTATCTGGCACCAAGTTTTTGCTAGACAAGCTTTACGGATATGGGGGGAATCCTCGACGGCCGCTTCCTCCGATTGAGCCTGCAGCAGGCGAGGCACTGTGGGAACATTCACACACTCGAGCGCTCGTGGACGTGGAGCTTTCGCTGGCTGGTGCGAAATAGGAATAGGTGTCTGTACGCCAGAGTCCCCGAGGTTGTCGAGAATAGTATGTATGGATAATCGGGAAAACTTAAGTATAGCTATGAATGTCACCAACGTTTAGTAGGTTACATCTGCATCGTGTGGCTCTTGAACGTTAACGAGTCGCCCCGATATATGGAGGAATGCGCCGGGTCTTGGTCATACAAGCTATGAGATTCAGTGGGCGACGCGGGGTATAACGGTTAGATTATCTACCCGTGTGAGCAGAGCGATCAGCCGAAATAGCGAATTTGGGTTAACTTGACGCGTGCAACTCCGAACTTCTCCACGAAGTCTACAATAGTCCTGCGAATATTTGTTTCTTGAACCACGACCATGTCCATGTCGGCCTGCAGGCCGTCCGTGACGACCATACGCTGTCGGTCGTTGGGCAGCATAGTGTTCAAACCACTTATATCAGGTCAGAGTGTTTAACGAGCAATCTCAAACGAGTTATTCACTGTATCAACAACCGTATTTACAGGCATCCGGTCATTCCACTGGTCTGTATACCGTAGAGACCATTCATCATCACCGACTCCAGACACAAAAAAGGATTCTGGTGCATGTCATTGCTTGTATCACTTAACATGAGCTGATAAACGACTCTTCGTTCTCACAGGTATTCCTTATTCTTCTCTTATCGTCGGCGCGCCAAGAGAGACATATCCGAATGAGCGCCGTGTATCTCTGACCCCTCAGAATGTTGCTTTGCTGAAGAAGAAGGGCTTCAGTAGTGTTCTGGTCGAAAGAAACGCCGGTGCTGCTGCACAATTCTTAGATGGAGAATACGCCAAGGCTGGAGCTACTTTGGTCTCCAAAGAAGAACTCTACAATAAAACGGACATTTTACTCAAAGTTCGGCCTCCTTCACAAGACGAGGAGGTCACCACCTTGAAAGAAGGCAGTACTATCATTTCTTTTTTATACCCCGCACAGAATAAGTCGCTTGTGGAGAAGCTGGCCTCGCGTAAAGTAAACGTATTTGCCATGGACATGATTCCACGCATTTCGCGCGCTCAAACGTTCGATGCCTTGAGGTGGGTCTAACGCTAGCATCTAGAGCCCATGCTCAATATCGGATATCAGCTCTATGGCCAATATTGCAGGCTATAAGGCTGTTTTAGAGGCTTCCAACAACTTTGGTCGATATCTTACTGGACAGGTTACGGCAGCTGGGTGGGTCCATGCCTGTACTACGGTAACGCGCGGTTTCTAATGCTTTTGTTACAGGAAGGTAGGCATGCGTTTACCAGGGCATTTTCACGCGTCTTACGCGTTTAAAAGGTCCCCCCTGGCAAGGTTCTCATCATCGGTGCTGGTGTCGCCGGACTCAGTGCCATTGCCACGGTTTGTCCTCTGACTCGAAAGGAGGGAAGCGAATTAAATCCCTGATAGGCTCGTCGGCTTGGTGCTATTGTCCGAGGTTTTGACACTCGCTCAGCTGCGCGTGAGCAAGTTCAATCTCTTGGGGCCGAGTTCCTCGAAGTCACTATCCAGGAAGAAGGTGGCGGAGCAGGAGGTTACGCCAAGGAAATGTCCAGGGAATTTATCGAAGCAGAGATGGCGCTTTTCATGGAACAATGCAAAGAGGTTGACATCATCATAACAACTGCGCTTATTCCTGGTAAACTCGCTCCTAAGTTAATCACGAATGAGGTCGGTAAATGGTCAATGGTTGAGCCATCTGAACTCACGTTCGCTTGTAGATGGTTGCAGCAATGAAGCAGGGCTCAGTCATCGTCGACGTATGTGGTGTCGGGTCTGTGAGAACTGAAAACTCATACTCCTGTTTAAGCTGGCAGCAGAAGCAGGAGGTAACTGTCAGGCTACAGTGCCTGGGGAGTTGGTTGTTAAGGACGGGGTCACTATCATCGGTAATGCAAGCCTCAACGGAGATCAGTCAGAGACCAATTCATTTGCGCAGGTTATATCGACCTCCCTTCGCGGCTACCAACCCAGTCATCGACCCTGTACTCGAACAACATCACCAAGTTCCTTTTGTCTATCGGTGAAGGGAACAACTACGCAGTCGACCTAAGTGACGAAGTAGTCAGAGGTTCAATTGTGGTCCACAAGGGTGAACAGCTGCCACCGGCTCCTCGTCCAGCTCCTCCCCCAGCTCCTCCTCCAACTCCCAAGGCCGTGGAGGCGCAAACAAAAGCCATCACCCCTTGGCAGAAGGCCACTCGTGAAGTTACTACCGTTACCGCGGGAATGGGATCAGTGATTGCCCTTGGGAAGCTCACCGGGGCCGCCTTTATGAGTAATTTCTTCACTTTTGGGTTGGCAGGTTTGGTTGGGCACCGCGTCATTTGGGGTGTGGCTCCTGCTCTACACTCACCGCTGATGTCAGTTACGAACGCGATATCTGGTTAGTCCGCTCATTTTGAATCGAACTTTTCAATATTAATGAGACCTTTAGGAATGGTTGGTATCGGGGGGCTGTTTGTGATGGGTGGAGGTTACTTTCCGGAGACCATTCCTCAAGTACTTGGGTCCCTGTCGGTTCTTCTTGCCAGCGTGAATGTCGCTGGAGGATTCGTCATCACCAAGCGTATGCTTGACATGTTCAAGAGTAAGCACGTGACCATAGCATTCAAGCTGCTGCAGCTCATATGTTACAGGACCAAGCGATCCGCCTGAATATTCGTGGTTGTACGGGGTTCCTGCGGTTGTGTTCACAGGAGGGTACCTGGCCGCAGCGAGCACTGGGATGGCCGGCCTTGTCCAAGCAGGCTATCTGACCAGCAGTCTCCTTTGCATTGGTGAGCGGCACTGTGGCCCCAAATTTCTCTTCCATTAAGTGTGATTTCTCGAAGGTTCCCTGTCCGGACTGTCTTCGCAAACCACGGCACGTCAAGGCAACAATCTCGGTATCCTCGGCGTGGGCTCTGGAATTCTGGCTTCATTGTTAGCTGTCGGCTTCCCCCCAGAGCTTCTAGCGCAATTTGCCGGAGTTGCCGCTGTTGGTGCTACAATCGGTGCCATCATCGGTCGACGCATTACGGCCACGGAACTTCCACAGATGGTTGCGGCTTTGCACTCGGTCGTTGGCCTTGCTGCAGTGTTCACCTCCATCGCCAGTATACTCGCCGATCCATCGCACCTTTCCGTACTCCACCAGGTGACTGCCTACCTTGGAGTCGTAATTGGCGGCATCACTTTCACCGGCTCCGTTGTTGCATTCTTAAAATTGGCCGGGAAGATGAGCTCGAAACCATTGATGATGCCAGGAAGACACCTTATTAATTCCGGACTTCTCGGCCTCAATGCACTGACGATGACCGCGTTCGTGACTGCTGCACCAACAGTGCCTCTCATTGCTGCAGGTTACCTCGGTGCAAGCACAATACTCAGTTTTATTAAGGGTTTCACGACAACAGCGGCTATTGGAGGGGCGGATATGCGTGAGTGTTGATCACAGCCACGTTCTCGATGTAACTCATTCCCTGGATACTCACTTTAGCTGTCGTTATTACCGTCTTAAATGCCTATTCAGGCTTCGCACTTGTTGCGGAAGGCTTTATGTTGGATAACCCGCTACTTACGACTGTGGGTTCATTGATTGGTGTCAGCGGCTCCATTCTTTCATATATCATGGTTCGTAAATCAAGTTGCTTTTATAATACTCTTGTTTTCTCATCAGGTTGTAGTGCGTGGCCATGAACAGGTCCTTGACCAACGTTCTATTTGGTGGTATTGGTACAATTGCACCATCGGAAGTCACCCAGATCGAAGGTACAATCACCAAGACCACTGTGGATGATACAGTAGAGGCCCTTGCCAACGCGGACAGCGTCATTTTGGCAAGTTGTCCACCCTGTTCTCCATGTTGATCTCACTTGCTCGCTTTTAGGTTGTTGGCTATGGCATGGCTGTGGCTAAGGCACAGTATGCTATCTCGGAAATTTGCGCAATGCTGCGTGCAAAAGGAATCAATGTGCGCTTTGCCATTCACCCGGTAGCAGGTCGCATGCCTGGTCAATGCAATGTGCTTCTTGCAGAGGCATCGGTACCATACGACAGTGAGATGATATGCTTTTTCCGACGAAGCTTGACTGATGATGTGAATCTATCTTCCTTTGATCGCTAATCCTTATTTAGTCGTCTTGGAGATGGATGAAATTAACGACGACTTCAACGAGACGGACGTGACGCTCGTGATAGGAGCAAATGACACCGTGAATCCCATTTCCCTGGAGCCTGGCTCTCCGATAGCGGGCATGCCTGTTCTACATGCATGGAAGAGCAAGCAAGTCATCGTGATGAAGAGAGGCATGTCGAGTGGTTACGGTATGTGTTACCTGCACTGGTAACGTGTATATGCACTTACTCGACTGTCTCACTCTAGCTGACGTTCCAAACCCCATGTTTTACATGCCGAACACGAAGATGTTGTTCGGTGATGCAAAGGATACCTGTGATGGTGCGTGTCTGCCCTCCCTTTGTTGTCTCTTCTTTCACTCACGACAATCCCAGCTATCAAGAGGGGTCTCGAGTCACGCAACTAAGACCATACACACATCTGTAACCCCGGAACAACTTGCTGTAGTGCATCATAAATATTCACTCGTTTGTAGAACTGCCATTGTCATTCCTAGTGTTGTGCGTTCTTTGCTAGAATTCAATATGCCTCCGGGTTGGACTATAGATGATTTTTGTCAATCCTCAACTACCAACAGGAACAGACATTGCTGTCGAAATTGTCTGCGGAATATTGTAATGTATATATCACATCGTTATATCGTAATAACTTGGCTGAGGCAGGCTCTGCTATCAGGGGCACTCGAGTACGAGGAAGACGGAATATGAGGAAGCCTTATATCATATACGAAAGCTCCTCAGAGAATGTCGAAAGCTCCGAGTCCAAATCTAAGACGGTTAAAAAAAGGTCCGGAAGGAAAAGGCGCACAGAGATAGGTATGTGGGTAAGCGTTCCGATGGCCGCTTGCGCTCCTCCCACGATGTCACGTATGATCACGAGTGAAGGAGCCCCCTCAAGATTGGACTGCCGCCTTCAGTCGATCGAAGATTTGATGCCTTCAGAAGGCATCACGTTTTTACAATCGAGTACCCCAGTCGAGACGAACTTGGACTGCGACCGGGCTGGTTATATAACCACGTAGCAATGAGGACAATGACAGATCCAAGGATAAAGGTGACAGTGATTTGGAAGTCGAAAAGCGCCACGGACGCTAGGAACGATATCACGATGCTGAGACTTGTCGCGAAGCCCTTGAGAATGTTGTCGGAGTACTTGATGACCATGGCGGTCACCAGACCGCCTAGAACCTGGATGGCAACGGTGGCCCAGGCCCAGGCACCAAAATTTTTGAAAAGTGATTGAATAGACCCCGATTGTGGGTGCTCGGTGATAAGAATAGGTATGAGCGCGGGGAGCAGAGAGAAGGCGGAGAGCTGGACGTTGCGTATCCAGAGGTCTGATTGGGAGTTCTTGAGCACCATTTCGAAATAGACTCCTGCGAGACCTGAGGTGAAGCATGCCGCCACGACCGCAAGAAAGCCTTTGAGAGCGTTCATTGAAGTACCCTGGAAGAGCAGAGAGACCGCCTTGGCTGAAACCCCCGACCCGGTCTGAATCTGTACGATGCCCACACCTATAGCGAGGAAGAAAAGCGCTACCCACTGACTAGCGCTCAGCTGTTTTCGGAGCAGGAGAACAGAGAATGCTGCTGTTGTGAGAATTTTCATTTGATAACTGACTTGGAAAGTCGCGGCTTCCAGATTCGTGGCAGCGACATATTGGAGGTTGTTCTGGATGACTTGAAGTTGGGACGGAAAAAGAGTGAACAGGAGTGCCCATAGAAAGTGGGGATCCACATACCATAGAGAATTGCGGGTATGGACAGTTTCCAGCAGTCTTGGCTGAAAACCTCCCTGCCTAACCTGCGCATACGAAGAAATAGCTTGGAAGGATTCCAGAAGCGGCCAGTGGTGAGGCCCAGCTGGGGCGTGTCGGAGGCATAGGGGCCTGATTGAATGAAGGCAATCGCAAGCGATATCGAGCCCTTCAAGAGTTCGTTGAGTAGAACGGCGGCTGGCGCGGAATATGCCCGGGAGGGAGGGATGGAGACGCGAGAATAGTGCATTATTATCGTTAAGAGGGAGTTTTGTACGGCGAGGGTGACGAGACTATGAAGCGTTGAACGGCGGGGGTGGGAGCGGTGTCGGCGGGGACTCACGATATATATTTCAGAGGGACGCCAAAGAGGGCGGGGACGGGAGGTGCGTCTGGCAAGAGGCCAAGCTCCTCAAAGTCGAGCTGGTCGTTGCTGAGCTTTGCGGGCTGAGACATGGATGGAGGTGGAGCCTGAGCGTCGTGTATTCCGCAGCAACTTCCAGGCGGGTACAAATCAAATCGAATCCAATCAGAGACACAAACACAAATGTACTAGTATCCACACGACAGCTTTCGATCTCCATCATACAGCCCGTAGATGCTGTACGTCGGACTGTGGTAGTCGGCGTATCCCTGCGGGTCCGCGTGCTGCATCGCCATCTGCGCCAACGAGGGCATCGGTGGTGGCGACGGCACCCGCGGTGGCTTGTCCTCCACCCTCTTCTTCACGGTGCTCTTCGCAGTGCACCCGTCCCCCTGTCCTTCCCGCGCCCGAGCAGCCTCAGATGGTCGTATGTTGACCAACGACGCCGTGGACTTGGACGCAGCATAGTCCACCATCATCAGACTTCCCAGCGCCGCCGCGTCAGAGGGAGGGCTATCACACTGCGAACTCGCCTTTGGAACCGGCTTCTTCTGACTTCGTCCCGAGAGCATCACCTTCTTCGCTTCCCCGATCACGCTCATGGAGTCGTCAGGGTACAATGTAGGCTGTGGAGACGGTGGAATCGGCGATGCTAGTCCAAGGGCCGTGGTCAAATCCCTTCCCCGTCGATAATCTCCCCTCTCATCCCTGGGATCCTGTTCATGCTCAAGCGCCTGTTTACCATAGTTTGTTGCGCCCGCCGATGCCCGAGGATATGAGCCTGGCGTGTAGTACGTCGATTTGATTCGAGCCCGCCCACCGCTCAACTGCCCCCTGTTGAGAGACGCAGTCGGTGGTGAAGTGGGTTCCATCCCACCGTACGCAAAGCTTTGCGATCGTCTGAGCGCTGCGGCGTCCTTGCCACCTCCAGGTGCTATCATGCTGGCCCTGTTTCGCGATCCTATTACCCTCTCCTTATATCTTAGTGCCGCGATATTGCCTGGCTCGTTGGGTGTAACTCCGTCTATTGCAACGCCCACATCCCCTCCTACCTGCGAATACCCGCCAGGTGAACTCGGATAGAGGGACATGGATACTGTGGAGAGTCTGGATACCGCACGGGTGATCGCGTTCTGGACTGGCTGCAAAGGGATTGGACTCTTGGTCTTCGAGATAGCGTTCAAGTTACCATATCCGACAAATGGATATTGGCCCTGGTTCTGTCCTTGGACATTTGTCGCCCCATTATCAACTCTACCAGGTCCACTTGGTTGGGTAGTTTGATTGTCAGTCAGCAGCTGATCCAGAGTACTCGATCGGGTCACTGTCACCGTTGGGGCAGGCTTGGGGATTCCGGAGTTGTATTGAGTCCATGTCCAAAGCCCAGTATTTCCTTTGGCGCTGCGTGTTTGGAGGGTAGGGGATGAGCGTTCCTTGCCTCCAAATATCGGGGATCCTTCGCTTTCCACTTTGTCGTCCGGAAAAGTCCCATCATGGAGGATGGGTAAGGAGGGAGTAGGGGTCCTTCGCCGGCGGGGACGCCTGATGAGCCTGGCCAAGACGACCACGATAAGGAGTGTGAGACCACCGCTGACAGCCAGTGCAATAATCGCTGTAGTAGACAAACGGGAGGTGCTCGACTGAGGGCTAGGATTATATGATTCACTACCCGCTGTAGTGGTCACCGCAGGTCGGGCCGTCGGCAGTGAATGGATAACCGAGGAGTGAGCAACTGCCTCTTCAATCTCAGTGAGGTTCAGTGTCTTCAAAGAGGGTAGCGGCACAAACGTCGATTTTGAACGACTCGGGGAAGCTTTTAACGAGACAGAGGTCTGAGAGACTGCAACAGAGGGGGCACCTAATGTGGTCGTATCCACTGATGGGGGAGGCAGGCCCGTATCTGGGATGGGTGCCGCAACGTTGGTAATCTCATGCTCGCTATAATCGTGATGAGGCACTGGCTGAGATGTTGGTGGTAGCTTTGGATGGGGATGAAAGTGCGAGTGGGCTGGATCAGTCTCGATGTTCTTCGAGTCCTGGACGGGGGTGGACATGAGTTTCTCGGTGTCATCCGGGAGCTCGACAGATGCCCTGCGCGGAGGAAGGCTTCGCGTAGCCTTGCGAGGCCTGCGTGTCATTATTTACGTTTCGGTCAGCGTCCTGCGCGAGCTGAAAGGAGCGACTGGGGTAGCGACAGATGAGCGAACAAAGGGACCAAGATTTGAACAGACGACACGTGCCAAGTGAGCGCGCCAAGATCACGTGGATTGACTTTTGTCACGTGAGGATGCCCAAATGGTTGCGATCGGTAGAGCAGTCAGCGGGTGGACTAGTAAGTCGTCGGTGTATGGCCCACAGGCGCGTTCTCCTTCGCAGTCCTCGAGAACTTGACGGCCGACATATCTTGTAGTGATTCTCCGGCATCGCAGCTATTACAGCAAGCACTAGCACCAGCTGCGCGAAGTCAGGAACACAGCAGAGAGCGGAGTCTGGCCTCGCCAAACGATGGCGATACAGCAATCGACTTTTCCTTGGATTCAAGGATAACCCCGGCGCGACCGCTGACACCTCGCTACCACCTGCGCGTTTCATCGTTGCAGAGCCCAGAAAACGGTGTGCTAGCCCAGAACGAAATTCAGCATCAGAAAAACAGTGAATTAGCTTCCCCCGCCCCGTCAACAAATGCCCCAGTTCAATTGGGGTCAGGTTTGGAAAATTTTCATCATGGGGATAGTCCAGTCACGGCACCTGCAAAGGTAATCGGTGAGGCACTCTTCTTGTTCTTTTGTCATCCTTGCTTTCAACTATTTACCTCAATCTCTAGCGACAAGGACCGTATCCTTTCAATCTCCCCCAACCGCTGCTCCAGTTCATCTTCTCTCTCGACCAACAAAGACCATGCCCGTCGGGAACAGGCAATATCGCCGTTCCCCTTCCATTCCCTCCCAAGACTCGTTCGGCGGCCCCGTGTCTCAGGATCCGGCAGAACTATATCTTGCCACAGCAAAACCGTTCAACGTGCCACTCTCTGATCTGGGAGAGATGCCGACTCAGCCGGTCTTTCATTCCCCTACAGATCCTGACATGACGCTCCCGGATGCCAGTGAACACAAGGAATTCCTCGAGACCGCTATGCGCGAGTATGAGGCTCAAAGAGCAAACAGGGCCACCTCAAATCATCACGTCAACATTCTCGTAGCTGCTACTCCTAGCAATTCCGGTGATTCTTCAAGCATGTCACAGCACAAGGATTATGATTTCTCTTTTCGCCATCATGGTCCAGAATTCCCTCGTCAGGAGTCACGGTTCGAGTTTGATGGCCCATCGTCTTTTGATAAAATGCTCGATCGGGATCTCGTTGACGCTCCGGATTCAACGCCAGAGCACACCCAGCCCAAGGAGGTCCAACCAACACAGGTCGATGCCATTGCTGCCGTCGAGTCCTTTATCAAACATGACCCCCCCACCATACAACTGCAGGGTAGCAAGCAACGCTCTCCACCTTTTGAATGGATTGCTCCTGCCCCTAGTGCGACTATAGCATCCAGTAATCCCAGGAGCTTATTAAGAATGGTACATCCAGGGAACCAGTATCGGATCGCGATGATGCGTCACTTGGCAGGAGACGTGGAACCCCCTTCTTGCGTCACCAAGGGCACAGAGACGCAGCCTTCTCGCATGGAAGATACTCAGCCATGCCACGTCGATGATGCGACTTACTCAAACGCTTTCCCTCAAGCTCGATCAACACCTCTCCAAACTAAGGTAGCCGGTTCTCGTCCGACCATGCATCAACCTCGAGAAGGTAGTGAGGACGATGAACCTGAAGATGCGCTGGATGTTGTTCCAGACTCGGAACCCCTCCGAGCTGGGCCCAGCAATCAATCACCTGGCCACCATCGCGTTGTGTGTCAAAGATCTCCAAAGAAACCTTTTCGTCCTTGCAGTCCGATGTCCGAGCAAGGATCCGGGGACCTTGTACCCGACTCCTTGGAGGTCGAGGAGAGTGAAGCTGATGTTCCATTAGCTATCGAAGTAGCTCTTAAAAAGGCAAAGAGGTCCGTGCTCCCCACAGAAGGCGTGCCTCTCCATGGCGAAAAAACGAGAACTACTTCTGCTGTTGCTGCGAAGGTGGTTACAACACTCGTTCCATGACCATTGGCATTTATTGATGAGTCGTTATTGCCTCGGTAGGCCCCATCGCCTCCTCTTGAAAAACAACCTCAAAAACCTATATCGTCCTATGCAAAGGGGAAGGGTTCCAGAGCAAAACCTTCAAAGATGGAACACGCAGAGGTTCCAACGTCGCTTCCAGAGCAAGATCTACAGGACCAAGCATCCTCTCTTGGGAAACCCCCTGCCGATCCAACAAACTTGCTACCTTCCAAGCAGAACACAAGAGGGTCACAACATTTGATACTTTCGTCAGTATGCCCCGCCGCCGCCGCGCGTCCTCCCACGATCAAGCCTGTCACAAGCAAGAAACGTTCCCACAAATCCGATACCGAGAGCGCAGAAGGCTCATTACGCTACCCCACTAAGAATGAGGGGCCTACACATTCCAAGGTCCAAAAAGAGGAAGAAGGGGAGTCTGAGTCCGCG
This sequence comes from Tylopilus balloui, assembly GCA_038089995.1. NCBI lineage: Eukaryota > Fungi > Basidiomycota > Agaricomycetes > Boletales > Boletaceae > Tylopilus > Tylopilus balloui. The sequence continues at coordinate 166,345 of JBBPLW010000002.1, read as the reverse complement.
GATGATCCTGAGGTTGACTCGTTACCATCGCCGCCTCCGAAACCTGACACACCACGGAAGAAGAGAAAACGTACTAAAGAGGTAAACCTAACTCATGGAACGTCGAAGGCTTCAACTTCCACTCGAAACAAGCGGTCCGAGACTCCTGCGGTCGCTGCACGCTCTGTCAAGAGGCTACGTTCTGGGGTATCGTCCACTCGTGGTCCCACAGCAGAGTCGGCTACGCGCGTCTTCGCTCTGTGGAAACAGGACGGTCATTATTACTCTGGAATCCTTCACTCCCGCGGACCGAAGAACAAGTATCTGGTCAAATTTGACGATGGAACGGAAGATGAAGTCGAACTTAAAAACATGCGTCATCGGGATCTTCTAGTCGGGGATAGAGTTATCTTTCGACAGGGCAACATCAAGTGCGTGGTTTGTGATGTCACCCATACGGACTCCCACGGCTGGTTTGCATTGGAGATCGATAGTGGGGGGGCAGTATCGACTACTCAAGTGGGTTTCGATGACATATGCATTGCGAATCGGACCATCCAGACCCAGTGGAAGGAGCGCACGGTAGCTCCAGAGGCCATTGTCACCCTGGTCAGACCAAAACCACCCATTGACGCGACGCCTTCCAAACAATCTGTTATCAGCACGACCCCAATCAAAATTCAGCGGGAGTTGATCAAGACGGGCTTCGTAGTCACCATCAACCCAAAGAATAACGAGCGCATGCAGACGAAAGACGAAGCAATGCGCGCTATCAAACAGCGCGGAGGACTGGTGATCGAAGACTGGTCTAGTGTATTCACTATGGAGGGCAAACACTGTCAATCTAACAAGCGATGGATTGCCACGCCGCAAGATTTTCGTTGGGTGTCAGAAAGAAACCTGGATCGCGTCTTCCTTCTATCCGACGACGCCCATCAAAAGCCTAAATTTCTTCTGGCGCTTGCGTTAGGCATTCCTTGCCTTTCGTTCGACTGGGTGACAAAGGAGGGAGAATTGCCATCGGTATGACTTACTTTGTCTCTGGAGTGTATGGCGTTGGATTGAGTACATGCTAGGATTGGCAACAGTTCCTTCTTCCTGCGGGTTACTCTGATCTACTCGGTGCCAGAATCTCCCAGCTCGTTGATCTTGACTGGGGAAATTGCACTGAACACCTCACGGACATTATGAGTAGTCGGGTTCCAGTCAGGCTATTTTCGGAGAAAACGGTGTTATGTGTTGGTGCAGACTTGGTGCCTCTTCCCCCGAACCGAGCAAGAAAAGTATGTCTGCTGGATTTAATATCTACTGAGTGTCTAATGCTGAGTGCCCCAGAGTGTGTCGGAAGAACCTAGCCGGTATGTTCCCTGGATCATTTTATGTATGGGTGCAGCCAAAGTCGAGGCAGTCACCGACGCAAAACAAGTATCTGCCAGCCACATGGAAACTTTTGACTATATCATTGTCAAAGAACGAGATGTTCTCGGACACGTCAAGCTAGGCGACGGCGTCATTGTGGGGGATGTTAGCTGGGTAAAGGATTGCCTGGTTGCGGGGCGCTTGTTCCCGCCTGAATCAGACTAGCACTTGCCCTAACTTGCCCTCATATTATCTTACGTCTTGGTTGATCTCCAACCCGCGATCTTGATTTTACTGGCTAATCATTACTAGTGTTAATTGTAGCGTATATTTTGTTGGGGTTTGTCAGTGGCTGGACTGGAAAGTGAATACTGAATATAGAAAGTCTTTCCCACATGTTGCCCAGCTGAGTCGCATTTTGTGAGTGCCACAAGGATGCGGTTGGTCTTGACTACTCGCATGGATGGCCCACAAGAGTACGAAGTCGGTCAGTGTTCGTGCACCCGTTCGGAATTGGTACTAACGTGATTTTTCATGCGCAGAGTCCATCACCAGGGCTCGCGTTCACGACAAGAGGGGCAAGAAAATTACATGGGTACGTACGATCCACCTATATTCAAGACTTCGCTCGTACTAAACTAAGCTGTGCAGAAGTACTACGTCAAGGTTCGTCGGTGCTATTATCCTACTCACCGTCCACTCATCAGTCGCGTTCTAGTGGAAAGGATACGATTGGGACGAAAGCACGTATGTCATTTTTGAGAACCTGTAGGAGCTCTCACAAATCCGTTCGAGATCAGTTGGGAGCCTACAGACTCATTTCAAGGGGGTTCAGAACACATTCTGGAGTCTTTTTGGGAACGCATAGATACTGGTGGTAGGGATATCTCCGATGCTACCGTCTTCAAGAAGGGAGAGGAATTGGTCATCTCCGGGCCTCCAGGTATCTTCACATCTTAATGGTGTCGATTGCATTGCGTCGCTGAGGCTACATGATAGTCAGAAAGGGTCTGAAGCGAAAGGCAAACCCTGCGAAAACTCAAGTATCACCCTTTAAGGATGTTTCAAGTTCAAACGGTGTAACCATCTCAGCACCACCGTTGTCCCGAAAACGTCGGCGGGTGCAGAGTACCCCGGATGATGAATGGGGATCCTTGAAGCCAGGGCGCAGTGTATCCACAGCGGACCTAAGAAATGGGGAAACATCTGCCAGGTCACCCAAACGGAGACGAGCTTCTTCCCCAGGACTACGAAAGTCTGCCCCCAAACGCCTGCCATCTGCAGGTGATTCGCAACTTGATGCAGACGGTGAGACGGATCCGGATGTAGTCGAAGTGGAAGACGAACTCATGCAAGTGAGTACGGAGGATGCGGAAGAGGATAACGGCAGGACGGAGCCTCTGACTACGGCAAGCGCAAGTGCAGATGGATCCAAAAAGATTGCATTCGATGATCTCGAGCACTTTTACAGTGGCAATCCGATTGACGTCGACCAGAACATGGATGAACAACTGGCTGCTCAAAAGCCGGAATCGCGACCACGATTACAATCCCCACCTACAGCTACTGTTCTGCCTCCAGATGCTGTTGCTTCCGGGTCTCAAGCACCTACCTCGCCACCTCTCAGCTCCTTTGATCCTCTATTCGATTCATCGCCACATCCCTCTGACGGAGCACCCCAGACTCAGAGCGACCTTCCCCCCCACCGTGCACGAGCTGCCAATCCGCGCGTTCAGCGCATCGATACGACCACGCTCGAGACTATGGGCAAACAGTCCCGCATAACCGCTAAAGCTCGCCTGATGTCCATCCACACAACGGATGTGCCTTCTATCAGTGGCCCGAGTCGCGATGTTGTTACGCGAGGCGGGAAACCTGGCCCCGGCCGGTCGTCTGCTGGCCTGATTGCCAGAAACCGCAGCTCACTGCTCACTGCCACCAAAGGTACCTTGAAGAGCGTCAAGGGGACATTTACGAACACCGCCATAGAATGTGATCAGCCCCATGAGATTGAAGAAACTCCTGCTTCCGGTAGGACTGAAGGGGACGAACTGGTTGTCGCGTCATGCAGTGATAAAGATAATGTGGTTGACCAGGACCATCAAGCGATGTCGAATCCCCAACTGGCTTCGCCTCCCTCGGGAGGAGAATTGCTCGAGCTGGCAGGGCTCCAGACAGACATGGAAACCCTTCCCGACTTCGAAGACGATTCGCAAGAGGTCAAGGTAGAAGAATCGAATCCAACTTCAGCACCAGCAGAAGAGTCGCCTAGCCTATCATTGGTTGAGGTTACAGAGGGGCCCAAGGCAAGCAACCTCATCGCGGGCGCCTCATCCTCGGTGTCTGAGTTGGAGCAGACAGCTCCAACTTCTGATACTAGTGGCTCCTCTGCTCTGCCTGTTGTTGCTCCTTCGGTTGATGAGGCTATTAAAACGAAGTATAGTATATTGCGATCCAAAGGTTGATCTTGCATTGATGAAAGTATAACTTAGCATCGAGCTTGCCAAGGAGCACCTGTTCCCCTCCACTCAAATGTCTTTCAACTCCTTCAATACCACTCACTCATCCTTCCGGTCAACCATCTTCGGTCCATTGTCAGTCAGAGCCACATCATTGTACATCGTTATGCTAAAATATCCCTCAGATACCAAGGCTCCACAACAAACCATGCAGCGGTCGCTAAGGACGAGTGAGGACACCTTTTAAACAGTTGGGTATTTGGCTTAGTACTGCCACAGGCTCTCGACGACGTTCAAAGTGATTCTTGGTGATGGCATTGAACTGCCGCTAGTTCTGAAGGACTGTGGCGGAATCAAAGCGCGGATAAGTGATATCCTGATTGGCAACTCCTCCGGCAGCAAAGTGGCACTTTTCTATTCCGCAGAGGATGCACTCGCTATGACAAGTGCTTTAAAAGGCGATGGCACGGCTCGAGTCGCGCTCGACCCCTCTGCGACGACGATGCAGCGAGAATCTTTTTCGACGTTCCTGCAACGCTTTGAGTCCTCTCATACGGTATGAGAGTCCCTTTTGCTCCTGACCTGCGCTGAGGCCGCGTTATTCAGCTTGTTGCGCCAGTTGGCAAAGAAGTCTGTGTGCTGTTCTCGTCCGAAAATGCCGATATCGCCGAGAAGCTTGGGGCCCCCGCCCACCTTAGGGGACTTTCGAGTACGATTCTCATTTCGCATGCTTCCATCGAGAATCAACTGGCGTATGTGGCTGCTGTAATGCAGGCGACGGCTCTTTGACGCAACGTATCTGGATTATTTACATTACTATAGCACTTGCATAGTTCGTTGCCTGCCTTTGTCGCTTGCAGAGCAACAGTCGATCGAGTTGCTTAGTCATCCATGGTCCGGCGGTCATTCGGCGCAGACAAACACGAGTAAACCATTGACGTCCTCAACATGCAGGCTCGCACGGCACAGAAACGGTCTGCCACCTCTGGAGAACCTCTCCCCCAACAGCCCCTCAAATCAAAGAAAGCACGCTTCGTGGAGCCCACCGATGACCCTCTCAACTTTGCCGAAGAGGTCGACAACGCGCTCGAGAACCCGTCCGCAAAGCGTAAAGGACGCGTACGGAACGAAGGCTACGAAAGCGACTCGAGCGACGACGGGGAGGGCGTCGTCTACAGTCGCAGAAAGGACGACGCTGCGGATGCAGGTGGGGACGAGGACGACATGTTTGCCGTAGGCGATAAGGAGGCAAGCAAAGATCAAGAAGGCACGCGTTCTCGGAAGACGGAAGAGTTCTTGCGTCTGGGCGACATCGAGGGCCAGGAGTTCAACGAGTCTGAGCACGAAAGCGACAACGAGGACGAGGACGACGCGAGACGGATGAAGCAAGCTGGCATGGGGTACGAAATATCCTCGTTCAATATGCGGGAGGAGATGGAGGAAGGCAAGTTTGCTGCGGATGGGACATATGTGAAGACGTTCGACCCACATGCCGTGCACGATCGGTGGATGGACGGGGTCGACGAAAAGGAAATCAAGATGGCTCGGCGAAGGAAACGTCAGCAAGACAGGATACAGAGAGAGAGGATGGAGGCAGAAGAAAGAGAACTGGAACAAAGTGGTGGAAAGAGCGCGTTGGAGATTCAACTCGTCGGTATGCTGAAGCGTGGCGAAACAGTGCTGGAGGCATTGCAACGCCTTGGCGCAAGGTCGAAGAAAAGCTCTGGGTATGCTCCTCGTATATAAGGACAGTAGTCATGTATTGACTGCAACCGCCAGAAAATACGCAAACAGTGGATCAAAGGACTCCAACATGATGGTGGACAAACAGCCTTCGAAGGGTATGACCGACATCGACGGGATCACTCATCTCGCATCGAATATCATGTCGCTCGGGGACACGGATATTTACTCGAAAACCTACGAAGAACTTGTTCGCGATGTACGCTCCAGTGGGCAGGTCAAGGATGACTGGGTTCCCCCCTCCGCCGATGTGAAATACGAGTACAGGTGGATTGGACTCGACCAGCCAGGAGTGTCTTATGGCCCTTTTGGGGAAGAAGATATGAAAACTTGGTTCAAAGCCGCCTACTTTGGAATATCTGGGGAGAAAGTTGAGGTGCGGGTGGTCGGGGAGGAATGGGGTGCTTGGGATGAGGTCGTTACTTGAATAACGAGTAGATTGTCAATGCGTCTCCTTGTATATTATTACTCGACACAGCATCGCCTGCTGGGACTCTATTCAACGTTAAAGCAGACAAATCTGATGATCTGCCTCGTTTCTAAATTTCGTTTGTATATAGCCGTGCTAACCGCATTATAGAAATCCCTGATATCGTTCCGTCGCTACTAGGTAGAATCGCAAAGTCAAGGTAACGTGGGGGTGAATAAATATTCAAAGTCGATACAGTGATCATGGCATACAAAGGGGTGTGGGGAGGCGCAACGGCAAAACAGATGGCAATAGATCATGCATCGTTCGAGCGATTAATTGTCTTTATCCGGAGTTGGGGGCTTTTTACGCCTCAATGAATGGAAGATGCGTAAAGAGGATTTCTTGGGTGAGTGTTGTGGCTTGGGTGGAAGAGGAAGGTGACGATTGCTTTGTCGACGCTCGGATAAATTACTTTGCATCCGACGCATCGCGACACCGCCTTCCTCGGTCGCAAAGTCGAAACCACGGTGCACGCTGCGAACACCGGTACACATGTCCGTACGGCTCACGGGTGTTCTACGTGTATCCAGTGAAAGCGTCTCGACGCTGTACATCGCTGGGGTAACAGAAGGCGCTGATGAAATCGACACTGGCCGTGTCGTCCGTGATGATGGTCTCCATCTCGATAGCGAGGACCGTGGAACCGCGCGGTCACGATCAACGCGCAGAGCGGTGACCATGTCGAGATCTGGTTGTGTTTTTCTGATGTAACGAAGAAGCTCCAAATCACTTGGAGCATAGCCAGTTTGCCACACGCGGTACAGATACCTCGGAAGAATCGCGATCGCGACGCAAAGTGGCTGACACAGCCAGAAATACGCAGATTCGAACAGGAAGACGTTGTTGCCATACACGTCGGTCACAAACCAGCCTGGGCTGATGGAATTATACACCAGCTGCAAAAAGTAATGAGCCACTGAGGCGATCGAGCAGAGTAGAACAGTACCGTATAGACCAGCAACAACACAATCCCGAGAAAGATTGCGAAGAAGACCCACCCGGTCCATGCGTTGGTATTGAGACCATTGAACAAACTGACAGCTACCACGGCGGAAAAGACCATCGTCTTGGAGACGTTAGAACACAACAATGAAATCAAGACGAATGGCTTACCGTGGTGTACTCGTACAACTGAATGCCATACCCGTCGGGACGCGTGGTGGTGGTGAAGTACGTATAAGTGATAATGAAATACAGTGAGACGGACTAAAAGAGTGGTCAGCGCCAAACATTGGACAAACCATTTTAACATGCCTGTATGACACCATCAATCATGTAGATAAAAAACAGCTTCAGACTGAACCACGTCCGTTCGCGGCCATATCGGTACAACTCGGGGAATGCCATAAGAACATCAGCATCTAGAGGCGGGTGAGACAAATACGATGATTAGCCGAAACCACGTACCAACTATGCGGTCAAAAAGACCAATGCCGAGCACAGGAGCGAGGGTCCAGAATGAATTCCAGAAAAGAAGGTAGGTGTACTCAAAGGCACTAGGGATAATAAGTTTCGGGAACAGGAGCGCGTTTGGATGAACGTACTATGCGGAACTCCAACCACAATAAATTTGGAACCACCAAAGCACACCTACTGCTACTATATTCTTGTAGAAAAAATTGACGATCCTGTAACAGGCCAAGGTTACAGGGTGTTTGCGATGCATGAAGGAAAAAGAAAATTTACATGGTTCCATTACGAGCATAAGACCAGTGACCGTGGACGAGAAGTAGTCGCTTGAGGAACCGGAACTGTTCGAAAAGGGTTGTTATATGGAGGTGCCGCACGTTTCTTCGACGGAGTAACGTACTTGGGCGATAGCATAATCAGAAGAGTTCACAGCTTGTAAACCTTCTTCGCCAACAATGCCGACTCCTACATCAGCAGCTTGGATCATGCTAACGTCATTGGCTCCATCACCGATCGCGAGTGTCATTACACGGAGGCCTTCTTTGACGAGCTTGACGACCAACGCTTTCTGAAGAGGAGAGACACGGCAGCAGATAACACCTTCGCACTGCGTCCCAAGACGCAACAGCAATCGCTTGTTCTGATCGTCAGCAAGCACCTAGAATAACCATTAGCATTCAAACCCTCTCCGTGTATGGAACACCCACATGGCTCAATGCCGTGCCATCAATGACAAGCACGTACCCCCCCGGGCGAGAACCGTTGCCTTCGCCAACAATGGAAGGGACACTGGCACTTAGATGGCGGAGTGGATATGGACCGAAATCTGAAATCACAGCATCGGCGGTGTCGTCTTTTTCCGAAACGTCGGTATCCGGGAAGAATTCCTCAACAGCCCTGGTCATCTGCTCGTAAACAGAAGGTCCAGTATCCCCACCACGAATGATGATAATGTTCGAATCATCAGCGATCAAATTCGTGCTGTAACCAATAGCTGCAGGATGGAGAGGAGGTTAGTGGACAAGGATGGACAAACAGAACGGGTAATTACCAATCGCAGTCTCCAGTTTGTCGCCGGTGGCCACCCAGACTTTTATGCCTGCAACCTTAAGGTCAGCGATCGTTTCGGGTACGCCATCTTGCAGGCGATCCTCAATGGCAGTAGCTCCTAGCAGGCGGAGATCTCTTTCCATCTCGTCGCTCACATCTTCCACTTTCTTTTCCCGATCTTCGAGCGCGGTAGAGGCCTCGTGGTATCGTTCGCTCCAACGCTCGTATTCATCCTCTGAATGCGGTGAAGTGAGCACGAGAGAAGGATGGGAAAAAAACTACCAAGTACCCGGTATGACCTTGTAGGCTAGAGTGAGCGTCCTCAGCCCCGCATTAGCAAAATCGTCGAGATGTCTCTCGGTCGTTCGTTTGAACTCGTCCCCACCTGACTTCAGCCTTTCAAAAATGACACTGTCGGCCCCCTTTACCAGAAGGAACAATCGAGAATCGTCTCCGTTGAGTTTGCGCACGACAATACTCATGCGCTTGCGAGCACTTGTGAACTCGAGGATGTCAAGTAATTCGTACCGTTCTATTTCCTTTGAAAACGGTGTCTGGAGCAAGAGTATCTCCCTATCTCGACCACGAAAGACGAACCCGACGTCCGCAGCTGCCTGAACAAGGGCTGCTTCATCGGGGGACTGAGCCTTGTATTCAATGACACCAGTCTCTGAATCAACAGCGGTGAGGACGGTGTGACATAATGCCAGGACGGAGAAAAAGCCATTTAGCGCCCGAGCTTGTGCCTCATTCTCGGATCCAGGTTCGGCGTCAACAGCCCGGGCTAAGTCTTGCCTCAGCTGTTGATCACTGAAATGCCTGAGCACACCACTGGAAAGCTTGACGACCACCGGTTGGTGGGTAGTGTCTGGGTCGGTCACGGGGCTCGCGACAGACGAGGGCCCGTTGGAGGTAGAGCCAAACGACGAGTCTCGGCTCACGCCGTTTACTGCGTCGTCTGCAGTAGGTTTTTTGGCGTCAAAATCTTCGGGATCACCGGGATACACAGCACCACCAATGGAACACTCTCTAAATACCATCGAATTCTGAGGCCGTGTGAGACTTGTCAACAGTTATAAGAGACAGACTTGCCTGCGTCAATGTACCGGTCTTGTCGGAAAATATGTACTCGATTTGACCGAGATCGTCGGACAGATTGTAACTCCTAGCGAGTGCAGGCTGGTTCGTCCTCTTGTAAAACATGTCATAATCGAAGTAAATGAACAGCGCCTGGCAGGTTTTCACGACCTCTATAGAAATGTACAGTGATATCGGTACGACGTTCTGGAACCTAGAAAAAAAAGGATTAACATATGACATGTGGGGTGAAATAGGCCACGGACGTGATGAGCGCAAACGCCCAGGTAATAAGACCGTTGATGCTTGGGTTGTCGTAAGAGGTGTTGTCATCGTATAGCCATGGTACGCCTTCCGGGTAAATTTGTTTCTCGATCTGTGAGTCAGCGATACCACAGACGACTGCCATCAGAGCAAGCAGCGCAAGGTTGACGAGGCTGGACAAGAGTAAGAACAATTAGTAGAGACTGAAAGCGAGAAACGCACACTTGAGGATTGATCTGACGCTCTACTTTGCTACGCTTGCTTGGAGTACCACCAGAGTTGAGGACAAGTTTGGTATCCACACCAGTGAAGAGCACGATACCGATGGCCCAGTCTGTGTTCCGAAGAACAGTGCCACGTAAGAGAACGGTCTGGATATCTGCAGGAGACTTTTGTCCGCTGCGAGTGATGGTAGCGTTGAGCTTGTACAGATTGGTATCGGGACGGTCGCATTGGACTGTAAAAGAGTTGCGCGAACTGGCGCAATCCTTGGCTGTGCGAAGATCTGAGAGAGCTGGGGACGCGTTTCGGGACTTGAGGTTGGTCTCCCCATCGAGGTTCTTGGTTTCAACAAAGGCGACGTTCTCGTCCTCGGAGGTAGCGCATATAAGTACGTCTGCGGGAATCGGTTCGTTGTTCATTATTTTCACAAAGTCGCCAACGCGGACGTCCTCCCAGAGAATCTTGCTCCAGTATACATCAGGGGTCTCGTGATGAGGGATGGAATCGGATGAATGGTCGTAATCGAACTCGTCCGAGGGTGTGGGAGACTCGGGGTCTTTTCGGGGACGGATGCGTTTAGGGACGATGCCCCTAACAAAAGTGCGACTCTTGGCGCCCGAGAAGTTTGGGTTGGACCAACCTGGACCGGAAAGGACTCTGACGGAGGAGTGGTTCACGCGACGGTCAGACTGATGGCGCTTGATGTCTTCGTAGGCGTCCTTGATGGCGGTGATACCGAGCACGATGATGAGGGGGAGGATAACGAGACCAGGAGAGATGGTGGAGAACTCTGGGAAGAACTGGAGGATGGCTATGAAGAGGAAGAAGCTGTGGAGGGTGAGGGATGGAACGGAAAGGGGGAGGGGGAGGACACACATGTTAGCGATGCGGCGGAACTGCTCGAGGAGGTTTCGGGGGAGAAAGGTGATGATGGTGTACTTTGAGGAGATGACCTGGTTGGTGGGCAGGACGTGGGCCTTGATGGGTCTGCGTTTGTGGTCGAAGAAGTGGTCGGGGAGGGGCTGGTTGACGAAGAGGGTGCGGAGGGTGGCAGAGCTGCGTTTCCGGGGGAAGAGCGACTCGAGATTGAAGGCGGCGACGGCAGCGCGCCAACGGGCGAGGCGGGAGGGGGACGGGGCCATGATGGGGCCGGGGGAAAGACGAGGTGAGAGCGCATACGAGTTGATTAGAAATCGGGCGGTGTGATGACACATTAGATTATTCAAATCGAGATCAAAATTTATTTTAATGAACGTGAGCCAACCAATCAAGAAAGAGACAGTCCGAACGAACGCATAGGTAATCGGGTATCCTCGAGCACAGCCAAATCAACCGCTCATTGGTTCGGCGCAGGCCTCTGCTGCACGCCCTCCTTCAACGCCAGCAGCTGCTTCGACCGGAACGCCTCATAGTGGATCTGCGCCGTCGTCTCAATCAGGTCCTGCAGGTGTGTCCTCGTCAAAAAGTTGCGCAGGTGCACAAACTCGCAGTGCTCCTCGCTCTCCACGTTCACCACTCCCCACCGGTTCTTCCGACCACGGACCGACTTGCCGTCAATGATCACGCTGCGCTCAGACCCGACAACGGCGAACGGAATGATGTTCTGCAAGAAAAAAGCTCAATTCACCACCCAACACCTGCTTCGACCCACATACCCGGATACTCTCGTTCAGCTGGACTTCCTCTTCGTCCGTGTCGTCGGTGTCAAACGGATACAACCGAATGTTGTGGTAGACCAATTCAGCCCGAATCTATCAGTCCGTCAGCACCCCTGTTCCTAGACAAGTCGTCACGATCCACCTTGTGCTTGAACGCCTCCCTCTCCTCCAGACTCAAGCTGTCCGCCTTCGCGATAACAGGAACCACATTCACAACCTCGCTCAACTTTTTCATCACAATGACGTCAATCGCACGCAACGAATGGCCAGTCGGACTGATAAAGTAGAGGCAGCAGTGGATGCGCGTGTCCTGGATGTACCGGTCACGCATAGCAGTCAGCTCTTTGCGCAAATATGCGCTGTGTTGGTCCTTGATGTATTTCACGATGGGGTCCCAGCTAAAACCCATCATGAGAACACACAACATCAGAAAAACTTGCCACGCACCAGTTTTCGTTGTTGACTTGATCACCATAACCAGGAGTGTCCACAATGTTCAGACGAAGCTTGACACCGTTTTCAACAATGACTGTCCAACTTGTGGTCAGTACAACCGTGAAACTACCTCGAATAAAAAACTTGCCATGCGAAACAGCCTGAATCTCGGTCGTCTGTCTGACAGGCTCGTCAGCTTCCAGACGACCCTTGGAGTCGATCAAGTGCGACGCGAAGATAGTGTTGATAAGTGTCGACTTTCCAAGACCGGTTTGCCCTGTATTTTCAAGCTACATGTCGAAAACGCTCCAGCTCGCCAGAGAACGCCAAGACGCACCAGCGACGATGACATTGAACTGAAAACCACGCTTCAAGAGCTTGTGCTCGATTTGCTGGGTAATGGAGTCGAAACCGACATAGGAAGTAGCGCGGATTTCTTCGACTGCAACGGCGGCCATCTTCAACGAGTCGTTTTTTGAAAGGAGAGGACAGGTGGGAGAAGGAGCAAAAGGAACGAAATTCTCGCCGACGAGTCGGTGTCGAACAGAATGTGGCGTCAAATTTGTTTGTTTGCTTGTTTTACCCTCCTGTCGGGGTCCCCTACCTAAAAAAAATACACGCGTCCTTCTGACACCCCCTTGACCACCAAGTCTAGTCTAAACGTCAACCGAGATACGTCTGCTTGACCTTTTCGCTGCCCGCTCCACCAGACCGCTTGTTTAAAGTACGGTGCCCAACCTGTATCACGAAACGCATCAAACGTAGATCATGAGTATCAGCATAACGACAACACATGAGTTTACTTTGCAAAAGAACGAAGAGAAATCGGCGAATGTGAGAAATATGGTAGACAGAACGCCGCAGCGAGGACCACAACCACGATCGCGACCGCCGTGGCTGCTTTCGTGTCTGCGACATCGCCTTCTGTCTCCGAGATGGGCGCTCGGGATTTTTTTGGCGCGCGTCTGGGCTGCATATGTGGAGGAACAATCAACTGTACATACCCGATGGATTTCAGTCCATGAATACTACAAAATCGTCAGTCACGTCTAGCGGGACACGGTAGTAGTACCCACTAATACCCGTCAATATTACGTCCAAGCTCGTCCTCCATGCCCTTTGGCACACCCGCCAAGGTGAATGTCACTCTCGTCGAGTCCGACGATTGCTCGAATGTCGTGGTGAGCGTAGCCTCGTGTTCTGCATCACCGTGACACCTCAGATAGCCGTTCAAAAATACCAGATCAGCGTGCATACCCGATGGCCAGGTCGGACTTGTCAACGCCCATGTCTGCACTATTTCCTTGCCTGGCGTCAACGAGACGTATCTACCCTTTACGCCACCACCAAAGAGCGAGTACTGTGCATCAGCCTTGGCCGCTGACTGAAAGCGTATAATCAACATAGGCTGGGTCTGCTCGTCGTCAATCGACCCACCTCTGCGTGTGCACGCGTCCACGTAGAAATGCGCTGCGCATCAGTGAGCAATCCAAAAAGATCATCAGCTGCAGCCATGAATGTTGCTTCCTTGATAACTGTGGATGTGTTGAGAGCGGACTTCGTTGCTGCGGCAGCTTTCGCGGGGGCGGGCACCGACGGCACAGCGAGGACAGAAGTGGTCGCGGCAGGTGCAGAAGTCGGAACGGGGGTCCCTGTCCGACTAGGTTGCCCACTAATGGTCAAGTCCTTGCCATGCTTCTCAATGATCGCGACCGGAAGCTCGGCAAACTTGGCCTCGAGCGCTGCGGGAAGACGTTCTTTGACAAGAGCGTGGAGTGCTGTGACAGCCGGATGGGTGCTCGTGCTCTCTGACCATTGGTACTGTTACAATGTGAACACGACATGAGCAAGTAAAAAGCGGAGGTGACTTGCAGTGTAATTGGAGAGGCGGTCCAGCGTGATTTCGTGAGACACTTCGGGAACGGTCACTTTACCTGTGACCTCTGTTCCATCGCTCGTAGTCCCAGTCCATTCAACAGAGATTTTGCAGTCGTAGATGGTGATCAGCCTGCGGACGTGTGAGCAAACTGGTCAAGAGACGTCGACGTGATACACACTTTGATTTGCGTTGACCAAGCTCCACGTCTCCGTCGATCCACGAGGTCGAGGTAACCTTGACGTTCTCCTCGCCGTCACCTTGAATGACGATTTTTGTGAGCTCTTCCTGGAACCATGTCTTGGCCCACGATGTAACGTTCTTGTTTTTCCAGTGCCAGTTTGCAGTAGTACTTGGCATCGACATCTTGTACGGTGACCTGGAGAACGGACGGGCTTTGGTGATCAAAGGAAGCTAGACTGGCGGTGTCGTGATTAAATGTTGATCTGAGCTCCAGAACATTCTATCACGCACTCGAAACGTTGACCACACACAACTTAATCTTTAACGTTTAGTCGGACCTAGGGGAGTAGGGAATATTGCTGTCGAACCTACGCGACGTCGAGGATCTCTGGAGGCGAAACTATATATCAGTAGTCAGACGCATTCCTCTGTATTTTCCTCGTCTCAGGACAAGCCCTCCCTCATACCACTGGCAAACTGTAAGATGCTCTACAAGGCCATCCCAGCCAGCCGATCATTGTCGCCCTGAAAAACTGAATAGGCCAATGGCTGGGTGTCAGTTATTTGCTGAGCGCGATGAATGGGCTCGGCTGCCGTCAGAGGCACTCGCGGTCTGCTCAACGCATGTCATCCTGTTCTGAGCCAAGGCCCTTGGTCGACTCTAATAATCAAAGACCCACGATGTCATCACCAACGACAGCAGCGAACGTATATGAAGCTAGCCGACTGTCTCTTTTCCCTTGACAACATACCATGACCAACCTCCCCGACGATGACTCTTTTGATGGAGATATCAATTGCTCGTTCGACGCTGTCCACACGTCTTCGGTCCTGTCTGCCATTGCCAGTCCCACTGCTGCTCTCACCGCCACTTCCGGTCCTGCCAACGTTGGTATCACACTGTCTACGAACTCGCGGCATGAATACATGCCACAGTCCACCTTTCCGAAAGCAGGCGACACTACGCGACTCAAAGGACCAAGGACCAACAACAAGGGAAAGGGTGTACAACGCGGTCTTGATTGGCTCATGCTCACCCGTGATGCATCCGAGTCGGAACGTGAAGGCAAGTCCTTACTACCATTACCCCCTCAGATTCAGGTCGTCATGATCTTTGTGTATAACATAGAGCTCGCATACCAACTGCTAGGGTCTCTGCCCCGTTCTCGACTGGCTACAGTTCAACGACGAATCGTGCCTCTTCTCCAATTCGATCTTGTTGGCGTGAGTTTCGTGGCCCCCTCATTCATTCAAACTCACATCCTTCATGGAGTCTCTGCCACCAGAATTATCTTTGCAAATATTCACATTGCTCCCTGCTATCGCACTTCTGAACTGTTCACTGGTTTGCAAGCGATGGAAATTGCTTGCCAACGACCAGACTCTCTGGCGCAATCTTTGTAACGCCCGTAAATGGGAGTGGCGTCCGCAGCTAACCAGCCCTTCCCCTCGGCAAAGTGAGGCTGTCATCAATCCATCCACTTCTGGCACAACACACGAGGACAGGGATGTAGATGAAGGTATGGGTGACGAAGAAGAGGGAGAAGATGAGAGTGGTTTTGTGGATGCAGAGGAAGTGTTCCATGTCCCGAACGAGGACATTGGCCCTGACCATGAGTTCATATCTATGAACCTTAGCCTTCAGGGTCACGACTTCCAAGACCTGATTGGCAACTTTGTTTCCGTCTCCTCTCCAACGACGCCGATGCCGATAAGCAGAAGCAATTCTACTGCAACCACCATGATCCGAACTTTCTCACAGTACCACACCTCGCCCAGCGGTTCTCGGGCTGGCATGACCTTACATGTCGACTACAAACTCCTCCATCAAACCCACACACTTCTCCGCAGTCGCGTTCGCCATGGCGCATACCGTCTACGAACCCTCCCGGGAGCCGAGGGAGGTGGCCACACTGCTGCAGTCTACTGCCTTGCATTGTGGTCTTATAATGCAGCCCATGGGCCACCCCAAGTTCTTTTTACGGGTTCCAAGGATCGTACTGTTCGCGAATGGGATCTGAACACAAATAAGATTCGACGCAGGGCTGTGGGCGTGCACGCTTCTAGCGTGTTAAGCCTGTGCGTCACAGCCACGACAGTACGAATGCCCGAGGATGGTACCTCCGGATCAATCGACCACGCCAAGGATAGGTACAAGAGCTCTGAAGCTGGCATCCTTGTGAGCGGTGGAAGCGACTGTCGTGTTGTTGTCTGGGACTTGGCCAAATTCAAATTGATCAAGGTATTGAAAGATCACCAAGACAGCGTTTTGTGCGTGCGGACCGATAGGGGAAGATTGGTCTCGTGTTCCAAAGGTATGTGACCATTAACGGCTGAAAGGTAGCTAGGCTGAACATTGGTGCACTAGATCGAACTATTCGGACTTATGCGTTTCCTTGGCTGAAACAGGAGCTGGTTCTCCGAGGGCATCGAGCTGCTGTAAACGCAGTGTCCATCGCCGGTGATGTGATTGTATCTGGTTCCGGAGATCGGTCAGTTCGAATTTGGGATGCACGATCAGGTGCATTGATCAGTAATTTCGAGGATCATCATGCAAGAGCGTACGTCTTGTCGTCCTTTGATGACGGAATTCTGATCCCCATCTTGTTCCCTCGATTTAGAATATCTTCGGTAGAGTTGAGTCCGCCGTTCATCCTTTCGGGCTCTTCGGATAGACATGTCCGGATGTTTGACATGAGGACTAAGCGAGGATGGTCGACTTGTCCAGAGTTTGATAACCCAACTGCCGGCGAGCCGCTGAATCCTTTAGTGATTGCGCAGGAAGGTTTAGACGGCGAAATGCCGGCGTCGGGGAGTCCATTCTTTTTGCATTCCTCGTTGTCGCAGTCTTTTCAGCAGGTACAGCAAAATTCGCATAGATTTGGGGGCGAAATTAAGATCTGTGGCGCTTGCGGCACTCGAGTTGCTTCCACGGGAACAGTTCGAGGGCCCGAGAGGCACTCGCATCCAGTGCGAAGCGTGGCGGTAGGGGACGATTTTGCAGTGAGTGGCAGCTATGATTGCACGGTCAAGGTAAGGACCAGAAAGAGTTGTGTTGGAATAGCCTAACTTGAGCGGGGCAGGTGTGGGACAGGACAACGGGGGCATTGGTGGCTGACCTAACGAATGGACACACGGGACGGATATTTTGTGTCGCGCAGAATAACGCGAAGGTGAGGAGGAACAGAAATGAACGTCGTGCTGTAATTGATTGGCTATTTATGTAGATCGTGTCGTGTGGAGAGGACCAGGTGAGGGTGCGCTCGACACTGGAGATGCTCGCAGTGCTGACGATGGTTGGACTTGTGGCAGAGGATCTGTATATGGGATTTTTCTCATGGGATCGATACGTCGTTCATCAAGCTGTAATGAGCGTAGCTTAATGCCCCAGTTTCTGAAGCGAGCTGACAAGATGAGTGGGCGCAGTGAGTCAGCCTCGTCATTACGTCCTGTCACGCGACTCCAGCATAGGGGCTTTTAAGTCCCCAACGCCTGCCCGTCCCTTCTACGTTCGACTCCCCGCCCCGCATGAGTGCCCTCTCCCGCCCGCTGCGCACCGTCGCCTTCGCACCCGCCAGCTTGCGTGCCTCATACCGATCCTACCTCCCGCACCGTCGGCCTGCCCCGTCCCTCCTTCA
The DNA here is from genome assembly GCA_038089995.1 of Tylopilus balloui. Taxonomy (NCBI): domain Eukaryota; kingdom Fungi; phylum Basidiomycota; class Agaricomycetes; order Boletales; family Boletaceae; genus Tylopilus; species Tylopilus balloui. Next base: position 148,520 of record JBBPLW010000002.1, on the reverse strand, counting down.
TGCCCGCTTCGCTGCGAGCTCGGTCTCCGGCAGACCAGGCAGCCAGACTCTCGAGCACGCTCGGATAAATGTCAAAGAGGAAGTCGGCAACTCTCTTGCAGACTGGGCCCGCTCCATCGCTGGCGGCGTATTCACCGTCGATAGCGTCAAGCCCACCAAGGACTCCTTCGTAAGTGTCCAACCGTCCTCTCCCTTCGCAGACTACGCATTCGTCATCGCTAGGTTGGAATCACCACAGCAGTCGCCACAACAGTACCCGCTCCATACCTCGTCATGGGTCTTGCCGGCGGCCTGCCCTATGTCGCATCCGCAGGGACTACCGTCTATCTTTCCCACCAGGCTGGCCTGGCTGCCTCGGGAGCGCTCACGAACATCGATCCGGGTGTCGCCCTCACAATCCTGGATCAGGCCTTCAACTTCCAAGTCACCTACGGGGCGGTCTTGCTCTCTTTCCTCGGTGCGTCTCTTCCTCGTATTCACCCATGCAAAGTTCACCTCGTGGTAGGTGCCCTTCACTGGGGCATGGAATTCGCTGGTTTGGGCGGTTTCAAGGGCTATCCCCGCCTGCTCTTGGGTGTATCTCCCGCCGTCCTTGCTTGGTCCACCATCACTCTTCAGCCTACATCCGCTCTCCTGTGCCAATGGCTTGGTTTCACCGCACTCTGGTACGCCGACAATAAAGCTACCTCAGCAGGCTGGAGTGAGCCTTTTCCGCTTTATATCCACGTCGTCTCTGAGCTCACTTTCCCTATTAGCACCGAAATGGTACTCCCAATACCGCTTTTACTTGTCCATTCTCGTTGGCACTTGCATCATTGGATCGCTGGCAGGGACGACATACTGGGGGCCGGTTGCCGGCCACGGCCTTCTTTCTCATGACCTCAACCTCATTCGCGAAGAGAGGTACTGTTCCTCGAGTTCATACATTTCTTCCCGCCATTCTCATCATACATATCAGACAAAAGACCAGACATGAGCGTACCGGTGTCATCCCCGGTGATATCGAAGCCGTCCAGGGGGGAGCAACAGGCGATGCTTATATTGTGGTCCGCCGCAAGTCCAAGCAGACTGGAGACGTGAATGAGAACGTTGATGGTGCGAACCATTGAAAGATCCGAGATTCGGCTTGGGTAGCCATGGCTTGTCATCTCCAAGTCCTGATTGTTGCATTGTTGCATGTAGGGGCAGATTATTGTGTACCATACCAAGTATTGTCATGAAATTGTTCCGCCTGTGTTGTTGTACCGTGACCGTGGCACTCGGTCGACTTTGGAATGTGAGTAAGCTGTGAGGGGATTCATCAGTACGTTGCACCGAAACGTCCCCCGCACCGTGTTAGAAGTCGTAGGGACCAGCTGGTAGAAACCGGCGACGACGTAGAAACCCAAAAAATCGTGGTCGCTGTTGAGCATCATTAATACCGAACGTCTCACAGCCTGAGAGATTTGGAAGTGTCACTTGGTCTACTGACATCAAAGCTGACATACAAGCCAATAGACAGTACATGATGCTACCAAGGTTGACGTTGCAATACAACTCGATCGTCCCAAAAAGAATATAAAAAAAAGAGATACAACTGAGACACCCACGCAGCGATATATCGAGAGGATTATAAGCACTACGCCGTACGACGAAAATGACGGCAAAGGTTGGGATCATTGAACGATGGCCACATGTATATGCCGCAGGCAAAGGTGGGGATCGTGGTCAGATTCTGTGAGGGGTCATCAGGCCTTCCGGTATTAATGTGACAGTTTGACGTGTGCGCACCTATTTGAAGTCCAAGGCTGGTAACGACTAAAACCTCTTTCCGTCAAGATTCAAACTGCTTGTTCTTCCCACGTTTCTCCAACCAATGGCAGACTGGTTGATGGGTGCCCGCTCTAAGCATTCGCGAGGGACCATTCCTCGTTCACCCCTTACATTCGCGCACAAACCCCAGCCATCATCGTACTCTTCGATGATCAAGACGCGTTCGCCTGTCGTGATGGAAAGCTCATCTGGAAGAGTGGGCACAAATGTACACTTGACCGTCGCCTGCATGGGCGAATACTGTGCACGTGGGGAAGTTAAGATGGAGGGAACGCCTGTGGCTGTGACTATGCGTGTCGTCGCAAGCGGAGCAGGGTCCCCTGGGCCGTATCCCGAAGGGACAGGGCGTGTGGGGTAAGCAGCGACCGGAGTGGGGTTGTTGTATGTTGCCGGAGGAGGCGTTGGAACTACGTAAGTGGGGAAGGAGGGGATCTGCATGTGTGCAGTGGGCGAAACAGGGGTAGAGTACATAGATTGACCATGGGGCTCAAAAGGCGAAGGGGGAGCAATTCTTCGTGGAGTCTTCGCCGCGCTGGTGAAAGACGCGGGCTGTTCGTTGGTATCCGGCAAAGGCTTGGGTTCATCAAAGATACCTGCTCCCACTCCCGGAGCCCCACTCCACGAGATGCGCTTGCGCTCTCGGCGGCGAAGATAGGTCTTTCGAACGAAAAATACGACCAGCGCCGTGCCGACTATGGCGGCCCCAGCAATGATCCCAGCAATTGCGCCACCAGAGAGGCCGCTGTGCGTCACTGCACCGGCATTGGTCTGCGGAGTGGATGTGGGGAAAAAATTCGGGGATGTGGACGTCAGCGCGGTTGATGGCGTTACGAGGGATGAAGGCGACACAGGTGTAGTAGGCGTCTGTGACCCGGTTGCAGACACAACGGAAGAAGTCGGTGGCGTGGTAGCGGAAGAGGGCGCGGAGGAGAGGGCAGTCGAAGGAGAAGAAAGAGCGCTGCTCGAAGAAAGAACAACAGATATGGGAACAGGAGCGGCCTGGCTGGACGCTGGGGTCGTAGTCTTTGGGACGGTCGTCGTCGTTCCGTTTTCGTCGCCAGGATGGGCACCTGCGAGTACTGGGAAAGCGGCACCCGACCCTACTTGAACGTGTCCCAAACGTTTGGCATGGCGAGCCCGCTCGGCGGGCACGCGACGCATTTCCGCGTGCATTTTAGGGAGGGGGTATAGCTTGCTGTCTGTTGTAAGGAGCGTGAAGGGTAGGATGTAACGAACGATACGACGGAGAGTGGGAGAAAACAAGAAGCACTGAAACACAAGGAAAGTGGCCGCCATGCCAACAAACCGGGTCGCTGCGTACGAAGGAGTAAATTTGGAGCAAAGTACGTACTACTACAGACGAGACGGGACAACGAGAAATACAGCGCAGACAACGTTAGACGTCCCCTGCTTTTTCCAGCTGCACCCTTTTCCTCGAACCCCCCACCTCCGTGTCCAGTCCTCGTTTCCGACCCTCCTTCGCTTCGTCCAAGAACTTGTCCAGCCCGAACACATCCCCTGTGTCCTTCTCAAACTGCACAGGCCCTTCCCTCACCTCCTGTTCGTTCGCGCCTTGGAAGCCTACCTGTGGTTGGCCCAGCCCGAAGCGGTCATTGGAGAGAGCCTTTCCGATCCCCTCTTCTGTCCCACCACCATACGCCTCCTCACGGCTCCCTTCAGCTGCAATATTGCCACGCGCTTTGTAGATCGCTGCCGCTGCGGTCGACCCGTGGAATAGCGGCCGGTCGTATAACGAGTAGCTCTCATCGTCTCCAAACGTGTTGCTCAGCTGTTCCCGGTTGAAAAGTCTCGAGTCCAACATGCTCTCCTTGGATAGCGTTGGCTTCGCGAGACCAAGTGCAATTTTCTCAGAGATGTCGCGATTTTGTTGGCGAGCAAGCATCTTGGCACGCTGCTCCGTGCCCATATTTGACATCCGCATCTCCCGCTCACGTTCGCGCCGTTTCTCTGCGCGCATCGCATCCCTAATCTTGGCAGCCTCTTCGTCCTCTTCATCTTCTGTGTGAGCAGCTGATGACCCGGCCTCCGACTCGCTCCCATAGCCTCCTAAGGCAGAGGTAACGGCAATGCGTGACTCCGCAGTGGGCCGCGACGATGGAACAGTGCCACTGCGCTCTTCGCGTGCTCGTTGGGCAAGAAGACGGAGGTTCTCTTCTTTGGCTTCCTTTTCTTTTTGCGCTAGCTTTTGTTGCATGAGTGCTCGCTGCCGGACTTCCTCACGGGCATGCCTGTCGGCGATGAACAGAGCCTCGGAAAACTTGGCAAAGTTATCGTTGATGGATACCTAGGGGGAATGGTGAACAAAACTGTGGAAGGATAAAGCACGGGAGAAACCAACATCTTGGAGACCTCGGCCATCGGCAGCCAAACGCTTGTCGAGTGGGATAGTGAAACCTTTGTTGTTCTTCCAATTAGATATACATGGAGGGATCATCCATTCTTTCTGCTCAGCGGCCGTCGCTTTTCGTGGTGGACTCCGCAAGACGGGCGGAGGTGGACTCGGTGGTCCTCGAGGGATCTTCTTATGCTTGAAGCGAGGGGGCTCCAGCGGATCCTCAACGACCTCGGACATCTTGATGATCCTTTGCTTCAATCCGCCGTCTCCACCTTGCTGTTGACCAGGAGTATAGCGAACGTATGTCGTCTTCCCAACTGCATCAGGGACATTCTTGGGCTGGGCGGCTTTAATCTTGCCGGTGACCAGCTTTTCGAGAGCTTGTCTGGTCCGTTCTGCCGTGGCCTGAACCTCCTCCTCGGATGGTCTCTCCATGGAACGCTGTGCATCGGTGATATCTTTGCGGTGTGAAAGGGGGACGAGGTCCTTGAATTGAGATTGTATGATCTTTCCAGCTCTCTGGCCTTGGTGTGCGATGGCATCATATCGGACGTTGCCCTCGGAATCAACCTGGAGGGCAAGGGTGTTTCCTGCTTGCGTCTGGGAAACAGGTCAATGGGGTGTACACGAACAAAAAGACCAGACCAACCTTTTTCTTTCCGAGATTGAGGGGATACTGAGCGACGTGACACTCAGGGTAGGCTCCACCATCACCTGTGGCAAGTGAGTACGCGATGATAGTTGGCGGGGGTGAACGGGACCTACCGAAGTCCTCTGGTGATGTCGGCTTCCATCCTTTGCGCTTCCCGTACGGCGGAACTGCCGCTCTGACGGTGACGGACTGGGAAGGGATCGCAAGGGCGACTTGGTCCTCTTCGTCCGGGACGTCGGGGACGTGTATGGGTTGTGGGAGTATACTGGCAAGCGGGGTGAGTCGACGACGAGGGGGGATGAAAGTACGCACACAGCGAGAGCAGCCATGGATGTTGAACGTTGATGCGCAAGGTCGAATATCTTGGGTTACGTCAGCATCCTGTATGGTTGTGTTTGTTTCGGAGTGGCTATGCTAAAAGTTGTTTCCGCGTTCCGATCCGTTCTGCACTATGTCATGGATCCCCCGTCGCCCAAGTCTGGCGTTCGGGCTGCGCTCGAGTACACTGGCATCCCAACAAGCTGGCTGTCCGCGCGACCCAGTCTCCCTTCTAGAAATTGGTGCATTTTTATTACCCTCACTTCCTCTCTCATCTCCTACTATGCGTACGACCGTCACCAAGCACGCGTTATCCGCCAGTCATACATTGATCGTGTCAGGCACTTTGCTGACGAGCCAATGAAAAGCACAGACCTTCCACGCAAAGTGGTCGTGTATGGTTCCAAATGGCCAGGTGACGAGGACCATCAGCGAGCCGTCAGGTTCTTTAAAAAGTATGCCAAGGTATGTACAAGTTTCCTCTACAATCAGAATCAGAACACCGTCAATTATGCATCACAGCCCATGTTAGTCGCAGCCGCTATCGACTACGATATTGTCGCCACCCGTCACTCGGGCGATTTGGCTGAACGCGTCGCTTCCGCCGTCATCAAAGACCGTCGTCGAGCGATGGGGTTCGACCACTCCGTCACATTCCCGCCCGCTCTCCCTAACCAACCTACTCAAGAACAAAAACGTGCTCGAGAACTAGATGGAGGCATTGTTCTTGTAGGAAGACACACGTTCAAGGAGTACATGGCTGGTCTGAAACGAGGTTGGGGCGGGAGCTTAGGCCTCATAGACAAAGAGGAAAAATTGGCGCAAGAATTGGCGTCGGACGGAACATTTGATGAAACAGAGGAACTCAACAGCTCTCCAGTTGGAATTGTGGATGACCCAAACGCTGAACCGATACCAACTCCCTCGCGCCTTCCCCCTTCTCGTAATGCCAATTTCTTTTCTCCCCTCAAGCTGCCTAGTCCTTCAAGGGATCAAATCACTGCTGCATCAGATCCATTACCCATGGACTCTACCCCTCCTGCCACTCTCCCTCCCCAACCCCCACTCCTTCTTATTCCATGCGTCAACTACGTTGGCTTTCGCTTCATCCCCCACATGATCTGGGGTTTCTTCAATGAGCGCCACAAAACACAAATTGGTTGTGAGGCTGCTTACTCTTTGGTCGTCAACAAGACCCGAGAATTCCAGGGTCCAGACTCAATCCTCGATCCTAGCCACGGTGTACAACCATTTGAAGGCCAGGAATCAGGCAGCGACGAAGAGAGACAATCGAAAACCACCCAATGTCGATCACAGGGTGGTGATCTCGACTTTGGCTTGACCTCGGAATATGTGCTTGTGCCTCACTCCCCCATATCTAACATAGCTTCCTCCCGCAAATCGTTTTACAAAACCCTCCCTGAACGTCTAGCCACTGCACGCCAACTCGCGCGTGGCCAGCGAGAGCCCACCAAGGAGGAGGAAAAAACACCACCACCAAGCGAGGTCGAGCTCAGAGCAGAGCGCCTCAATAAAGAACTGAGGTGGAGAGGAGAAGAAGAAGGATGGAAGATTGTTGGACCGGGCAGCGGCGTCAGCTGGGACGAGAGATTCAGGGGAGTACTGCGGATATTTGATAGCCGAGGGGCTCATGGTGAGGAGCTTGGGGTGAACGAGTGAAATCAGGGATGGATGCATCAGCTATTCCGAACCAGGCTTATTGCTTCATCAATACCACATTTATGTTTATGTTTTTGATGATCAACTCTCAGTGGGTCGCTAGCATCAAAAAACCAGCATCAAAAAACCATGTCATTTCCGATACATAAGCGCTTGAGCCCCAGCCAAATCAACGATACATGTAATGTGTCGAATTTGCTACGTTATAGGGATTGAAGCCAGGGACTCGGCCGGAAATTCTGGGACTGCCATAGCGTTCTACAATGGATTGGAACAAGACACATATCAAGAACTTGAGTGACAAAGAAAAGGAGTAGAATTTCCTGCAAGCCCCGCACCAAAACAGACGACAGTGACTTCAGTCTGGAATTATCTCCACGGCTCCACTCGCAACCCAACGGTCGAACTCTGCAAGAGCGTCATACACAATGTCATTTAAGTCGCCTGGGTCAGCATGGATCTGTGACTTGATGCCAGTGCTGACGGGTGATTTTCCTCCGTGTGAAACAGCCCCCTGTGGAACGGTTGCGGCATCGTCGTTTGCTGAATGCTCTCGGACATATGGCCCAGAACGCCGTATAAAGCCCGTGATCCTCGAAGGAGAAAGTGCGCAAGTATCGTCCCCTCTTATGGTAGACAGAGTGGATCCTCGCGAGCCTCTTTCCGGGGTAGTTACGCCAACAGCACCGCAAAGAAAGGTTCGGGGACCGTTCGCATCATCTCCATACCACTGGCTTAAGGCCGGTTGAACGGTGTTCCAACTATTCGCAAAGAACTGATCGATGGTGGCGTCAGGAGCAGTATCGGAGCAGTTTTCGTCACAGCAGAGAGTTGGGTTCCTGCCTGCAGAGTGGTTGTGGCTCTGATCCGTTGTATCTACGCCGTTAGAGCCAGGAAGAAACAATCGCTCCTGGAAAAAGTGGCCAGACGATGGAGAACTTTCGCGTGAAATGTCCTAACACCCATCAGTACGGGCAAACAGACAAGATGCGATAAACCTTTCTGCACGAAAGTTGTGGCTCCAGTAATCCCACAACACTATCCATTTTAGTCCGTTTTGGCCGGGGGGCTTCGTATTTCTCGATTGTAATTCCGGATGTCGTACGGTCTTGCTCCCAGACTTCAGAGATCAATGGAAGCTCGTCACAGCAGTCATCCATTAAGGCAGATTCCGCCGGGGTAGGCGACCGTGAGCGTTTTAATGTCGTCAACCGCAAGTCAAAATTTGGTATTGTTTTGCAAATCCTTGACTTCTTGGAATGGTTAGCCTCCAACCCAGAGTTCGGTAAGTCAGGACGAAAGTCGCGTGCAGTGTTGGCATTCTCATGCATTTTGTCTAACTGCTCGGGGGTATGGATCCGTGTAGCGGGCTTGACTCGGCTTTCTGATGGAGTTTCCTTTGCTTTGGCCTGCCACTGCTGCTGGTCCTGTAACGACTTCGCTGTGACAGTAGTTCGTGGTGGAACTGGTTTTGCGCCAGAATGACGTGCAACTACTTGTCTTCTTTTCGTCGCTCGTGGCGGCTCTAGCAACCCCTCCTGACAGCTATGACCGAAATTAGTGATCGAAAAAAGCCAGTGACAACGCACCAGTAATGGCGACACTTGAGCTTGTCTTTGCAAGTATGATTGCACCTCATCAAATATACACACATCAAGTTATAGGCCGAATTAAAAGAAGGAGGGCTCACTCGTACTTCCCGTCCGAGCGTTTTCTCAGATCTCGTCCCACCTGTTCCTTTAGAGGTGGATTCGTCTGAGGCTGTTGTGCTTTGGAGGAGTTTTCATCTACACCCGAGACACATGAGTGAATGTCCGCCTTGTACGGTGAGACTACCACAACGTTTCGTAGGATCCACCACGCGGAAATCCTGAGTCTCATCGTCACCGTCTAAGTCAATGTCCCAGAAGTCTGGAACATCCTCGAGTCCTTGCAAGTCCATTTCCTTGATTGTATGAATTTCTCGTAACGGTAATAACCAAATCAAATAGCGAACGTACAATTGATGTCAATGGTCGAGTTTCTAGTGTCGGATACTGGTCTGGTGGAACACTTGGTGACAATGTCCGGACAACAGTGACGCCAGCGAAGTTTTCCTACACACTAATGAATTGCTTGGCATCGAAAGAGTACAGGGACGAATACAGAAGCGATGTATGCGTTGATCGACTGACTTGGTTTCGTGAGTTGCGCTGCGAGAGTAAATTCTTTTTTCTCTTTGAGTGCCTTGGTGCTTATGTAGAAGGTTGATATCAGCACTTGATCAAGAGAGATGAGGTGAACCTCTCACGCGATTCGGCGGAAGTCAATAAAAGACATGTCGGAGGTCACTATTAGAAGAGTCGTCATTTCAGTTTTACCCCATTTGTACTTCTTGGCTCTTTGAGGAACCGAGTCGTCAAATGTGAGACCACACTGAACAGCAAATTCTACTTCCACCGGCGAATTTCCTTTACTGCGTGTAGACCTGAGTTCCTTTATTTCCAGAAAATACCTTGGAAATTCATTTGCGGCAGCGAGAACTTCGAAGCCAAACGGAGGACGGCGATTAAGAAGCTGGTGTTTATCGTTTATCAGTGACAACAGGCGACTGCAGAAAAGAGACTTCACCTCCTCGATTCGGAGCGGAGACGTCTGCAGAAGATTTTGGATTGAGGTAATGCCATTCTCCGCCAACACCTTGTGCAGTCAATTTCCATCCGTTGATATATCATTCGGTGACTACCTTTACTCTGTCAAGGGGTTAAAATACAGTGGATTTGGGTCTGCGTTACTACTTACGATTTTTCGCCAATGTGCTCAATCTGTCTGAGGACCAGTGGCCTATCCTCCCATGCCTTTGCATTGAGACAGCGTACTCTGCGAACCGACCTGTATAAATAGAAATTTAAAAAAACTTATGCAAAACTTGCAGTTCGAGTGCGTGTTTAAGCTGCGCTCCACTCCGATTGATAATAGCAACCTCTGCTACAGCTAAGGCACAGCTTGAGTTTGTAATCGCATGGTATGTCATGACAACTTACCTGTTACAATGCGCGTGGCATGGCGGAACACGGAGACGGCTTCCAGGTATGGTTGACCTTCGGTGGGTTTGAACTCAGGGCCGTTGAGAGGAAGACCCGCAAGGATCGCCTGTAGTCTCCTGAGATATTGTCATCCTACTTCGAAATGGCATTCTCACTTGTATCAGTAGAAGTATTTTGTCGCTTGTGCTAACTATCTTCTTTGGAGGAAACCGTATGTCGCTGTGACGACGAATTTTATCGTACATCTAAAAGGAAATTAGTTTACCGAGTTTGCAACAAGTAAGTTTGCTGCAGACCGGTTTTTCCCCGCTACGCAGCTTCAGGTTGGAAGCCCTACAACGAGCATCAGCATAGGACTATAAAAGGGAACACGCTCACTCGTCCGAGACAGACACGAGTTCAAGCTAAACATTTTCAGAATGCAAATTACTCTACTCTGCAAGCTTCTCACAATTTCGCGCATAGTGGTTGGAAGAGGGAGATTGAGTATCGCTCGCATCTTCCACCAAAATGAGACTCGGAAGTCAGTGGAAATTAACCGAGAGCACATACGGTTGGTTGCCTGATGTAAAACTGGGAACGTCATCATGGCGCATCGCAAAGCCCAGAACACTCCTACCTTGCTCATAATATCTCCATACTCGGTTGAAGAAAGTTTTCCGTCTTTTTCTGTGTACTCAATCAACTGCGTGTCACGCAAGCTGAATATACTTTGCATGACAATCTCATCAACTTTCTCTTCCCAGGTCTGGTTTTCGTTTTTGCCAATGTCATAATGATGAGGATTTTTTTGAATACGACGAAAGAGAAAGGAATGCCGAAGCCAATCCTTCGCACTTTCGACGGTTGATATAGTACCCAACCCAATTTCTGAATTGAGGTGTTCTGCGAGATTTTGATGAAGACTACTCTCCAGTGTGGTGTTTCCTTGGGCAAGTGTGCGATACTTATGTTCCAGCTCTGGTTCACATAGAATTATCGCAATTCCTTCGTCGTCTGGGACGCACGTCAGTGGATACAAGCAGACAGATAGGATACGTACCAAATTGCGGTCGGCCCTGAGTCGACAAGAACTGCAGCCTGAATGCAGACAAAAAAGAAACAGACATACCGCTCGACCCATCATCTGCATAATATCGAGATCTGAGTACTCTCTCATCTCTCCATTTTGATATAGTTTGACACCCTTAATGACAACCATCTGGGCAGCTTGAGGGTGGTGAGATGTTGACATAGCTGGTAAGAATGCACTTACGCAAATTAACGCCAACTGCCAGAGTCTATGGGACAGTGAGGGGCAGCAAATGTAAAAAGGAAGAATCTCGTACAGATGTGGCGACTAAGACGCGTAGAGTTTTTCGCAAAAACAATTCTTCCACCGCTCTCCTATCATCCATATTCAGACCAGCATGGTGAACTGCGATTCCCACTGATACAAGAACTATCCCGCTGTCAGCTTTCGCCAACTGAAACCACCAGTACGTAGGCGCACCGGCTAAGTCCTTATCATGAAACTTCTGGTGGACACTGAACAAAGGTGAGCAAAGCACTGCGAATATTAAAAAGACATACTTCACAGGAGGTGGCCATGGTAGACTATTTTTCCCCTGCTTAGCCCGTTCATAGTCCTTTGCTAACTGTTTGGCTGCATCTAGCGTGCCTGCACGGTAGTACCAAGCTAGTCAATTCTCTCTACATCAGAAGTGATACCCTCCTTTACCTTTCCTGGTGGGACAGAACACAAGGATCGGCTTGTTAGTTGAATGCTGCTGTATTACTGAAAACAGGCGCGAGTCCAGGATGCGTGCATATGCAAAATCATTTTGGCCCTTAGATTTCGCCACGCCATAGACGAATTTCGTAAGCTTGCAGGGTCGAAATTCTTCACCAAACTGCAGACGCGGGCCTGTCAGAAGACTACAGCAAGTGGGGAAGTATGGCAACCTGGAGTATTCTAGCAGGTTGGTCGCTGCCGTCACGCCTCCCAATCCAATAGGCGACATCTTCCACATTCGGAACAGTGGCAGAAACGAGAAGAAACCGAGTTCCGGGTCCGCGTGCTTTCATACGGGAAATTATGACTTCTAGAGTGCTTCCTCGTGATTCATTCAGGACGTGGACCTGAGTATCCCATGAACGTTCCAGACATCATCCTCAGGCAATGTCATTGACGCACTTCATCCACCAAGAATAGTTTAACCCGCGATAGTATCCCCAAATGGTCAGCCCTGATGGGCAAACGGTCTTCGTCAAGCTTGATCTAATAATGGGGAACGCACCAGTTTCGTGTCAGGCTGTCCCACTTCTCAGCCTCAAATGATTCAAGTCAACACTCGGAAAGGAAATCGGTAAAACAGCGTTACCGTTGTCACGCTATGTAGGCGATGTGTCAATTACTCGTCACCTAGACTTGCTCGATACACACATTATATGTGAGGCTTTAGCATCGCCCCAAACTCCCCTTCCCAACAGGAGCGTATCGCCTGTTAATTCGCAGCCTGAAGCAAAAGTTGATCACTGATATAGCCTTGACGCCAAAAGTGCCTACATTTGGTACCAAGACCTCCGAATTTTGTAGTCCATTCATTATACTTCTCGGTGCATAGTGCCTGAAATCTTCGATGAGCCCACATCTGAAGTCAAAGAAAAAAGCCAGACTTTTGTTGGCGCCACATAAACACACTTGGCAGACCGCGCATTATCCGTCGTTTGCGTCAGCATTCGAATTATGCTCAACTCAAAAAGAACAGTCTTTCCACTTCCCGTGGGCGCTAAGAGTGGTTGAGGAATCATGGTCAACGCATAAGCCGCAGAACCGACCACTGATAACCTGCGAACTTTTCAATAACGAGAACTTATGATTTAGGGTTGCAATTACCAGATTTTCCTCGGAATGTAGGACCTACGGAAAGTGGTGAATTCTACCTCAACCATGAAAAAAAATTCAAACCTGGTCAAAACATGCTGATTGTATCGCATTGAACACCCCGAATTTGAACACCCCACGAAACCTGTCGGCTAAAATATACTTTAAATGAGAAATAGTTGATATACCCTTGCTGACGCACGCAGTTCGGAAACGGGGCGTAGTTTCCATCCAAAACAATTTCGTGTATTCTCAGTACTAGCAGTAGCACGGTACCCAGATGCACGTTCGTCCGGGCTAGATGGACCGGGTAACCGAGAAGAATACTGAACCATGTCAATCGGGTGATGCGACCCCGACATCTCCGAACGATCCAAATGCACGTTATAGTTGGAAAGTTCTGTAGGATGTGATTGCATTGGAAAGCCGGAAATTTGTGCCTCACTGCGATCATGTCCGTCATGATTTGTGAATCCCGCAGGTGACGGAGAGTGGGCATATCTCGTCCCCTGAAATGCAGGGGGAGTCGGAGATAGGTCTGAGGCAGCATATACTAAGATATAATACAGTTAAAGCGCATACACCCACCAGCATTGCCCCAATAACGGGGCAGTTCATGATGAACGTGCAAAGCATCCCGCGAGTCTCGAATTGGAGATGAAAATGGTTCTGTATCGTATCGATCTTCATGGGGTCTGAAACCGTTGTTCTGCCGCGTTTCCCAATTCCTCAAAGTCCAGGTGTTGGGATCCATGATGACTGTGAACAAAGCGCGACCAACTCACGTAGGACGCCCCTGAATCCTGCAGCAGTGTGACAGCCGTCACAGGCGCGTTGTCACGTCAAATAGTGCGCTGGATCGATGTTTCCATCCAAGTTGTCCAAAGCGGCGACGGTCAACAACTTCAAAGATCCAGCATATCTTCCCACATATATTCATTATTCGAAGTATGACAAGCCGCACGGCTAACAATAAGCTTGAGGAATACATCGAGAAGTAAGTCATATCTCCGATTATGCCAGACCAGAAGATCGACTATCCACAGAATACACTATTCCGACAGATACTCGGACGATCATTATGAATACCGCCACGTCATCTTACCAAAGCCTCTCCTGAAGCTGATACCAAAGGAGCTGTTTGACGAGAAGGAGGGTACACTTCGACTGCTCTCGGAGGCAGAGTGGAGGGGTATTGGTATCACTCAAAGCCTAGGGTGGCAACACTACGAAGTTCATGGTCTGACTTCTCTTCTATTTCGTGTAAGAATTCTTATTTCGGATTGCAGCCCCAGAACCCCATGTCCTCCTTTTCCGTCGCCCTAAAAACTTCGTGCCACCCGCACAACCCCAGCTGGTTGCCGCCAAGGCCAACCCCAGAAAGAAGTAACACGACCGCAGAGTCGCAGACCATACGTAGTCATTGCATGTTCCGACGTTTTGTCATTGTTATCCACTGCACTCATTCCCTGATATCAATTTTTTGCACTCGATTCGACTTCTCTTCAAGCACGACTTTCTCCCGTCACTTATTTGTTTTTGGAGGGCATAGATCATCGACCGTGGTTGTCCCCACGGTAGAGAATGAATTTGCGATTGTTACTTTTGTGAAACAGGCACGCTGAGATACCTATACACATATACTATGTACCCCCTCGTAACACATTCCTGATGAGTCCACAAACTGCCTTGATTTTATGGCCTCCCCGATAACACTCTATAACAACAATATATACCCGGGGCCTCTCCCGAGGAGCATGTGTTACTAGTACGAGGGAGGCTACCGTGCTCGCCTAACTCAGGGGCCATCCGTTCAAAATTCGACGATTCCTGCAGTATACAGTGGTGCCAGAAAAGCGTATGGACGGCGGAACCAACTTCAAGCTATCCGTATGGCTAAATGCTGGTGAGTAGGCTCGACACCATGCGGGCCGATCTGAGCATCAGATACATCAGCAAAATTTTCCCGAGTGCGGGATCATAGTGAAAACGACAGTCCATCTCGGTGCTGGCTGAGCAGTATAAGCTCCACAGAGACCAGCGATGCCTGGAGGCGTATTACAGTCTGACGATTTGAATCAGTGCGTCATAAAACACAGACATGCCTTCAGCTCGTCATGACAATTAGAACATCGAGGACTGAACTACTCAAGTTACTCTGTTATCTTTTGGAGGTTCTGACAACGGACATGACATGACGCAGACTGGGCTGGCCAGCAAACTTGAAGATGCTTCGATTATGCGGATAAAGTCACCGGTTTCTAGGCGTATGATCGACTTCTCGAGAGCACAAGGCCAGGGCAGGCAGGGTCCCAAATCCTGAGAACACGGGCAGCCATCGTGATGGTAGCAGCCATACACGCATACATAAGTAAGTGGCTACCATCATTCACTTGAATCCAACCCGGCTTAGAGTTGCCGTGAATACTACGGACCAGCGGGTGGTCGCCATCCTGGCAGACTCAGAATCATGCTCTCTACAGTTGTCTGGAGCTGAAGCGTTGGTAGATCACAACGTCCAGGTCAGCGCCATTGACAGACTACAGATTACTTCCAGCTGCACATCTATTGGTATCTCTGGGGTAATATGAGTACACAATGTTGATTTCATCTTCCTCGACTAAAGATTGGGCATTGGCAGATCATTCCACTGGACGAGAGGTTTGGGAGGATCCGAGATTTGCAACGTTGCTTTGAAGGCCTTCAGTTCTCCAATGCGCGTCACCCCGATGGGTAGCCCATCGGCGTCCTCACCCGGTATGGGATATTGTTCTACCAGAGCAGGAATCTGCTCAATCAAGTCCCGGGCATCCTCATTAGAGACCATATCTTCTGTCAAAACCTCCCGCCATGCGCCAACGAAATCTATTACAGTAGGATTTGCTTCTTGAAGCTCTTCTCTTATGGCTGCGACGTCGACGATGATGTTGGCTCCCCGGAGGCGGGCTTCGAATGCTTTCATGGCTTCTGCGCTGACACGAGGGGTTTGTGGCTTCTGTGACACCAAATGGATTGAAAGTTTCGCCCGATTTTTCGAACGAGGATGAGCACGCTCCCGGAACAAATCCAGGACCTCCTGTTTTTCCACTTTCTCGAGTAAATTGGCATCGTCGCAACCTTTGAATCAAGGAGCAGGCATGTTATACGCACATGGAGAACTGTGTTTTCACACTCACCTCGCAGAAAGTCAAGATGTCCTGATTCAATCTGTGACCAGTATCGTGACACCTCCTCTGCTAGGTTCTTCGGGGGCTCTCTCCATCTCTGCTGCAGGCCACTCTTGAAGTCATCGAACTCCCCAGATCCCATCTCCTGAATTCTTCGAGCCATGCTGTATAGGAATGCCTCTACACGTTCTTCGAGATAAGCAGATCCACGCTCGCTCTGTACGACGATGCGAAGGCCGAACTGCGAGTCTCCAGGAAGATTCCACCGCGAACATGAAACGACGTATCCCAACTGCTCTTTGGTTCGGAGCACATTGAATGCAGGTTCTGATATTATTTGTACGAGAAGTAGACCAACTACCCGCTGCCGCGGATCTGTCAATTGACCGAGGTGGAGGTAGTATGACAGTGCCGAGTTTGGTTCGTTTGCATTAGGTACGGGGCCAGTCCACGTGTAATTGCATCCTAACTAGACGTCAAGCAGATACAGGAAGGACAATACAAGGCATACCTTGGGGGAGGATAAGGGAGAAATCTGTGGGTATTGACGACAGCGGCTCTGAACGAAGGATGTCCTCGACGTCTTTCGACAAAGCGATGGCTTGCTAAATGTGAGGTTTCTTAATTGACATGGAAAGGTGTCATGGAATGAGCGCATACATCCTTGTACAAGTTGCCCAGCACAAGCATCCGAATGTCAACGTTCGCGAGAAGCTGCGTGCTGTGAGATTTGACTTCTTCCGCAGTGATATCTGATAGTTTACAAGGCTCCATCGACCAAGCGTTGTTGTCAGTATGAAACGAACCCACCAGACACTTCTCGTAGCTTCTGCTCCACTGTCCACGCATCGTGCGTGAGGATATGTCGCGCGTAATAGTCTGAAAGCTGGTAGCTTTGGGACATGAAAAAATTCTCCCATTGGCGCTTGAGCTAAACCCATATTAGCCTCTAGGACATGGCAACGAAGAAAGATCTCACTTACTTTCTCCTTCATGACTTCTAACCGGTCCTGACGCACTTGCAGATTCCTGGCTGCCTCGATGATACGCCGGGCGAGGTCCGGCAACTTATCATTGTAACCATTAAGAGATATTGCAACGCCGAGATTGTGTGCACCCAAGTTGTATGTAAGGCCGGCTAAATCTGCGTCGTACGTGTATTCTGTGAGGGAGTCATTGACGAGATCTGCGAAAAGGCTGCGCGTAGTCAAAGGAAGCTCACGAGAATACAGACTACTTCTCACCGTGTTAACACGCTAGCACGCGATGTGGTATTCACAGTGGGGCTGAAATAGGGTAATCAAGGATTGCTAGCATTGCATGAAGCACATTGACGTTACCTGCGGATTTCGATGACTACGCTTGCTTTCGGGAGCCAAAACTGATCGTCCTTCTTATGCCAAACTTGCGATATATGGGTCTCATATATAAGGTGAGGCCGCCTTTGTGGCTTTTGATGTAACGTTAGCGACTGATCGTCGATCATCACACACGAAGTGGCGCCGTACCTCGATGACCTCACGCTTCTCGACGTCAAGGTCGGTCGGTATGAATTGATTCCTGTTGGGAAGGCGAAGTTGTTGGATATCATTAGGCTCTTGCGCCTTGTCGTAAGACGTATCAGCTAAGCCACCATGACTGGGAAAGCAGGCTTGCATACCTGAGCCAGAAATTCGTTGTCCCAACGCTTGACAGTGTAACCCGTGCCATACCATTTTTCACTATCCCACTGGAGTTCTCTCGCAACACGCTCGTGTTCCTCCCGCTTAGCCATCAACACTACACGACCTGTGTCTGTTCGGATATCTTTGAGTGCATCGTGCACCTCCCGCAAGCCTGTCTCGTCTTCCCACTCAGAGACCAGCACAGCAGCAGAAAGGGTTTTCTCGGTAGGAACTGGCCACGACATCCTTTCAGCGATGAAAATCGCATATGCTTCTGCTTCGCGCTTCTCTGCGAACTCAAACTGTGTTCTTGATATCATTGCCACTTCGGACTGGTGCCAAGGAGCAATTTCGGATGATCGCAAAAGCGAGAGATATTTGAACGTGGCAAGCACAACCAAACGATAGTTGTCTACGGGTTTCCAGTAAGCACTAGTTTTGCCCATTGCAAATATAAATAAGGGCATACCAAAACCTTCTCTCGTTAGAAACATGGTCACTTTGATCATTGCGAAACCACGTCCGAGAGTCTGAGGGGCTGCATTCAAGGATGTGATCCATCCTTTACCTTTGAGATAGGAATGCAAAGACCCGGGACCTTCATGTCCTAGAAGGTGGGACAGGAAATGCCCAGGCTTGAACTTCCAGAGTGGAGGCTGCCAGGCGAGAGGGAATGATAATTCGACTGCATGGAAATCCATGATTGTCTGGACGTGCACAAGAGTCTAGGAAGGAGCAAACTCTATGAAGGTTTGAACATGATGTTGCACGGACTCACACCCATCTCATTAGGCCCAAACGGATGATCGTTGATGATCGGAAGTTGGTCTCCCTGACGCTTTAGGACGGGGGAAAAATACCGAGAAACCATGTCGGACAGTCCATCCAGTGACTCTGTTTATTGAGTTTAACACCGAAAAGCAGACCGGGCATTTATTTCGGCGTACCTTTACCAATTACACAGACATTCATCCGACTCGCGCAATATTCCTTACTCCACCAGTCGACCAGCCTACGGCGTGTTTCACGACCGACAGTGCCACCATCCGGCTCAGCTTCGCTTAAGTTCGATTCAGAAGATGGTGTTGGTGAAGGAACCCTCGACGATATCGGGGAAAATGCTGGAGCGCCAGTCATCTCGATGCGTCTCCTTTCATCACCAACGACGAGTGATTTTGCCTTGGCTTTCATTTCCCTCCCGGCTGCACTCAATGTCTCGCGGTTTCCAGTACCAAACTTGCTCCAAGGGTGTCCGCTCTTAGTGAGGGTTTTGTTGAGCTGGAAAATTCGCCAAGGGTCTGCCTGATGGTTCTTCTTATGCTCTGAATCGACAGCGTTGAGCTCGCGAGTGGTGCAGGATGGCGCAAAGAGGGGGCTATGAAAGAAGCCTGCAAACCTCTCAATAGCACCCGAGAGGGCAGTAGGGGACACGCGGAAGTGATAGTTGGTGTTCGACGACGAAGTGTACGCGTTTGAAGCACCATTATTCTTAGATAGATACTGAACCTCGGAGTGATCAGAATCTGTGGGTAACGTCTCGAATGAAACGACGACATACCTCGGAATACTCATTCTCCTTGGGATATTGTTGTGTCCCCTGAGGTAGTCTTAGCAGAGATACAAAACGGCAACGATCGCTCTGCATACCATGAATAACAAGTGCTCACAGAAGTGAGCCAAACCCGGCATGTCATCCTAGAGGAGGTGAGGTTATGAGTATGCATCGAGGAAGCGATTGGTGATCGGTACTCGCGGGGTCTGAGAGGTGGCCAACGGCAACGTCGAGACTAGCGGCAGCATTCTCTGCGTTGGGATCGTGTACCAACATAGCGGTGAGACCGTTCTCAAGGCGTATAACTCTATAATCCCTCTGGTCGAAGAGAGATTTTTCTATGGACCTTATGAATAGTGAGTACGGGGGAACTGGGCCACTCTGTGGTATGGAGATCCAATCTGAGGCAGCCATTGCGAGATGACGGCGGAATGAGCGGGTGGGTGGATGGGACGAGCTGTGTGCTGGTAGACGGCAGAAAGCGGAACGCAACATGCAGAGACGTGAAGTGGACGTTATAAGATACGCCAAACTGAGTACCCACCCAGTCACTTCCCGATCACGTGCTTCAATTGTAGACTCTCTGACGTAATCACGCTTCCCCGCTTCTCTCTCTCACGCGCACAAACGCGTCCACGATACGCGCCTTGAGCTTGCTCGCCCACCAACCCGCATTTTGTCCACAACGACCACCCACCGCTCGCAATCGCCCTCCGATGTACACCACCCCGCAGTCGCGTCACAAACGCGCCCCGAGTCCCCCCCTCTCCGTCGCTGGCTCATCCCAGTTCACCACTACCCCACAGCAGAAACTCAACGTCGTGACTCGCCTTGCACTCGAGGGAAAGGCAAAGCACGGCGATGATGGCGTCACAATCAGAATGTATCTCAAGGTATGATTGCTCTACCTTGTACCGCTTCGCCTCCTCTTACTCTCCCGTAGCTCTCCATTCCCATGGATAACATTTCTCCAGGCTCAACCGTCCCGTTGTTTCCGGGTATGATTATTCAGGCCATCGCACATCTAAGCTGTTCTAATCTTGCACTCCCAGAAGAAAACTTGAAATTGCTCTCGGCTCAGGTCCATCCTCTTGACATCCATTCCGCCCCCTACAACTTTTCTCCTGCCTCCTTTCCCCTCCTTACCAACGCTGCTCGCGCTCTCCATCTCCCTGCGCTCTTACAAAAATCGTACCTTACTGTATTCGGTGTACCAATCTCTGCCTCATCTACCGTGCACTCTAGTCGCACCTCCTCCTCAACTTCACCCCCCCACACACCTCCGCTGGACGAAAAGTATACCGGTCACATTATCGTCAGCGGGTACAATATCTCGTATATTCTTCCAAAGGAATTTCCTCCTCGCTTCAATGGTGGCGATAGTGCTTTGCGTGTTTCCACCTTTTCTGCCACTCAGATGAGACGACCCTCTGTCACCGAACGGAACAGCATGCATTTCATGGCTGCTATAGAACTTTGGACTCCGTACGCCTCGCGTCCTCCAACGGCACCTTTTCTGGTAGGTAACAGTTGTCGTTTTCTATGCTGCAATGTCATGACCCGTTAGATCGCTATGCCTGTCCCGCGATGCCTATCTAATAATATCAAATTGCGCATATACCCACCAATCGCAACAAGTGCTTCTTCATCCATGGCCTCGCTCTCCTCTGCGGACGAAGACCTCGGCGCCTGGGAGTTAGCCTCCGAACCCCCTGTCACACGAATTCCTTCCCGTTCGGGATCATCTGCTGACATGGCGGACGATGAATCATCCGACTCTTCAGCATACACAAAGGGGTCGTCTGGGTGTATTCTTGTAAGCGGATCATTCCCGTCAACCGAGCGCCTGCGCGTACGCTGGGCACAGCCTACCAAAAACATTGCTAGCAGCGATGGTAGGCGACGTGTTGGTGTGAAGGAGGCTAAAGGGGAAATGACTACCGCAATCTTGGGCAAAGCTCACGATCCGTCTGGAGGTCGCGAGGGCATCCTGATGCGCTTGGAATACAAAGGAACATGCAAAGGCATCTGGTTTCCCGGAGTGGCAACAATGCTGGGGATGGACATCGGGCTTGAAGTCAAAGGTGCCGATGTTGTCTGGCCGCCTGGAGAGGATGTGAAGTGGACTGTCACTGGTGGTACTGGTTACACTGGTTTCGACGTGGGCCCCCCTTCCACACCAATATCCAGACAACCTTCGCTCGAGTTCCCCACTGGCACATCCACTGGTAGCATATTGTATACCTCTCCTATGACAATTCGACAGGATTCTTCTTCGACATCCTTGCTACGCGCACCGTTGCCTAATGATCATTTACCCGACTATTCCTTCGAAGGCTCTCCGACCTCTTTGACACCCTCCGTTACACTATCTTCGGTCAGCTCTCTCCCCCAGACACCCGATGGGCGCAGCCGCGCCTCTTCGGGTGCTGCCGCTTCCCCTCGATCACCAGCAATCCCAATGACAATCCACATCAACATGAATGACATCACTGCACCCTCAAAAAACATCTTTACCTTCTCCATTACCGGTACAGTCCTCATCCTTCCGCGACACCGTCCTTACATTACGAACGAACATGGGTTAGATAGTGACCCACAAGTCAACCCCATCTTCCTACCACGCTTCTGCGTCCTCGCCGCCGATTCAGAAACAGTCTCAGGGATTATTAGGAACGAAAGTGAGGTTAATACTGTTGAGGTCTACTACGTTTCCGGGGATCTACGCGATGCTCAGACACGGAAGACTGTGTTACAACACAATGGGATAAACCGATGCGGCAATGACGGTGCAAGGATAGCACTTCGTACGATTTCTCGTACAGCTGTCTTGCAACGGGTGGGAGAACAGTTCACAGATAACTCACGGCTCTCTCCTCGGCACAGTCCAATAAACGGACACAAGTCTACACTCAGCCCTCTACAATTGGCTCCCATCCATGGTGGAATGATGAGACGGAAACGCGACGGGCCATTGGTGATCTCCTTCGTCGATGTTATCGCGACCCCGTTACATCTCAATGGAACCGGTTTCCCAGATGCTCACGCCGTTCGTGTGCAATTGCACGCCCCATCCGAGATGGACTCAGAATGGCTCGAATTCGGTCTCGCTCAAGCAACACCTCTACCACCTGAAGAAGTGGACCTGCAATATCAAGTTGACATTGTCAACGTGAGCATTGATGGTGTTCCCGTGCGCTTCGAGAGTAGCGCATTTGCTGAGCAGGACAAGAAGCCTATGATCGACCTCGTCCCATCCTACGAGGAAAAGTGTCGGAATCGCTGGATCACGTGGGTCAAGGTTCATGTTGGTAACCAGGGCGGCTTGGTCGCAGTGGACTACGTTGTCAGCAACACAGGCAATCCAAGGGATTTGAAGAGACATGCCAAAGGCAAAATGAACATTAATTTATTAATTCCTACCTTTGCACTCCCAGTCGGTAGGCTGCAAGTGACGGTGGAGACCTGCTTAGGTATGCGCTCCGTCTTATGTACCCCAGAGTGGGACTAAATTCAGATCTAGAAATAGTAACTTTGCAGTCAAATTTTGCTCACCAGCAAAAGTCCCCCAATGGTCACAGGCTCTTGCACTACTCGTTGGATCAATTCTTTACCCCCACACTGTCTCTGACTATCGAACGGCATAGTTCCCGTATCTGCATGTTGTCGCCGGCCAAGCTTTTCCTTTCATCCCTTTGGATACTTCCTGCCGTTCTTATTTCCATGCTTCTGATCAACCTCGGCACTGAGCTGAAGCATACGCGGCAGTCTCTCGATCGTCTTGTTGTTCGCGACTTTGATCCCAACAAGATCTCCACTGCTCTGACTGAGACTATATTCATCACGACTACCGTCTTTCCACCACCGTCGAGCGCAGTAATAGAAGTTGGCAGTGTGAACTGTCAGACCACAACCGTTTCGCTCACATCAAGTGTCTCTATCACTACAGCGGCACACACTGACCCGACACCCTCCTTGCGTCTACATGCTAGCGAACACTCGCAGATTGACACGCCCACGTTCATATCGACACCCACACCGTCCTCCTCCCCGCGCCCCAGTGAGAACTCCCTTATCCCAATCCCAGCCTTACCATTTGAGTGGTCAAAAATTCGAGTAGATTTTCCTCCAGCTGCTTGGAAAACTGTTGATAGGGTCTTAGGGGGCCTGGGTATCGTTTGGCAACTATTTAGGAAAGCATACCACTACCCACTAGATCCACCATAGTAGATCATGACGCCGTGTACGAATGCTACGAACTCGTTATGGATCCATAGGACCCATAATTATATCCAAACTACAAAGGTCACTTTGAGCCGTCCAGGACAACGTTGGGTATGCCTTGGGAATATTCCAGCGAACAATTTTGCCAGCAGATGTTTTTTCAGTTTCCGATTCGATTGCATCAAGCTTAAAGTTCAACGAATAATAGCTGCTAGCATTAGTTTAGCTTGTCCCCGAAACGCCATACACGACTATGAGCTGCATCGCCCGGTTCGGGTGCTGAAATGTCCGAACCGGTTCCAAACAGACCATTTGGTTGTGCACCATGGCTGGCACGGAGAATATGTATGTTCTGATCGCCAAAGTTCTTAGAAATCCACCCACTATCAGCAGCTGCAAGGCACCGAATGAGTCATATCGGTGCTACGTGCGTTCCGATAGCTGAGTAGGTATCCCGAATGACACTGCTGGAAGCCGGTCTTCCTCACTTGAACCGGGTAGTGCTGGACTGATCCATGATTCAAAGTCCGAACGTCGCCGTCACGGCCAACTCTTTGCGACACCCCGCTTGGCGTTGAAGTTACTGTCCGATGGACGGGTACAGGACCTTTGCATTGGAGCGCCAACGATGGCTATTGTGATACAATTATGAGCTAAGTATGGTTCTGCGCGCCATATAATAATGAGTATGGTAGGGCTACAAGAATTCGTGAATAAATAAGCGTTCGTCCGGTGCATTTTGCGAGTATTAGGAAGAGTGTGATGGATGTAATTAGTGATAAAGTAGTGAGTAAAGTGCTTCAGCTTTCGAAAAGCTTGGTATTCAGCTCTTCAGGACCGCGCGCACAGTCGCATCTCTCCCGGCCTTGAGCAACAGCGAGAGCCCATTTCCTCCGGTCCCAGTCACCGGACCGGACCTGGCCGCTTCTTTCTCCATTCTCTGCGCCATCGCAAACATAGGACAGCCCACGGGTGGTACCGTGGACCGCGACATGGTCACGACATATAGGCACGCAATACGCATGTGACAATCCCTGAGCCTCTTCAACGCCGTAACAGCAGTGTTGTATGCGTCCCTGACCGCTGGCGTGTTCTGAGCGACCTCTCTGATAGGTCGAGGATAGTCGGCAATATATGCCAAGTAGTCTCTGTGCTTCCCCGGCATATACCGCCGCATACGTTCCATGAAGCCGTGGTCTGCCCGCTTGTTCGCATCTGACGGCGCAGGGTATCGCCGCTGTCGGAGCTTGTGGTCGATGTCGAGAAATAGGTCGAGTGCATGCATGACACTGCTCTGTCCAGCGGAGGGCCCGCTGAGATCGAGCTTTGACATGTCATCGACTCCTTCGTATATCCACGCCGGCTCGGAAGGGCTGCTTGCACTTCCGTTGAACCAGGGGCGAACCTCCCAGTAAAACACATGGGGGTCAACCAGTTGGCGCATAGACTGCACGCTTTCGTCGATCTCCCGGATGACTGTGGCTAGCCGAGCGAGAAGCCTGTTCATCTTGCTGATGGAGGACAAGTCCGTCACGTTTGGGAGATTATGGTAATCATTGAAGATGTGAAGCATTTGCACCCCGATTAGCTCCGCCCTGGCCGATCCGAAGTAAAAGTTCCGTTCATCCTCTGTTCCCGAGAATAACTCCTGACCGAATCGCATGTTTTCCAGGGTGACGGGTTGATTAGGATCGACGAGTTCCCAGTTCCACAGAACAGTGTCTGCGAATGTGAGGACTGGGGCGATTCTTAGGACGTGTGAAACTGTCATGAGCGGAGCTACCAGAGAACGTGGGACCAATATTGATCCCTTGATGACGTCTGGAGGTATAGAGTGGACGTAGAAGTGCACGAGGAACGCTAGAACTTTGTGTGCACGACGAAGAAGTTGTGGGTTCTGATGAAGTGTTTCTGTCGTGAGTATCGGGAGCTTTCACCTGCATAAGTACTCAACATCACATTAGAAACATTCTCAGAACTTACAGAACGTATCCCCTGCCGCCAAAGTTCACCCTCAGCTCGTTCCCGAGAATGCTCCCCAAGTAAATCCTCTCCAAGTTTCAGCACTTTCAGTGCTTCTGATAAAGCGTCCTCCCACACGTCGAAAGGTTCCTGGAGTTTAGGGAGTGGTTGGGGCGGCAAGAACCCCGTGTTGGTGTGGAGATTGACATCGAAGTCCGCGGGAACAGGATGCACCTCACTTGACACCCATCTGCTAGCACGCAGGGATTGAAGGATCCATGAAACGTCATTGAGTATATGGAAGGGCGAGGGTAGAAGATCGACCGGATGCATGGCAAGTCGTGAAGAAATGAGTTGAACTGAGACGAATTTTCAAGTGGTGAGCCTGTCCCTTTTATACAGCACGTACCTCCAATGGATCACATCGCCGAGGCAACCTAGTCACATAACTGCAGTGGCTGGCAACTTACTGCCCAAACGGCATCACTGTGCGCCTGTTGCGTGAATAACCCCGTGATACCCGATTCTGACCTACATTTCTCACAGTGAGCGTGTCCCTTCGATCACCAGTCAGATTAATCACAGATTGGCCGTGCCAGCATCTGTGCTTTAGTCCGGAGAATCGAGTCAACAATATAGTTCCGAGCCAATTCGTCATCAAGTCGGCCAGGAACGACACATCTCCGGAATGTTAGGGCGCTCCTATGGTCTTTCTTCGCACGTTGCGGATTCGGAACAAGGCTTCCACATTGTCGCGTAACTTTGCTATTTTTTGTTCCTCGTCATGGACAGGCAAAGCGCCCAGCTGTTCAAATCTGTGGTGCGGAGCGTTTCCACCGTCAATCAAGCCTAATTGAGATACCAGTACTGTATGCACCGGTGCGCAGTGCCATCGACTTCGCGGGCCACGTGTCGCCGCCAATGGATGGAGATCTACCACCGCGTACTTTGTCGTGTTGTTAGAATCGAGTGTGATTATAGCATGCTATTTACCGTCGCAGTCGGTGGATACTTTGTCTGTTTTCACTTTGATGTTGAACGCAGTTGCTGTGCACAGACACTGAATTGTTTTATGTAGTTCCTGTCGACTTTTCACATGAGATCTGATTCTCACCGCATCGTTGTCCGCTGCGGGCTGAGTCCCCGCGCGAGCTGTGCGAACCGGGGACATCGCTACAACTCGAAGTGGAGCGCGTGAGTCATGGGTAATCTAGCAAGCCCGTGGATCCATTTTGCGGGCTTGCGGTGTGGAAGTAGAGCCGCATCATGATCCCACGAAAGGTTTGTACTGGGTACGAATCTTCGGGCGACACCGGAATCTCGTTAGTCTCGTCTGATGCTCTCGGCTGGTGTGCCAGTGTTTCAGCACGCACAGAGTTGTGGATCGAGCAACGTTAGAACAAGGTCGTAACGTTGACAGCCGAGCCTCGCCAACCGGAAGGGTGGCAGTCCGACGAGAGGCTGAGCACGCCACCTGCGCCGCATCAATCAATTCAAACCTGCGACATTTGCACGCAGAAATGGCGTAGTTATGACTCCAGACCAGCCTTGATATTAGTAATACGTCGGGGTAAATTTATTTTTCGCAAGAATGTGTAGCAACTACTCTGTCCATGCCACGATCGTCGTCCCTTGGTCTTCAACGACTTGACACCTCCGGCGCACTACATCGATAATTTTCTCTCGAGTCCCGAGTTTTTCCCTGACGAGACTCTCCATATCTGAAAGTATCCTGGAGAGAGAGACAGGACCATCCTTGCACGACAATTTGACCAGTTCTAGTATCTTGGACTCGGACGGCAGTGCGAAGGCCATGAAATTAACAGAGTGATCCAGTGGCCCAGGGGCGTCGGGGAATGAAAGTTGTGGCGTTTGGGAGCGGTAGGCCGAATTGTCCGAGAAAAATCGATCTAGAATATCAGGCAAAACATCCTCAACCTTTTCGGGGGACCATGCTGGCCGTCCTTGAATTTTCTCCACCAAGACAGCGCCTATACCTGTGCAAAAATCTGAACTGGCACCGCTCTGCAAGGAGATAAGATTGCTACGTCAAACATGGATCTTGGTTATATATGACTCACACAGTACGCTGTCGCAATTCCCATCTCCATCTGTAAAGCATCCCGCAACGACATATTCACCCCACGCCGGATAGCTTCAAGTGCCACTTTAAGGCTCGTGGGGCTGCGCATGTGAAGAGTTTCCAGGGTTTGCTTTGCCCACCCACCCACACGACTATCAGGGGAACCTGAAAGCGTTGCCAGACATCCAAGTATCTTTTCCACGGAGTCGTGACTGAAAGCGGAATCTAATGCATTACGGACAGCACCCATCAATTTCCCAGATGGTTCGTCTGATTGACGTTCGCTATGTAGTTCTTCGATTGTGCAATTGATTTGATGGAGAGTTGGGCTTTCATATTCAGCCAGACGTGCCATGAGACTGGGAATGGTCCTCGAGGGAACGTAATGCGTCGCAAGGCCAAGTTCACTGCCAGCAAAGTGAGCAAAGTGAGCAATAGCTTGTGAGTGATGCTTTGCACTCACAAGATCTCTCTGCCAACCAACATCTCTGATGTCAAGGCAAGATATGTTCCTAGCTCCCCGTCCATCCTCGACAGGAAAAAACTTGCCCCCACATCTGGACAGTATCCAATCTTGGTTTCTGGCATAGCAAATACAGTCTTCTCCGTCGCTATCCTGAAAGGTGCACCGATGCTAAGACCAACACCTCCTCCCACTGATATTAAGATTGACATCAGAGAGGACAAAGGCGGAGGTTTAGTCTGACGACATACTGGTGATGCCATCGAGGACAGCTATATAAGGTTTCGGTAGCTGGGATAAGATGAAATCGAGTTCAAACCTGTACAGTGGATCAGGCAGAGGCAGGGCGTTTGCAACATTCTACCCACTCGTCCTTGAAAAATTGTATTGCTGCAGGACGTGTGGCCTCGTTGAGCGAATCCTTCAGGACGGCTACTATTGTGAAGCTTTGTGTGTATATTCCTTCGGTAGATGAACTTACTCGCCACGTCTCCTCCTGCGCAGAAAGCCCGGCCAAGCCCAGTTCCAATCACCAAGTGGCACAGGTCAGACTTGGACCATATCTACACAGGCTAATCAGGGACCGAACAACGGAAACAGACTTGGCGCCAACTAACATCAAGCTGGGGTCTGAGGGAATGGATCATTTCACTATTCAGCGCATTGAGCTTCTTTGGTCTATTGAGTACGTATGTGCGAGCACATCCGTTCGACTGGAAGAGGACCGGCTGGGATAGATGTGTTGAGTCGAAGATGGTGGGAGCGGAAAGAGCCAGCACGTACCTGGTCGAATGGAGACGCAGCGCCGGTGGACATTTGGGCAGCAATTGCGCGAGTTCTGGCAAGTGCTGCCGACGATCCGTTACGAGACATCCTTTTGATTGCAGTGGCTG
This sequence comes from Tylopilus balloui, assembly GCA_038089995.1. Taxonomy (NCBI): domain Eukaryota; kingdom Fungi; phylum Basidiomycota; class Agaricomycetes; order Boletales; family Boletaceae; genus Tylopilus; species Tylopilus balloui. The sequence goes on along the minus strand of JBBPLW010000002.1, from coordinate 119,802 downwards.
CTAGCATACTGTATGGACGTAGAGTCTGAGCGGGGTCCCATAAAATTTTGGGTACAAGAACAAACATAAATAAGTCGAACGACTTTATCATGGAGGACTCGACTCGGATAGCCTTGGGAACGAGGCTCCGCTCATCCTCTGGTCACTTTGGTACAATCAAATACATTGGTCAAGTCGCGGGCACCGATGGTCTATGGTACGGCGTGGAGTGGGACGATCCCACCCGCGGGCGAAACGACGGCGTCAAGGACGGAGAACGCTACTTCCGTTGCCGGTACGCCCTTTTGCTCTGATCACCTTACCGATGCAATCCATTCCCTGTTGGAAGCATACCGAACGCAGGGTCTTTCCTCCGCCCTTCCGCGCCCTTGTCCTTCGGGCGCTCCTTCCTGACCGCACTCGGGCTGAAATACGTTGAGGCCGAACATGGCTCGGCTACTTTCGAAAAGGTCGTCCTCGGATCTTCCAACGGCGCCATAGAGGTCGAAGCGGTCGGCCTCGACAAAGTCAGACGGAATCTCGGTAATCTGGGCCGCCTCCGAGAGGTCAGTCTCGACTGCGAGCTAGTGGCGACCGGCGATACCAAAGGTGACATCCTTGCAACTTGTCCGAGTGAGATCAGTGGTTATCTGCTCGCGTCATGTTTCTGAGCACAGAAAAGATATCCGCGGTCTCGACTTGTCTGCTAGCTTGCTGGCTACTTGGAAGTCAATAACAGACATAGCTGCTGAACTTCCTCGCTTGGAAACGTTGGCATTGAAGTAAGTGTTCACTTGGCGAATAAGCACCATCGCTTCACTCGATAAACAGTCGCAACCGTTTCTTGCCACTGGATCATGAACTTCCAATCCTGGCATTTTCACATCTTCGCGAGCTCCAATTGAATAGCACACTTATCTCCTGGATGGAGTTCACGTACGTTGCAAGGTTCATGACGAGTTTACAATCCGTGGAACTGGGACACAACTGTCTCGAATCCTTGAGTGCTCAATCTTCGTCAACCCTCCCAAAGCTCTTGTCCCTCAATTTCGAAGACAATCTCCTAGACGACTGGATACAAACAACCAAATCACTGCGCGACTTGACCATGTATGATTTCGACAGTTATTCATTGGTGACACTGACACTGTACAGCCTAGAACGGTTAGTTCTCTCCGGAAACGGCATTTGCTCCATCCCGCCTCTCAGTTCGACACCGTCCCCGCTTCGGGGCATTAAATCCCTCGCCCTATCAAGAAATGGCCTCGGGCGATGGCAAGACATGGATGCATTACATGACTGGTGTCCTAATCTGGAGTCCTTACGAATGGTCGGCAATCCGCTGACTGAAGGTGCGTAGAGCGTTATGACTCATCATCATATTGACTAAGATGCATATTAGACAATGCTTTCGCCGGACATGCTCGACAGTTCACTATAGCAAAGATACCTACTCTACTGGCTCTCGACTCTGCTGTGGTATGACGCCGATCAGAATATGTTTTTTTACGCTCAAGCGTTCGATCGTTCAGGTCTCTGCTCGGGAGCGAATCGACTGCGAACTGTTTTATCTTTCATTTGTTTCAAAGCACGTTCCGGGGAGTGACTATGAGAAAGCACAGGAACACCCCCAGTGGATTGCTTTGTGCAATAGTGGGTCCAATTATTCCGTCGCCGATCAAAGTCCGAATCACTTACACCGCCTCATCCCGGTAGAGCACGGTCGTCCCGTTGAGTCATCGGCTCAGAGCGAACGTGAGGACAAACTCAGCAACCGTCTGATAAGTGAATATATGCGTGTTTACTCCGTTTTGGAAGTATTCAACGTTTGCAGGCGTCCTCGTTCAGCGAACTGCCAAGACCCCAACCAGCTTGCAAGGCCCAACAGATGTTGCCATTGATTCACCCATTTTAGTCAAGGTCTTGAAAAACATGAAGCTGAGCAGTTTCCGACTGAAGCTCATAAAGTCCCTCAAGGTTTCTAATTCGCGTGAGGCGATACAAGTGTGGCTGAAGTTAAGCGATGGCTATGTTCCATTGGACAACGACGAACACGACTTGGAATGGTATGGGATTGAAAACGGGACACATTTAGTGGTGTATACAGGAGAATGATAATAATATATTAGACATCATTCCTCACTGAAGCACTGGTGGGCCCTGAACACAGGATTTCCACAGCCGTAACCAAGTCCTCGGAGAAGGGCCGCCAACGATACGACGGACCCAGCCAGCGCCGAAGTATGTGTACCTTGGTTACGAGCGAAGTTTAAGTCGAGTTCGGGTAGTAATTGCCGGCAACGAATCGCCTCCGCACGTAAACACAGGCCAGTGACATCGCGTGAGGCCGGTCCTTGGACGTTGCACCGCGTCTCGAAACTCAAGACGTGATGCGTAGATTGACCTCCAACCAGAGAGGGTCCGAAAATCCAGACGAGCGACCTTATCCTAACGGCGCGATAATACGGACCAGGGGTTTCGACCAGTAAGTACAGCTGTTCGCCTCGTCCCATAACACGTCAAAGCCAAAGTTCGAGTTGACCATTTCCTAAACGAAATCGCAAGACCATAATGCACGGGTGTCGCTCGGTGTAGTCCACGAACGACCATACGTCCTTTAACGCGCCCATCCACCGTCGCCATTGGCATGCCTCATAGTTCCATCGTCGTACCGATCGTCCCTTTCATCGCGCCTGCCTACGCGATCGTCACGTCGCCTGTTGTCCAAGTCATCCCTGCGGCGATCATAATAATAATCAGGGACTCTGCGGTCATCATCATAGCCTCCCCGCCGATAATCATCGTACCCTGCAGGTTTTCTCTCTTCATAATCCCTCCTACCGGGAGGCGGAGACCTGGGGCGACGATCATCATAATCAGCGCGGCGAGGAGGTGACCGTGATCGTTCGCGACGGTAAGGGCGTTCTTCTCTGTAAGGGCGTTCCTCCCGATAACGGTCATCGCGCACAGGTTCACGACGGTCTTCCCGCCGGTAGTTATCGGGGCCACCACGCTGGGATCACAAACGTCAATGAACCCAATTAATTGGCTTGACGATAAACACGAACCGTATCGTCGAATGCGACTCGAACTGGCCTTCCACGGAGGTCTTTACCGTCCAAATCTCTCACGGCGCGATCCGCATCATCACGGGACAAGTATTCGAGGACACTGAAAGTTGACTAGGTCAGACGGGGAGTCGGAAAGGATATAGCTTGGCGTACCCTTGACCAGGAAAGTTGCGATCAATGTCCGCGAAGGAAACGCTTCCTGCCTCACGACCGAAATCCTTAAGATCCTGGAAGCCGTTGTTGTCAAGATACGATAAAGGAACCGCCAACCACGATGAACCATAGAACTTTCAAGGAGGTCCAAAGTCCTATCCGCCAGTTCATACCGTACTCACCTGCCAACTTGTGTCACGGGAGATGCCAGATACAATCAACCTGATACCCGGAGGTCTCCGGGAGCGAGCACTAGGATATGCAATTGAGCATAGACGCAAAGAAGGCCATCAGTCGAGATATACCCATGGCCTCTGTCGCTTTCGTACACATCACGACGAGGTCGACTCTCCTTGGCGAACTCGACTACGATGCTGGCTATCGTGATGAAACGGTAACGCGCAACAATCAGGGGTGAAACTCACTTCGCACCCATGAACGTTTTACCGTTGAAATGATGAACAGCGTCTTCAGCATCCTGGCAGAAGCTTAATAGCAAAGCAAACTCAGGCGGGCAGAGCTCACTCTTGCATTTTCAAACTCAACAAAACCAAAGCCTGACAATTTGCTGTTAGCGATGGAAGAGCCACACGCAAAACGAAAATTACCAGTCATAACTCGGCAATCCACAATACGGCCGTAGCCATCGAAGAATTTTGCAACATCCTCTGAACGGGCATCAGGAGGGAGTCCTATTGAACGAAACTTTATGGTTGTCATGTTTGCAACCACACTAAGCAAACTTACTACCGAGATACAGGCGTCTAGCCATGGTGGTAAAAGTGGAAAAGATGGGATGAAGTTCGTCTGAGTTCGAATTCATTGACTTTTAAGGGCCCGTGCACAAGATGGCCGGAACCCCGCACACCGCTGACACTTTGCGTCGGGATGCAAGCAGAGAACGTAGTAGTCAAACCAATCATACACATAGACTAAGTAGGACTCGGAGCAATCTACGCAACGGCTAGATGATATCAGTGCTGCGACCAGTTAATAGAATTTATGTCGATTCCCTCTTGCACCATCTCCCACAACGGACTAGGGTGCATGTCAGTACAGACCAAGGCACTAAATACAAAAACTACGGACCTCATATCGCGAAGGCGTTTAACGACACGGACGATGTGGCTAACCACGAAGTCAATTTCCGCTTCGGTGGTGAACCGCCCAATTCCGAAACGTAAAGAAGAATGCGCCATATCTTCGGCCGCTCCTGAATAAATACTGGCATTAAGAAAGAGTTAATCGGTTGCCTCGAATGTCCTTACCAAGCGCACGTAGTACGTAGGATGGTTCCAACGACGCTGAAGTACAGGCACTGCCAGACGACAACGCGATATCCTGCACATATCGTCATCACGTGAGAAGCATAGAAAGCACCTGAGTACTTGCTTTCAAGGCCATCAATAGGCTCTCGCCTTCCACATACGAAAAGGATAGGTTGACGCAGCCGGGGTAACCATTAACATCACCGTTTCGGACGACATGCTCAACTTGGGAATTTATCCCATGCAACAGGCGATCCGCTAGTTGTTTTATTTGGGCGTGGTCTCTCTGTGAATTTGCGAATGAGTATAGAAGTAGATTGTAAATGAATAAATTGGTAAATCGATCAGTACCCCTGCACACAGAGTCATCATCAAGCCGGCGGTCCATGTTGGTCGATAGCCGCTTGACTCCGCCAGATGGCACGTGTGCAATTATCATCTTTGATTGACAAAGAGATGTACTCACTGTCATCTCCAGCTTCGCTATCCGAGCAGCTTCGCCCAGTCCAACAGCTAGTGCTGCAGGTAATGTGCCGCTGCGCAATCCGCGTTCTTGTCCACCTCCACTGATAATCGGTTCCAGCCGAACTCGCGGTCTTCGCCGAATGTAGGCAGCGCCAATCCCTTTCGGACCATAGATTTTGTGACCGGAGATACTCATGAGGTCAATGTTTGCGTCATTGACATCGATAAGAATTTTCCCTGCCGCTTGCGCTGCGTCTGTGTGAAGGTACACGCTACGATGTTTTCTAGTGATTGCGCCAATCTCTTTCATTGGCTGAATGACGCCAGTCTCATTGTTTACCGTCATGATGGAGACTAATGAAGTGTCCGGTCTGATGGCAGCCTCGAGGGTCTTGAGGTCGACAACTCCATTTGATTGGACTGGCAGATACGTGATGTCAAATCCTTCTTCCCCAAGTTTTCTGCAGGAGTCCAGTACGCATTTGTGCTCCTAGAAAATAAAGATACATGACATCATTTTGCACTCCGAGCACCATGTAACTCACGGTTTGAGTGGTGATAATGTGCTTTTTCTTCTCCTTGTTAAACCGCGCCACTCCTTTGATAATCATGTTATTACTCTCCGTGGCACCGGAGGTGAAGACGATGTCTTTGGGTTCGGCGCCGATGAGGTCTGCAACGTGCTGAACTTGACGATGAAATAACAGAAACAGGTTTTTGAAATGAGACTTGCCTTGCGTGCATCCTCAACCGCTTGCTCGGCTTCCCATCCATACGCATGGTTGCGACTGTGAGGATTGCCATACTGGTCGGTAAGATACGGCAACATTGCATCAAGAACCCTCGGATCAACAGGGGTGGTAGCCTACGTGTAATGAGAAGACGACACTAGCGCCACCAGAGTTTTCTCCCTTACCTGCATGTCAAGATAGATGGGACGGGTCTTTTGCGTCGCAGCGTTCTCATGAGCTGGATTTGCAAGCTTAAACCCAAGCATGTCTGCACACGGGTTCAGACGGTAAACAAACGAGACGATGCGGGAAAGGACGGACCCGGACGAGGTGCGAAATGGCCGTCCTTGTAAGGAGGAACGTCGACGACCCTCGCTCTGTCTGCACCCGAGGGCTGAACTAACCCTCTTTGTGCTCCAACGAGAGCCCGTCTGAAGGAACGTCTAGCCAAACTCACGGTCAGACTCTGGGATACCCTTGACAGCATCTGGGGAGACCGTTCTTGAGTGAACTTGAGAGTAGGAGCGAAAGAGCGCGGCTTCGTAATTCGGTATACCATGTGTATTATGTAATCATATTTACATCAGCTCACCTTCTCCCGGGGGGAGGAGGCAAGAGGGGAATGCTGCCACTACTACTGGCCGTATTCCCAGTCCCCAGCAGCGATGTACCACTAGACTTGCCGGTGCTCTTCCCAGGAATCGAGATTGTGAACGTTTGTCCTTCTTTTAAAGAATAATCCTTCTTCGGGCCCGGGGGTATGTGCGGAGACGGCGTTTCCGTTGTCAGACTGGGCGGATTTAGCGCAGCCCTGGCACGCCTATAATGCGTGTTTCTATCAATCGGGCCAAACGGTCAACGTTACGTTCGTTACTTACTTGGTAAAGTCTTGAAGGGCAACGTCTGTGCGCTGTGAGCCGACTCGGAGCCGAAGCGATGAGTGGCGCTAATTCACTCACTGAAATCAAAGCTGTCTGTGCGTTCCGCAAACCCCATGCCAATATACGCTTTCCTTCCAGAGTCCTCTACCCTCACGACAAAGTAACGAGACGAGTCCAGCACAGCGTCGACGGATGGCTTCATTGGGTCGTACTCCGCGCGAGCAAATACTGTAGAACAGTCTGAGCTGGGTTTGCCCCATCATCATGAGCTACGCGCACTCACGCTCGCCTGCGAGGAGGGCATATGTGAATGAGCCGACCATCGTTCTACTCGGCTGGCGACTGGCTTACCGGTCTGTGGATCTTCGAAGAGCAGAACGGCATTTCCAGCCTTCTCAATGATGCGCAATCTACCCTTCCAAAGCGGATCTGCCAGGTCTCCCCAGTCGTTGGCGCGATGACCTTCGTTCGTCTTCAGGGGTGGAACTTTGTACACTAGAGATTGTACTTGAGCCACGTCTCGGACTTGCAAAGATTTAATGACCTGAAATTTCTCGCGCGATATACAGGACAGATACAATCTCGTCCTCGAGCGAGTCCATAGTACTGCCAAGCAGATGGTGGCTTATGTCAGCACCGCCGTTTCCCCTGATACTCCAATGGCGTCCACAAGCTCGACAGTGACCGTAAAAATGTAAGTTTGTCTCCGTCTCCCGCGTTGCAGAGAATGACTGTGAGACGCCCGCTAGACTTACTGTTGGTTCTGCACATGGTTCAATACGCAATCTTTTCTCAAAAATCCGATCCATTGACGCAAAACATGGCAAGTTTGACTGTGTTCTTTGCCTCGGCGACTTTTTTGGCCCACTTCAAGAACACGGTGATAGTCAAAATCAGATCGCCGAGCTATTGGACGGGGCTATCGAAGGCAGGGCCCACCCGTCTTCTAGCGCATACGCTAACGTCGTTCCGTCATAGCTCCCCTAAGATGCTATATCATGCAAGGACATAATCCACTCCCGGAATCCATCATAGAACAATACGCTCGAACTGGCGGACAGCTGTGTAAGGATGTCTTTCTTCTGAGTGAGTCATAATACCTACGGCAGTTCCGATTGAGCCATAATCTCAGACAGACAAGTCCGGGATCGTGTCCACAGCTCATGGTCTGAGGATCGCATGTTTGGGTGGCATATACAACCCTGGTATCTATGATTCTTCTGATGGTCCTCCCGTACGCAACTGCAGTTCGGTCTACCTTGGTGCACTAAATAGGACCTTTAGGGATTCGCTTCGCCCTTCTACACGACACATACAGTTGAACGGCTCCTCTCGAATACAATGAACAAGTCGCTAGGCGCTACGGCAGGGCAAAACTATAGTTCTCTTGCTTCAATTCGCGATACGGCATCCTCATCACAGCTCGTCGACATTTTTATCACTAATGACTGGCCAGCTTCCGTTACATCTCATTGTTCCTCACCCCTCCCTCCAGAGTGCGAAAATTCCGCTTCACCGCCTCTTGATGACGTCATCCGAAAAATAAAACCAAGATATCATTTTGCCGCTCGTGCGGGGTCCTCTTCCAAGTTTTGGGAACGCGAGCCATTTACTTGGGATGACGAATCCGGGAGAGCTACTCGCTTCATAAGCCTTGGTGCATTCGGTGAAGAACACGCGGGTCAAAAACAAAGGGTTTGTCGACCAGCTCGTAAAGATATTTGTGATGGTTTATGTTTCCCCAGTGGTTTTATGCGTTCTCCATCGTACCATCACCAACTGCAACGCAACCGCCAACTAGTATTACGAAAAACCCGTTCGTAGAAGCCTCAGCTTGTCTACCGAAGCGGGTCCATGAACGCATTGAAGGAGAAAACTATATCTTTGAAAATTTCCACCATCCTACAAAGCGTCCAAGGCCAGGTTTGTCTCCGTATCAACATCTGGTTTCCGCCTACCTATTATCCGTGCCTACAGAAACGTCGGGTGGACAAGGCAGGAAACCTCCCGTCGGATACAAGTGCAGGCGATGTCAGTCAACTGAGGTTAGCCTCTGCTTGATATGAGGGAGGAGTTGGCTCATATGTTAGTTAGCATTTCATCGACGATTGTCCCGAGCGAACGAAGCCACCTGAGGGGTACCTGTGCAGGATCTGCGGCGTCCCTGGACATCTCGTTCGCGACTGTCCAACAAAACACGCTGTTGGGGACACTGGAGGTCGCAAACCACGCGAAGGATACGTATGCAGGGCCTGTGGGAGCGAGTTACATTATATCGCTGATTGCCCAGTGGCAAATCAACATGGGCCATACGGTCAAGGCAACAAAAGAAGACCACCGAAGGAGATTGGACGTATGTTTTGTGTTTTTGTCGTCTTTGCCTTTTCATTTATGATGTTCTTTCAGCGGAGGAGTGTTGGTTTTGTCTGTCAAATCCGAACTTGGCGTAAGTGACCTCAAAGACAGCTGACTTCAATCCCTGATTTACTGGTAGGAAACACTTGATCGTCTCGATTGGTACAGAGTGCTACTTGACTCTCCCGAAAGGGCAGATTATCCCAACACAGTCGGCCCCGGACGAGAGCAACGTTGCCCGTGTTCCGGGAGGTGGCCATGTCCTAATCGTGCCAATCTGTCATCAACCCACATACAACTCAATCCCTGCTGACATTTTACCACCCATTCTCGATGAAACACAGAAGTACTATCCGACCTCTTGACTGAATTTCGTCCTCATCAGACCCATCGCAGGTACAAAGATGCTCTTCGAAAGCTTTTCGCTAAACACGGCGCCGTGCCCGTGTTCTACGAAGTCGCCCGACTGAGTGCAAAGGGAGGTCATGCACACGCTCAAGCTGTGCCTGTTCCTGTTTCTCTGCAAAACGAAGTTGAATCTGCTTTCCTCAAAGAGGGACTTGCCCTAGGAATAGACTTCGAGGAAGATGTTGACGGTGCTTTGAAAGCCTGTGCTGATAGCGCACGGAGCTACTTTCGCGTCGACCTTCCAGATGGACGTAAATTAATCCATTTGATGAAAGACGATGTTCCCTTTAGTGTTCAGTTTGGGAGGTGCGTACTAATACAAGACATTCTTATGATGAGTTCATCAGGATACTTTCGCAGACAAGTGTTGGTGTCCCTCCTCAACATTAAGCAGAGACTTGATTGGAAGATGTGCATTCTCTCAGAGGAGGAAGACAAAGCCGATGTCGAAGAGTTTAAAAAGGCTTTCGCGTCGCTTGATCCGTCGCTGTGATAAATATCGAACGATGCTCTCACCGTGTCTTTTACATATACCGGTACAATGTCTATCAAGTCGGAGCTACGTTCCTGCCCGACTCGTGGTCTCTGCAATGTGCCATTCGCTACATCTAGATATGCTCGGGTGCCGATTCCAAACTCTTCTTGTAGCTATGGCCAAATTTCTTAGTGCCTTCCTTCCTCGCAGCCTTGACTACCCTCTCGATTGCGTCGAGGCCTGTTAATTATCGCGGCGGGTCAACTCACATACGAAATAATCAAATTGTACACACCTTTATCGAGATCCTCCAGAGGAGGTCCGAAGGACAAACGTACAAAGTGATGACAAGGGGAATTAAACAAATTCCTGCGGTGAGCTGGATTTATATCGAAAAAGATACCAGGGATCACAATGGTTTTTTCTTTCAGGAGTTCTTCAAAGAAAGTCTAGAAAGGGTAATGTAGACAGCGTATTATGAAAGTAGTATGGGAACCAACCAAGCCATTGTTCAACGGTGGGGGGAGCTTCTCCAAATTGAGCCAGATGTAGAAGGTCGCTTGTGGTGGGATATCGACATCGAGGTGGAGATCATGAAGGCGCTTGAGCACGTGGTCGCGCTTTGCCTTGAAGTGTTTCTGCAATGCGAGCTGGATCACAGGGTATCAAGGCACTTAGCAACGAGCAGTTGGCCATCTAAGATCACCTTTTCTTGCGCTACGTGGCTTGGTTGCAAGAGGGAAATAGCAGCAAGTTGCATGCTAGATGACCATCAGCGCCTGAGGATGATATTCAAAATATGTACATACGGGTGGTTCGCTCCACCATCCAAGAAAGACCCTAGCTTATTTTAACAGGGGGCGCCACATGTTCTAACTGACTGACTGACCTGACTGAGAGAGTGCTGTGATCAAGTTCTTGGGTCCAATAACCCAACATACGCGCCAGCCAGGGAGGCGCCAATTCTGTACGTTCTGTCTAGCAACGAGTCGGGAATGAGGGAAAGCTTCTTTACCTTTGTGAGTCCATCGATGATAACGACTGAATCCGTGTTGACATCTTCTACGTACTCAGCCGACGAGATGGATTTACCAAAGTCTCGCTCGTGCTCAGGATAAATGTACCAGGAGTAGAACTGTGGCCGTGGACGTGAAGATAGCACATGAGTGAGGAATATGGCAAACCTCGTCGAGGATGAGAGTGGTGCCCTCCCTGCTAAGGGACACGAGTTCTTTGAGATCCTTGCCGCTAAACATTAGGTATGAGATACAGCCCCTGCACACATTGTTTGACATACCCAATAACTTGTCCCGTCGGATTCCGTGGATTCGATGCGATGATGACGGCGAGTCCCTGGTTCTGAATATCTTTCTATTGATGGCCATCTTTGAGTTAAGCCACAAGAGAAGGATGGATGATACCTTGGTCTGCTCGATGTCAAGTTTATATTTGTGCTAACAAAACATTAGTACTAGCGAGCGAAATCCGACGGAGATGAACCTTGGGATCAAGACTTAGAAGAATCAGCTATCCGGCCATCGGGCATTACGTATGGACTCACGCTGTCGGAACGGGAACGAGACGTTTGAACGCACTCAAAACTTGATCGTAGGCGGTGTAATCTGGAATTTGGTAGGACTACGTGTCGCGATTAGTAAAGGATTGCATTGGAATCCTACCCAACTTGAAGGTACATACACAATAGACATCGCTGACGACAGCGGCGACGCGGGACAATCCGGAGCGACCACCTGGCACTATGCAGACATTCTCGTAACTATACTTGCTGGCCTTTCCTTGACGGTATGTGTGGTTATACAAATTTGCGACTGCTTCTCGAAGCGCTTTGACAGAAATCGATCAAGGCACGTGGTGGAAAGGGGAATAAGACGGACCTTTGACGCCAGTCGTAGGGGCGTATTCCAGGGAGTCGACGGGCATGGGTATTGAGTCGGGACGGGGATGCGCGTTGGGGATGGGACCAACTTCGGGCGCACCCTGACCGAGATTAGCCCATTCGTGAGAGTTGGCGTAACTGAAGCCGTTAGCCATGGCGCGATCGGAACAGTAGATCACGCCGGTGCTCCCCGGATGCTCGATACCGGGGACGGTTTCTTCCTCCTGTGATGTCGAGGAAGGAGATTAACTGGTGTTTCAAGAATAGAAAGCTGTCACTGACGGGGTTGATGGTCTGGGGGATGATGCCCTTGGGCTGATGGCCAACTTGCTGGCGGTAAATCTGGGAGAGAGACTGAGGGGGATTCCGAGAGAGACTGAGCGAGGACAGGTACTTGGTGGGCCTCTGATTCCTTCTCGTGCTTGAAGTGTTTCATGACTTCGTGGACCTGGTGTGCAAAGTTTGCGATGGAGTGGATGTGCGGTAAGCGCAGGTGCATGTCGAGGGGATGAAATGGGAGGTGGAGGGACAGACCATCTCTCTTATACTAGGGGTACCGCTGCGAGACGGCAGCCTGCTGGAGGCCCTGCTGGAAGGGACGGACATTACCATGAACGGGCACTCGAAGCGGGCTGGGATTGGATGGAAGTGGAGTTGAGGTAAAATGGCGAGCGGAGCAGTGGCAGTTGTAGTATTTATACGTCTTCGACCATCGATCGTTGAGCATCGCCGCCGTCCGTGCAGTATATAGTAAGTGTCCTTGTTCCCTCGCGCCCTCATGTACACCTCCGCCCTCGTCAACAAGTTCCTCCCTAACCCAAAGACTATCGCGGTCAGTTGCTCGGCCCTTTCGTGCTCGACATCGCTCACCCGCATAATCAGATCGTGGGTTGTCCCTTCAGGTGAGCGTCCGAGACAGCGCGACGTTTCAAGTCTTCCCTCGTTCTGATCCCGTAATTCTACCAAGTGGCGGCCAGGTATGTGACTTGCTCTAAAAACAGCCCTTATCTCTCAGCCATCACAGCCCAAACTAGGCGTCGATAAAGGTCCAATCCACCTCGTCGAAGCAGGGCTCATCGAGCAGCTCCAGGAGATCGGCTGGAAGGTCGATTTCGATGGTCACCATCAATTCGAGGAAATCCAGGCAGCTTCCGACCCTCCAATCGGTAGATTAAAGAACCCGAGATTGGTTTCCCGCGTCTGCCAGTCTGTCGCAACCGTTGTAGGCGGTCATGCCAAGAACGGCCAGCTCCCAGTTACCTTGGGTGGTGACCACTCTCTTGTTCGTACCTCGTTTCAAACATTTTCAGCAATCTCGATAACACTCGGCAGGCTTTGGGTACTATCTCTGGAACCCTGGAGTGAGCGTCATCTCGCAATGTTCTACAATCTGCTGACTTGATCACTCCAGTTCATACCCGGAAGCATGTGTCATCTGGGTTGATGCTCATGCTGATCTCAATACCTTAGAGACAACCGAGAGTGGTAGGTACACCAGCCTACTCTACCCTCCAATCGTCTCATCTGGTCTCCAGGAAACATCCACGGTATGCCCGTTTCGTTCCTTCTTGGGCTTGGCGAAAAGGTCCCCGAGTTTTCGTGGATTCAGCCTGTGCTAAAGCCAGAACGAATTGTCTACATCGGGTTGCGTGACGTAGACGCCGGCGAAAAACGCATCCTCAAGGAGAACAAGATCAAGGCATTCTCTATGCACGAGGTAGACAAATATGGCATCGGCAAGGTGGTGGAGATGGCACTTGATTATGTGAACCCAAATCGGGACCTACCTATTCATCTGAGCTTTGATGTTGACGCTCTAGACCCATCTGTCGCACCATCCACTGGTACACCGGTGGGTGTCTGTTATGCACCTGGTAAATCTTGATCTGCTCAACCCCCCTTACCCAGGTGCGCGGTGGTTTGACCTTTAGGGAGGGTCACTATATCTGCGAAGCCATTCATGAAACCGGTCTTCTTGTCGCGTTAGATCTAATGGTTCGCTCTACTCACTTTAATTATCGCTGTACTCACCTTCGCACAGGAAGTCAACCCATCTCTAGCAGACCCGGAGAGCGTCCGGCAGACCTTGGCAGTAGGCTGTTCCCTCGTTCGGTCAGCATTAGGTAGGCGATTGGCCTGTATCCATCATTTTTAATCTCACATTCTTTCAAAGGGGAAACTCTGCTTTAAACTACCTCGATCAAGTACTATGATGTAATACGAGACGATACGCCGTTGAATTATTCAATCAATCATGTCAGGTCAGATAACCTGGGTGAGATCGTAATACGACAAGAACCTCTTGTGGATGTTATAAACAACGCAGCAAGGTAAGTTTGTATCCAACTTTATTGCATCAGAGCCTCGGCAAGGAAAATCATGCGGAGCTATAGACATATCTCTCGACAGACTTTCACAAAAGTTTCTGTGTACTCAGGAGAGATACTTGAATTCCTCATTAAATTCTCTCCCGATCAGCATCCGCCGAATCTCCTGCGTGCCAGCACCAACAGTATAAAGTCTCGAGTCTCTCAATATCCTACCCATTGGGTAGTCTGAAGGGATTGTCAGCGATGCGAATGGGATTGCGATATGGTAATACTGACCATTGATGTATCCATTACCGCCCAAACACTGCATGCCCTCCATGGCTACTTCTACGGCTCTCTCAGTGCTGTACAATATCACTCCAGCACAGTCCTTGTGGCGAAAATAAGAAATCAACAGATACCAAATGACACTTTCACAACATACCCGACGACTGATATGGCCCTGGTCACATGCCCGGGCTACCGCATACACATACGATCTACTCGCATTGATCTTTGTGTACATGTCAGCGATCTTGGCTTTGTAGGTACCTCAGCCCGTGTTACCAACGGTGAAGCAAACTTGCTCTTACCTTGCATCAATTGGAATGTCCCGACTGGTTGGCCGAATTGTTTGCGCTGGTGGACATACTCAACCGCGTAATCAAAAGAAGCCTGCATTAATCTGGAACTTGTCGGTCTGAGACGGACATTTCGTTCCCAAAGTGCTTACCCCAACGGACCTCCACTCAACACGAGACGCTCGAGATCAAGCCCCGACATGAGTACGCCAGCGCCTTTGTTCACTTGACCAAGAACGTTTTCTAGCAGGACATGAGCGAGGTGATGGCAGCATAAACAAGACTCTGTTCACCTTCGGGGACCTCACAGTTCTCAAAAACCAACTCACACGTATCACTACCTCTCATACCAAATTTGTCTAGTTTTTGTTGCGTCGAGAACCCTTTGAATCCTTTTTCTATGATGAATGCAGTTATGCCTTTGGAGCCCTCCTCCGGTGCCGTTTTGGCATAGACTACAAGGGTCGAAGCTGAAAGTCCATTGGTGATCCTAAGAGAATGTTAGTTGTAACGATCTACGTGTAAAGCGAAATGTAAAGCGAACCAGAATTTGTTACCGTTCAACCGCCATCCACCGTTGATCTTATCAGCTCGTAGGCTCATGCTAACGACATCGCTCCTGAGGTACAAAGGTCAAAAGTCTGTTTGATGGAATGCGGCAAGATTTGCGATTACCCGCTTCCTGGTTCGCTCATTGCAAGACTGCCCACTTTCTTGCCGGACACAAGGTCAGGGAGATACTTTGCTTTTTGTGCTTCCGTGCCGTGACGATGGATTTGGTTCACACAGAGGTTTGAGTGAGCACCATAAGACAGTGCGACCGAGCCGGACGCGCGCGAGAGTTCTTCCATGGCCAAGGTATGATGAAAGTACCCCAAACCCAGGCCGCCGTAGTTGGGAGAGGCGGTTACGCCGAGCAAGCCCATATCCCCAAGTTTTTCCCAGACGTCCTGCGGGTGACATGAAAATGGATTGCGAGGTACGAATACAGGAAAAGTGGACCAACCATCGGAAAGGTGTTGGATCTGTCGATCTCTGCAGCTCTTGGGGCGAGTTCCCGTTGCGCGAATTCGGAAACTGCATTCCTGAACTGAAGGACCGCAACACTGAGCGCGTATGCCGGTCACTACGCGTGGAGTGACGCACCTCTGCCTGCCCCTCGGTCAGACCCGCAACGTCGGTGTTGTAAGTTGACGCGTGTCTACGACCAAAGGCATGGCAGGAAGGGCGTATGGACCGCGCACGACGAATTGTCAACCTAGCAGACGAGACGAAAGCCATTTGGGTGAAAAGAAACCAACGACCTTGAGCGATAGCCTGAGACGGATCATAACCGCACCAAAGATGTGTCACGTGAGGACTGGGCAGAGAAACGACCGGCACACCGGGTATCATGCTATCCGAGCCGAGCTGAAGTTCAGGACAACTACGGAACCTTCCTTTTACCAGACGCTAAAGGCGAAGTCGAGACAGGAAACTTCCATCCATCGGTGTGACTCGTGTCCCTATCTCTACCTCTCGGTATGCCGTATATACAAGGGATGTGGGATGAACCTGCCCGCCTTTCTGCCTTGCCTGACGATCTCGTGCTAGAGCACCAAGCAAATCACCATCACCTGGGCCACGACATTCATGAGTATCGTGCGCAAAGGACGGAAGCCACCGGAAATGTGGATCTGTAGGCGCAAAGACCTGAGTGCGTTACTCGATGCAGAATTTGCGTTGTATCAGATCTCGATAGTGTTCGACGAGCCGTCTATCAAGATCTGCCCATCGTTCCAACCGGTCCACCCCTTTGAAATCAAGGTCGACGATGGAGACCGCGTGAGGAGACTCGACAGATGGATTCCCCGACAGATCGGATCGATGGATCCTAAATATCACGGAGCAATCCTTGAACGTTGCAGACAGCAAGTAGGCCAGGAGATAAGCATCCATGTTTTCGGGACGGGGCTTGGAATGGTCCAGTGCACAATACACAGAGTGGTAGGAAGCGACAAAGTCTTGCAACTCTTCAAGAGAGGGGTTCCTCCTGACGGCTCCTAGATTCTTGGCATTTGGATATGCCACGGTTAGTTTGATGATTCCCTCGATGTCGAGGGCGTCCAGCGAGCGCTGTAGATTTGAAATAGTGCTCAGTGCAGGGGACCGAAGGAGCGGGAGCAGCGCAGACGCGAGTGCTTCGTGAACATCTGTTGTTGCTGACAGAAATTCTCCAAGAGAAGAAAGTGCCTAGTGGAGGTGAATGTGAATCGCAAGTGAACGGCGCACGTTCGCACCTCGGAAGGTTTTATCATCTTGCCAGAGACAAAGACTCTGAAGTTGTTGAGCGTACCGTCGCTCTGCACCCAGCCGTGCCAAAGATCGCAGATAGCCTTTCTCATGCGTGCTTCATCTTGCGAGTAGAGATCGAGAGGACAGTATTGAGTGGGGACACCGCCGTGTTTGCACTTGAAATGAGTGTGCATACAGAATCTGCAAGTGGCGGTCTTTATCTCTGCCGTCTCCTGCGATAGGTGGGCTGGACTGGGCAAGAAGCCCCACTTTGGCTAGGAGAGAGGTGGATGAGATCCCGTCCTACGTGTAGGGTGATTCTGGCTGAACCTTTATTTCGATGGCGAGAACGTCTACGCCTCGGACGAGATCGCTGGCCAGTATGCCCGTTTGTCTGGCTTTGTCGATCTGGTCCTTGGCGCGCCGCTGGGCAGGGCGGTCGCTACTGCGCAATGCCTCGAGGGCTGCCAACCATGCGGCATCCAGGTGGACGATCTCGAGGTTGGGAAGAAATCTGGAGGGCACGAGCGCTGCGATGACCGTGTTTTGGAAAGCGACGTCGTCCTCGTCCTCGTCGGTGGTGGATGCGACGTGGAGGGGCGATTTTCGGAGGCGGAGAACTTTACCGGAGAGGATGGGGTGAGGCGGGCCAGCATAGGAGAAGACGATGGACGAGCGACCTTCGGAGAGATAGTCCCAGTCGTGCGGGTGCGTCTGGGTGATGTTCATCGGACTTATGCGACGAACAATGGCGATTCAGAGACAACCACTCTTTCTCGCCTCCCCATGCGTGTCTCGACTCCCAGCCCCTCGACCCGCCGTGTCAAGCCCACGCTCAACGCGCTCAACGCCGTCAGGCAAGCAAGCAGGCGTGCCAGCCTGCGTGGCATGACGAATCCTAGTCCGGTCGACTACAATGGAGAGGAACCCTCCCAAGTGCGCCCTCCCGCCCTGTGCTTGCAGGACCTCGAGTGTGTTAGAAAACTAGGCAAGCCGACGCGTACAAAACAGCGCCGCACGTCCGCTAACGAGTCCGGCAGGCACTGGCGCGTATGGAAGCGTCTTGCTCGTGCGCGTACGGCGCAGACTAGACGACCATCCAATGGATCAACCGGGCTCGTTGTTCGCCCTCAAGGTGCTGCAAAAGGACGACGTACAGAATCTCGACAAAGTGTGTACGATCCACGCGCCATGATGCACCTGACATCTGATCCGCGCAGCGTTATTCAGGCGATACAGACTCGGAAAGAGCGCGTCTCTGCAAGCTTCCGTGGAACCCCTGGGTCAACGGCGTCGTCGGCGCATTCCACGATCCACTCAACCTCTATCTCATGCTCGAATGCGTTCCCGCCGGCGTGCTACATGACATCATCTACCGTCGTGGACCTCTCGATGCGACCATGGCACGCTTTTATTATGCCAACATCGTATGCGCCCTCGAATTCCTACACGCCAACGGCATAGTCCATCGCGATCTGAAGCCAGCCAACATCCTCATCAAGCCAGACGGATACATCGCTCTCGTCGACTTTGGGTTCGCCAAGCCCGAATCGGATGCGCACACCTGGGCAATGGTCGGCACACCCATCTACATGGCCCCCGAATTATCCATGAGCCAAGCTGGCGTCGGCCGCGGTGTAGACTGGTTTTCGAGCGGCATCGTCTTGTACGAGATGGTCACCAAACGAGTGGCAAGTATCATGATTCAGATGGACGACTGTTCTCAGCTCAAAGCTACTTTTATAGCCATTCTACGGCAAGGAGGAGGAACATGTTATGCTGCGCGTCGCCAACAAGAAATACAAGTGGCCCAGAGATGTTCGCGTCGGGAAATCGCTCAAGTCCATGGTAGCTGGTCTACTCACTCACGAAGCGCTGAGTCGACTCGGTGTTGTAAAGCCAGTCACGAAACACCCCTGGCTGAGCGGCATTGACTGGAAAAAGATGAATGGTCACAGCTACATTGTTAGTCCATCTCGCTCGTGAAGTCATAGACATTGGCTTAGCGTTGCTTTGCAGGCACCATGGATTCCTGGCCAAGTGCCCTTGTCTCGCATGTGGCAGGACAAACGCCTTCCACCGCGACAGAAAGTTCCTGACCTCGAGATCGTCGTTCCACCCGAGTATCTTGGATACGATCGTCGGTTGCCGCGAAACAGGAAAGGTGGCGGTCAGCAAGCAGCACAGGAAGTGACTGACAATGCGGTCGAAGAACAGGCCTGACGATCCTTTTAATTCGAATACCTACGCGACGGAGTATAATACAAGTACGAACTAGGATAAGCACGAGGTATTTATGTGGTACATAGGTGTCTTGCATGGCTGGGACGGGGCCCGTCTCATGTCCGTCTTTGATCTCAACCCGTACGAGTCCCATCCCGCCCTCTCCACGACAGAGTCAGACCTGCTCTGGGAGTACGCAAAGCTCGCACAGCACATACATGACGTCCGTACCACTCCCATCATCACCGTCGTCGTCGTCACACCCATCCCAGTTGACCGCGGCAACCAAACAGCTCGGACAGCAGCCAGACCAGCACATCCTCGTCCGTCTGCGCGTGCTCGAACGAAAAATGAGTCTCGTCCTCACACTGGTGCTGCCCCTCCTGCTCCGCCTGCATCGCGCTGCTCACCCGCACCTCCAGTTCAAAGCGTCCGTGTGGGGCGTCATCAACGAACAGGCCGCCCTGTCAGGCCAACACGTCGATAATACTGCTACCGCCATGTAACTAGCTACTGCCTACCCGCGAGTCTCCCTGTGATGCCTCCCACACTTACCGGCACAACATGCCAGATCACAAGCTTCCCATCCACTCCGCTCGTGCTCACTCGGCTCACGCTCCCGTCAGCGCCCCACTCAAACCCCCGCACACTCGTAATCGTGTTTTGATGCACAGTCAGAAGCTCAGTGTCCGTCGATACCTCCCCACCTCCCGCATGCCCACGCGTATCTGCGTTCCGAAACGTGTTGAACGCGCTGCTGTTCAGACGCCCAACACCTTCCGCTTTCGCGGTCGACTTGCCTCCACCAAACGTCGTGTCGTCCAGCGTTCCTATGAATCCCCACCCTGCCTCAGTGCCTGAGAACACCACTGGCTGGCAGTCGTGTCCAGCTGCCACGATGCTCTCTTCGCTCGTCCACGTAAGCGTCACATAAGGCAAACTGCTGATCCGGATACTCTGGATCACGGGTCCCCCAGGATAGACAATGCTGACCGAGCTGTCGTGACCTGGCAACGTCGTTCAGATCAACACCCAAATCGTGCGCGAGAGAACGCTCACTCGCAAACGCCAAGACGTCCCCCGAAGGCGAAAAGTTCACGGCATGCACCCAGCCGCCAGCCGGGCTCGCGTACTCGCCGCACACCGTATTGAACGGAAGTTTTTCCCCCCAGACAGTCGGGGCTGGCCTGGTTGACAATGACTCAGTGATGATGCGAGCGACCGTCGACGTAAAACTAGCCTCTTGTCCACGTCTTTGATGTAAGCTGAGAAAACGCGAGCCTTCATGTCGGCACTCCCAGCAGCGAGCAACACATTGTTTGGATGCCAATCCACTGAGAGAACGGTCGACCGGATCGGCTTTCTCAACTGTCTTGCGACCCACCAGTTGTTCTCGGGGTCGAACCAACAGACGGCGATGGCCCTACGCAAGACGTCAGCAGAGCAGACGGTCCCCCACGATGGTAAATCCGACCTGGCACCGCTTGCAACGGCGAATTTATCTTCGTTTGGGCTCCATCGGACGAACGTCGCGGCCCGATTGATGCGCAGTAGCACGAGCGTCGGTTTCCACACCGTTCTCCCCGTGAGTGGATCCGGCGATTGCGACCAAACGTAGGCGTTGCGATCCTGCGATGCGGTCACGATGCGGTTCGAGTTCGGGGCCCAGTCGATGGACGTGATCACTTTGTCGTGCTAGACAGGGCGGTCAGGTATGGCGTACGTCGTGAGCATATCGGGCGAGACCGACCTCGGCGAGCTTCTCTGTAGCTATCCATTCCTTGCCGTCCTTGACGTATAACTGCGCTTTGTTGTCGTTTAAACTGAGCGCGACCTCTGCACGGAAAGCGCATCACATCGGTGGGGGGGACTGGAGATATCGCAAAGGAACGTACGGCTGCGGTCTGCGTTGAACGCATGGCAGGTGATTGGTGCTTGGGCGATCGAATACACTTCTGGCGCGGACATGACTTGGACTGAGCAACTCTGGCTGTTGTCGACCGCTTGCACCGTCGCCACGTGGCTGTGCAATCGCAATAGAATGCAGATATCCATTCGTTCTAGACATGAATTCCTGCAACCAAGTCTGATAGCACGCCCTGGTCTCAAGAAAACAAGAAAACAATGCATGATACAACACATCCTAGGGCAAGTGAGTGCAGGTCGGCTATGCTGAAACGTAACTAAATAAAAGGCAGCAAGGTTGAAAGCAGGTCTAGGCATCGTTCGCTGTGCTACTCGTCCCCGCCACAGCATTTTCGTCGACCTTGCCGCGCACCTCCTTGGCCCAGCGCAAACCACACGCATTGCACAACGTTTTGGGTCCTTGCGGGCCCTTTGAAAGCATTAAACGCGCGAGAGGAAATGACATCAAACAATACCATTACCTTGCGCCATTCAGGAGAGTCGGTTCTCCCGCAGGTAACGCAGACATATTGCTCTGCACTGTGTGATTTACGCACCTAGGGTACTCGTGTGAGCTATACATGGCTCACAAGTACAAAAGTAGCAAACCCTTTTCCGCCTCGAGGTGTCATCACCGAAATCGTCTTCCGCAAGCCGCGTGCTCGGGGCAGACCCGTACTGCCCATTGTACGCGTGTAAGCCGTGCAATTCATACGCAGGGCCTTGCGCCTGGCTACCTGATGGACCAGAATTGTCACAGGAGGAGTGCGCTAGGTGCTGAGAGTAGAGCGTGCTGGAGGTATCAGGGGAGCATAAGGAGACAGAAGGTACGGAGGAAGATGGCAGGGAGGAAACGGCGGAGGTGGATGGGCCCGATATCGAAGCAGATGCAGAGGTAGTACGCATACGTAACTCGGCTAGTCGCGTCCGTACGCGTTCGTTTTCCATTTTGAGTTCTAAAAAGGTATTGAGCCTCGAATACGATAGGGTTAGCAAGGCAGACGAGCGGTTGCAGATGAAAGAGCCTTACATGGCGACGTTGCGGCTTGGGTAGGGCTTGGCAACGGCGAGAAAGCATCGAGGAGCCGGTTCGTTTTGGATGAAGTAAGGATAGCCTTTTACTTCGAAGAGGACCTCGGACTGGGAGAGGTGTTGTATAGAGATGGAGGATCTGGCTTTGAGGCGCACGTAGGAGTTCATCTCCGTGCGGGTGCGGAGAGACTCGTCAAAGGCGAGGTGAAAAGGGCGTCGGTCTTCTGCTGAAGGACAAAGAATGAAGACAAAGGGGAGCTGAGAGAGACGGCCTACCATTGACGAGGTCGGCGAAGGGACGATCGATGAGCTCGGCGTCGGACCAGCCGAGGAGTTCGGATACTGCACGACCGCAAAACCAGATTTTTGCGTCGTTGGAGAGGATCAAGACGACTGCGTCTGAGAGCTCATGTATGAGGAGATCAGCCCAGCGTTTTCTTTTCGTAAACTCGAACGTTGTGGGGGAGGAAGAGGACTTTGAGGTGGAAGCAGACATGGAACGCGGTAAACATAGTAAATAACGATCATAGCGACGACAACCAATCTCGGAACATTCCGCCAACCTCAAATAAGGCAGTAACCGCCGTCGACACGAATCTCAGTCCCAGTCATGAACCGCGACGCGTCGCTCGCGAGGAACACGATCGCGCCCTGTCCACCGTCAGCACCGCGCAGCCTCAGCTCACGGTCGCACCCACCGAGAGGTCCTCTGGTTCACCCATCTGTCCGAGTCCGGTCAGCACTCCGATCCCACCGAGCGAGCGACGCCTCACCTTGCCCATCGGGGTCAGACTCTCCCACGTTTTCTGCGGCCAGCCATGTCAGACAGACCTGCTGCACGGTCTCGCGCTCACCTTGAGTTCCGCGTCGTGGGCCAGGATCGTCTTGGTCAACTTTGTCAGCATGTATCCGGGGCTGGAATCCCGGTCCGTCCGATCAACGCTCAAACCTCCGTCACCGCGGTAGTCTCACCTCAACGTATTCACCCGCACTCCCTTTTTAGCCCACTCCACCGCCAAACTAGATGCCATATGTCTGACCGCTACAAACGTCACCCGGTCCCTCATCGCCAGCACAGAACCGCCCACTTACCCGCTTTGGATGCATTGTATGGAGTTTGTGGCTATGCACAACTCAAATGGCGCGCTTCAACAACGCGGGTCGACTACTCACCTGAGGAATGTTGATGATCTGGCGTGGCACGTTCAAGTCAGCAGCCGCACTTGTGATCACTTTAGAACCGCACCGATGCACTCATGCTAGCCACCAACACGATGGACCCCCCTCCTTGGGGTATCATGTTCCGAGCAGCTTCACGTGCCGTGAAAAATACTCCATGAACATTGATATCATACAACCGCTTAATCCGGTCGAACGGGTAGCTGTACATGGCGTGCATCAGCACCGACACGTCTCACCTCTTCGACCACTTTGCCACTTACTCAAATGCGGAGTAGTTCTCCACGATACCTGCCGAATAACAGCATCACGCTGGCACTCGGTGGCGCTCGGATCGTACCCACTTACCGGCGGATGCAACGACAGAGTCGACGCGCCCAAACGTATCCATCACGGTTTCAAACGCTTTTTGCACAGACAGCTCCGATGAGACGTCGCATCCAACGCCGATCACTTGAAAGTCCTCCCGTTTCAAGTCGCTGTTAACTTGGGATCGTCTTCAGTAGCCGGTCTCAAACGACCAACGTCGCCACTGACCGCATGCGTTTTGGACTAGCTCGTCGGCAGCTGCCTTTGCCTCATTCTCCTTCAAGTCAATTATCGCTAGTCGCGTACACCCTCTGGTTGCGGTCATTGCAGCGCGTAAAAAGAGTTGGAGGCTGGACACGTACGATTGAACAAACGCATTGCAGAATTCGTTCCCCAAACCTCGTGCAGCTCCGGTAACGACACATACCTAACGTATATTACCCAGCGCTCTCGCTGTTACACATCAGAATGGAGGCGGCCTACCTTGTTCTCGAGGGAGAAGGAAGGAAGAACGCGAGGCGTCCCACGCGAGACGACGGTGCTCTGCCATCTGGGACGAGACAGCCTAGCACGAGACGTAAGCGAAGAACGCGACGTGTAGGAAGCGAGACGGGAAAAGACTGCAGAACTCATGTGGGGTGGGGGAAACAAGTTGGGACGGGAGAAATTGGTCGCTCCATTTTAAGTGGACGTTCTCAGCCCGCGCACGCTCTTACGACAGCAGCCCCACCGTGTCAGATTAAATTTGACGCCGTGTTCCGCTCCAGGCTCTGGCATACAAAGTGGGCAAACGCCCGACGTACTGATTAGAACACGACGATTTCAGACATAACCATAGTAGACCATATAAGCTAACGGAAAATGAGCGTCAGGTCGGCTAGAACCTAGAAGGGTATCCGCAAAACAAGAAATCGAGCTCTCTAGCTCCCAAAACAAAAGTACAGTAACACAAGCAATGAACGAGCGAAAGGAACAAGAAAAAGACGCGTCGCTCAAACGGAAGGAGGTATATACCTCAAACATTCAAATACACGCAAACTTGGACTTGCGTCTCTGCAGCTCATCCACCCGAGAGTCAAGCTGTGCGCGGGCACGCTCCTTGGCTCGCCGCTCTTCGTCCAAGCGCGACTCCAAAGATTGCTTTTCTTCCACAATGGACCTCCGGACAGTGACAACCTCCCGACGAGCTTCCTGAAGCTCGTTGCGAAGTGTCTCCACCTGGTTACTGAGGGAGTCTCGCTCCCTCGCAAGTTCTGTTGCTTGCAATCGTGCTTTTCGCACTGATTGGGATATTCCATGTCAATACTTTGCGCCACCCATGGAAAATGGCAACGTACAGTTCTTCTCAGAGTCACTTAGGGACGTCTCAAGAGTGCTCACGAGATCCATGTGAGTGGCCAGATCGCTCTCACAGTGGGACAACTGCTTGTTGAGCGTTCGGATCATAACCTCCTGTTCGTTGATATGCTTTGTTTGGTCTTCAATCTTCGCTGCCGCAGCTTTGATATCAACAAGAGGTCCGCCAGCGACATTGATCGAAGCGACCGACGTCGCAGGTGAATCCATCTGCGAATCCTTGGATATTGAGGGAGACAAAACCGACGATTGAGTCGATACGCTGGAATGGGACTCCTGGGTCTTTGGAGCGGGCGGGGGTGGAACTGATGGAGGCGGGGTCGGGGGAGGAAGCTTGCCATTCAAGCTAGTTACTCTGGAGAATGCAATATTTCGATCTGATGTGACACGCTGAAGGGTGTCGTGAATGCCAGAATTGCGTACTAACTGGGCCTGTAGATCGCGCACTGCGCTGTCCTGCCTGTTCTTCTCCGCCTGCAAAGTATCCTTCTCGTCCTTGATACGCTGAAGGTTGTCCTGCATCTCAGCGATCTGAGAACGGTGTCTCTCCAGCTCGTCGAAGAGAAAATCCCGGTTGGACGCTTCTTGGATGAGTTTTGTCTGCTCTGTGGTCGCCTTTTCGAGTACCGCCTTGACTTTTGCCAACTCTCCGCGAAGACTGTCATTGTCCGATCGAGCGGTTACAAGCTCCTCTTCCACCATCGCGATGATCTGCGCCTTTTCCGTCACAATTTGACTTTGAGCGGCCTGTGTCGCAGTAAATTCGTTGACTGCGGCACGGTACGACTCAATCTGCTCTCTGTGCTTCTCGAGGTCTTCAAGCATGGTTTCCCGCTCGCTCGCATGGGTCTTTTCCAACCCTGCCACGCTCGAGGCAGAAAGCTGTCGTTCTCTTTCCAATGCCAGGGAGTGCTGCTCTTCGGAGGTCTTGAACTCAACATGGACTGTCTCAAGTTCTTGTTCGAGACGCTTGCGATCGCATAGGAGCTTGCCGTGTAAACCCAAATGATGTTGCTCCAACTCGGCAAGAGCCGCCGTGGAACGATTACGTTCCTCAAGAAGTTCTCTCTCGGCTGCCGCTCGCGTCTCTTCAAGGACGGCAGCATGTTGGTCCTGCGCGCTTTGGAGGTTAGACGTCAAGCTGGCCAAAGTCGCTTCGTAATCTGCTTGACGTTTTTTGACCGCGTCTTCATGCATCTTCATGACTGTGGAGTGTTCTTCGTCATGCTGCAGGTTAGAGATGCGAATGGCCTCGAGATGTGCTCTCTTGAGCTCAGATATTTCGTCTTGATGTCTGCAGGTGAGCTCTCGGAGGACAGCGGCTTGTTGTCCCTGGAGAGCTAGAATCGCCGACTCATGCTCCTCGCGTGCCTTCACAGCAGCGGCGGCGGCTTCCTGTTCCAGCCGCGTAATCGCCTTTGTGAGGTCTTCGATCTGCGCTTCCGACTGCTCTCTGATGACTGCCATTGCGGTAGCATGTTCCCGTTTCATGTTCTCCCGTCTGGTTCTGTAATCCTCCTCCTTGTTGACAACAGTTAGGGCATGTTCCGACTTGAGCTTCTCAATGTCCTCCGCATACATGGCATCTCTTCTTGCAATAGCAGCTGTATGCTCTTCTTGTAGTTCGCGGAGAGCTTGATCACGAGCAGACTGTGATTCCGATAGCGAACATTCGCGAGCCTTCTCGGCCATGCGCATTTCGCTCGCGTGGTCTTCTCGAAGACGATCGAGCGCGGAAGCTGCATCCTCAGTCTGCTTGCGCAACGCCTCAGTGTGGTCATTGCGGAGTTTCGTCAAGGCATTGTAGTACTCTTCTTCTGTACGAAGTAGATCCGCTGCGGCGCCCTCTTCCACGCGTTTCAATGTGTCAGCATGTTCAGATGTGACCTTGCCAAGCGCCTCTCGGTGTTCTTCGGCAATTTGCTCAAGGGCAGCCTTCCCTTCCTGTGACGCACGCCGAAGCTCTTCCTCGTGAGCTCCTTGTAGTTTGCCGAATGCTTCTTCGTGGTCTTTGAGAGCATTGTCAAGGGCAGCTGTTGCAACGGAAAGCTGATTCTGGAGGTTTCCAACCGCAGCCTCATGTTCGTCTTTGAGACTCGCGACAAGCTGGTCAACCTCTGCACCTTTCGCTCTGAGAGCGTCTTCGTGCGCAGCGCGCAAGCTCTCGATGATGGCTGCATGGTCGTTCTGCGTTTTCTTGATGGTTTCGACCAACTCTTGCTCGCGTTGACGAATCGACTCCAACTCGGTTAGAGTATGATCATGTTTAGTGCGTAAGCCCTCAAGCTCAGTCGACATGTTAAGCGTCTGCAAGCATGCGAGCCATTAGGTCAATGGTGGGTCCCTTGACAAAATATGTGCGTACCTGATCTCTGGATAGAGTGACAAGTCCATCATGCGCGCGACGGATTTGAGCTAATTGACCGTTCAAAGAACCAACTAGTTCATTGTGTTGGGACTCCTTCTGAGCCATAGCCCTGGACATGGCTGCTCAATATTTCAAGAGTCACTGAAAGAGGACACTTACAGCATAAGCTCGTTGAGACGATCCAACGACTCGTCTACGTCTGCATCTGCGTTGAGGTCATTAGTAGTGGATGATAGTCCATGGAGTTGCATATTCTTCCGAACTGCGTTGAATTTTTGAATGGTCGCCGGAGATAGATACGTGGTATGATCCTCTAGTCCTTTGGTCATCTCGCTCAAGGTTGAAGCTACGTCTGCCTGTTCTTTCTCTCTCAAAGTGACCTCCAGAGCAGTAATTTCTGCTTCACGTTCCTTCAAAACTTCCTGAAGACGCATTATCTCCTTCTCCATGCTGGACACAGAGCGTTGTTCGGTCGGGGTGAGATTGCCATTGCGATTGGAGATAGAGAAAGCAAAGTTAGGAGGACTAGGGGAGTGTGGGACCGAGCTAGACGTCCCGTGACTGGAATGAGACATTTTGCGAGAACGCGCTGATGACAACTCCTGCGACAACGACAAGGACGGCGCAAGCGAGTGAGAGGCCGATCTGGTCAAGGAAACACGTAAGTACAGTCGAGCAAGTGCATTATACATGATAGTACCTTCCATGGAGTGACTCCATGGAGATTGCCTGCCGGAAAAAATGCTTTCGCGCGGGTGAGTCGATCGGCGAGTCAGCCATTACTTCCTTGTTCCTCGAATTAATCATTTTCCGGACAGGCGTTGTCTCCAAGCTTTCGAGAGCAGAAAACTCTGGAATGGTTGGATTGGCAAGTTTTGCTTCTTGAATCTGGGCGGCGAGGTCGGCTATCTCTTGCAATGCATCGCGGTATTTACTGGAGACCGAGGAAAGATCCGCGAGGGTTGCAGCGTGCGTCTGTTGCAGCGCGACCAACTGGTTCTCTACTGAGAAGTCCACTGTGGCTGGGGTGCTGACACCGGAAGAAGACCCGTTAATCCGGCTCAAGTCCTGAAGACTACGTTTCGCCTGCTCAACTTCCCCAACCATAGCACTCAAACGCGCACGGTCTTCATTGACTTCTTTCTTCTTCCGCTCCCAATCCCCCATTTTAAGTTCAAGATCCTTCACCTTTCTTTCCCGCTCTTCCAGATCTGTGCGCCAACTTGTGCCGTCTTGCTCTAAATTCTCTAATCGCGCCTGAAGTAATGCCACTTCTTGGAAGCGTTTTTCGTGATCGCTCTCGAGGCGGGCAATAGTCTGTTGCAGCGAGAGGACAGACTCGTCGGATTTGGCAAGGCGAGCTTCGAGCTCGGAGATGTACGATGCGGAGTGAGATTCGGCTTCTTTGTGGCGAGCGAGCTCCCGCTTGAGGTCGGTCAAGGACTCGCTAGACGATAAAGAAGTCTCGTCATACGACTTCACTTTCTCTTCAAGATCACGGACATAGGCCTACGATACACACATTCAATGACCAGGTGGCGAGAGGGGAAATAACAACGCACTTCGGTAGAGGTCTCTCGCTCTGTCAACTTCGCTAATCGCGACCTGAGTTCCTCTACATAGAGCTCCGTGGCAGCATGCCTCTCTGTTATTTGCGCCATTTCTTCTTCCTTTTCCTCCACTAATTCGTTCGTCAAGCGCAAAGCTGCGCGGTTCAAGCCCAACTCCGCTTCCATGGCGCTGATTGTCTTCTCGTACTCTTCGATGACAGGCCCCACGATCTCTTCATACTTTGCGGTCCCGCCTACACTTCCGCCAGTGGACGATCGATGGCGTTCACCGAGCTCACGACGGAGTCTTGCAAGCTCTTCCGTACGATCAACAAACTTCTCCCTCAAATCTTCGTAGTTGTTCTGGAGCTCAGTCATCTGAGCGAGGATCTTCTTGTTAGAACCTTCCGTCCCTTCGGGAGCAACACGTCCTGAATCTGCCAAGACGGAGGCAACGACCCCTCCGCCTTCCTTGAGCTGTTTGAGCTCTTTACGAAGGCGAGTGATAGTGCCCTGCAACCATTCAATATCATCCCAACCGTCTTCCTTCTCGTTGACAACTGCCCGATTTTTGATGTTCCTGGCACGATTCGCGTACTTGAGAGTGTTCACCGTCTCGCCTACGTTCCACTCGGTTGAGCTAACACAAGCGATCATGAGTGTGTGTGCGTTGCCTCCGAGTGAGTCTTGGAGAAGACGAGTGAGTTTGGAGTCACGATAGGGTACGTGCGAGTTGGTGTGAGATTTTGCGCGAGAAGGGTCGCCGAGTGCTGAAATGACATTTCCTAGGGCCAAAAGACCGCTGTTGATGGAGATGCCCTCTTTGATACGTTCACCAGCGGCGGAGGTTCGTTTGAGCTGAGCTCGAAGTTAGCTGGCGAAGAAAGCGGGAAGAAAATTTGATTACCCGTTCTGAACCGGCCAAGTCAACGAAATGGAACTTGGACACAATTGTCGTCCATTCGCCAGTATCGTCATCATTATCAGCATTTCGGCCATCGGGCGGTCGCAAACCAAGTGCACTGGCCGGCCGTAGTCCCCCTCCTCTCCCCATTGCGGCGTGATAACTAGGGGTAGCTGGTCGCCCCATAGTAGGTGAAGAAACTCTTCCGGATGTGGGTGAACTGGTATATAGAGATCCTGGTCGGGCAAGTCGTGAAGGCGAACGACCATTCGGAGGCAATGGGGATGACGACCGGGGGGGAGGTCCAGAGCCCGTAAACTTCTTCTGAGTGAGAGTCAAAGAAAATATGGCATGTGAACGAGAGGATTGGGCATTCATATCGGTCTCGTTCGTGCGTCTGATAGAGGTTCCCTGTCGAATAAGGCTGCGAACTGATCAGTCCGAGCCTAGAGGGCATCCACGTGCACATTAACACGTACTTCATGACTTCATTGCTGTTTCGAACGTTGACCTCTCGAAGACCGCCCCAGATTATAGAACCATCTTTCCCTTCCCTTATCTGTACTTCGCGACGAACACCCGTGGCTTCATCCGAACTCAAAAGGTCAATCAAATCCTCATTGTATAGTTCTATGAATGAACCCTTGATACTGTAATTCCAAGACCTGCCACGTTCGTCCTTGAGCTTCCTCGCCTGTGAAAATATCGTAGATACAGCGCGGGGTATGATGCCCATGCCGTTGTTCGGATCGGAAGGATTGGCGTCCAGGTCGATACCAGTCATGGTAAAGGTCTTGCCGCTACTAGTTTGCCCATAAGCGAGGATAGTACAATTGAAGCCTTCGAGAAAGCGCGAAATGAGAGGCTGAGCGGTGCTTGTAAAGAGCGCATGCTGCGTGGTACTGGGAGAATGGACTTGGTCGAAGGTGAACACTTGCTTTTTGCCGGGTGTGGAGGGAGAGGAAAGGGCCGTTGCAGAACCGGAAGCGGTGGGCGCAGCAGAGACGGCGTCGACGGCGACGGAGGTAGGAGTTGTTGCGTGAATGACAGTCCTCTGAAAGCGAGCGGGAATCGACGCGACGTCCGCTGGCGTCGTGGGCCGAATGCGCAGCGCTGTGAACGAATGAGTATCTGTGGACGAGGAGAAGTGTTGAGGAGAGGGACTCGCCGACTTGTACAGAGGTCGTTGCGCCCGACGACGACGACGACGGCGATGACGAGTGGGGCGCCATCGCTGGAGCTGACGGTGGTTGGAAGGGAAATGAGCGGGCGTTGCCGACCGCCTAATGTGTCTCCGCTCACACGGCCAGGGCAGCGCACAACCGTGGAATATGGAATATGTAGAATTATGTGGTACGGGTATGCTCAAAGCTCGGGGGAAACCAACTGCAAGGATCGTGAGCGTACGCGTTCAACGTACGTGTCGTAACGAATGTTCTCTCTCTATCAGCTCGCACTCGACCAGTCAAGGGTGCATGTCCATGCCGGCCTTGCATGCGCGTCGCGCGACGTCAAATCGGTAGTAGGGTCCACGTCCGTCATGGCAACCAAATCTTCACCATCTGGTCAACCCCGGCTGACGCAACGACATTGACCAATTTCTCAAGCTCGCCGGACTTTGATTCGACCCCTTCCACTCCGTTCGCCTTTCCAGAGTTCACAGACACCTTCTGTCGTCCCCATGCGATTGTAGCGACGAAATGCGTGTGCGCCTCCACGGTCTTCATACACCGACCCGTCGACAACTCCCAAATGCGTATCGTCTTGTCGTCAGACGCTGAAAGCAAAAGTTTCCCCGAGGGATGGAAGACGAGTGCTCGAACCCAGTTATCATGTCCGGCCTGGCAGAAAGACATCAGTCACTGTCCATACAACGCCAAGGGACACCCTACAAGGTTCTTCAGCATCTGACCGCTCTGTGTGTCCCAAAGTTTAATTGTCTTGTCTCTCGAGCCTGTGGCAACATATGCGCCAGGCTTCTTCGCTCGATCCGTGTTCTGAATGCAGTGTGAGATATGTTCATAAGTCACCACGCCCACAAACCGGAACGCCTGCAAGCTCGCGAATGGCGTTGTACGACGCAATCGGTGCAAAGGCCACAACTTCCACCTGGTGGTCGTGCCCCCGGAGTTCCATCTTTTGTTCGCCCGTAAGGGGGTCCCAAAGTCGAGCAGTCTGTCGTGTATACTCTGTAAGGTGCTGAAGGCAAACCGATTTGTGAGGCAAAAAAACTACCTGGTCCTTGGAAGCGCTGGCCAACAGCCGGCCATCGTCAGAGGGGACAACATAACGGACCCAGTCGGTGTGACCAGTGATCGTCCGCACGAGATGCCTTGTCGGAGTCCATAAGCGGTGCCACCACCTCGCGGGTCCGGACTTACGCTGAAGCAACGTCGAATATCCTAATTGAATGATCCCAACTTGCGCTGACAATAAACTGATCTCCGGGAAGGAAACGTGCAGAGGAAACGGCATGATCGTGACCGGTCAAGGTCTTGATGTTCTTCCATTCGTTCTGAGAATCCCAAATCTTGATGAACAGATCCGACGAGCACGTCACTGAGCGTTCTCGTCGTGAGAACGTGCGCGACCAAATGGATGTCCCAAACTCACCCAACAGATGACCCTTGTGGTCAAACTCGACATCATTCACCCCTTTTTGATGTCCCTTTAGTGTTCTCTCGAATTCACCCGTTTCCCAATCCCAAATTTTGACGGTAGCGTCCTCGCTCGCGGAGGCGAGCAGCGAGTACTGTGGATGGAAAGCGACGCGCGTTATGCTCTGCCTATGTCCGGCCAGGACGTGCGCAGCGGGCGCACGGGGTACCCAATCGGCCTGCATTGCAGCGCGCTTTGAGGGAGCGAGAGAGAGTTCTTCCTGAAGAGACGCATTGCGCGTCTCAAGGTCCATGATCTGCATCGGAAGACACTCAATCGCAGGTCCGTGAAGGAGCGAGCAGGCGCACGATACCTTCTTCTGCAAGCGAATCACGCTCGTCCATTTCTTCTCCAAAAGGCCAGCGTATTTTGCCTTGGGATCTGGTGTGTATTCTATGCCAGAGTCCTCTTTCAGTGCGTCGTATGCCCCAAGAAAGTTATTGGCATGAAGGTACTCGAGCATGGACTTGTGACTGAACGGATGCGTTGAGGATCTGCACCAGATGAAAGATCATGTCTGTCACGTACAGCTCTTCTCTCTGACGGTCTGAAAGGAGCGCCATGGCCTTTGGTTTGGCGAGAGGACGCGTGAACGATCTTGTCGTTGTTCGCGACGAGGGGGGTGATCTTGTTTTGCATTGTTGTTCCTAGTGCTATCTAGCCCCAGCCATGACTGCATCGTCTCTAGCACATACGATAGCGACCCGAGTTGTACAAGATGACCAGGTCCGTCCTTCGAGTTGTACCAGTCCGACTCGCCTTGTCCTTCCTAATCGCTCAGGCGCTACTTCGCGGCGTTGGTGGCGTCGACGATGACCAGCGCTCTCTCCTCTCATGATCCATTTACATGTCATCCTCCGGCCGCGATGTCCTCTCCCCCAGTCGTAGCGGTTGTTGGTACATGTGATATCAATTACCAGGCGCTACGGATTTTGCAGAGCCGTCCTCATCGACGTTGGCAATTACGGCCCCGTATCGATATGCTGCCAGAGGATACCCCGAACTTGTCCTGCCATGCCACGTTAGAAACCATCAGGGTGCCTGCGTCACACATCGGTTTTCAAACCCATGGCATTCGCCACCATGTAGGTGAGACACGACGATGACGTCCTCGTGGATAAAGCGGGGATGAACGCGATCATCGGACGATTCTGGCCAAGGCAGGATGCCAGGCCCACGAGACGGAACGTCGTTGCAACTTTGTTTGGTTTCATCCCACAGCAGCTCGAAGAATTGGGGTATCCTGTCATCACCTTCCGTGTGACAGGTTCCGGGGGATGGCCGATGGAAAGGCTGGTACGAGAGAGACCTTTCGTGGGTGTCGTCGATCTCATGACCACGGAGCAGCTTGTGGACGGGCTCGTCCGCGCTGGTCCGAACCGCCTCGACACGCCGGCCCTAGAAAAGTCCATCCCCCAAGTTATGTCAGTGGGTGACAACCGTTACTGCAATGTTTTCTAGGAAACGTTCCGTCCGCCCATCGCCGGACAAATGCAGGGCCTTCGGGCACACCCTTACAACGCTTTACCGGACAGGACCCGCATTCTTCTCCCTCGGAGGTTTTTTTTTTTTTTCAGAACTGATGAAGGCGGATGACGTTCTGGGACGTGGAAGCAAACAGATCGTTACTAATTGGATGCATTGCACTCCACAGGATCTATCGAGGGGCTGGCACCGACGTCAAAGACCCATGATACGTTGATTCGGTGTGTAGACCAACGTTTCTTCTAGTATTCCCAAGGCCCTCAAACATGGCTATCGTAGAAAGAGATCGTGTGACAAAGCGGAAACATTACAACGTAGCAAGCAAATGGATATCCAAATCCATTGACTATGTCCATGGCTGCTTGTTAAATCTGAAATGGGAGGCGGTGGGTAACATGTTACAACGGAACATCATAGATAGGGAAGATGAGACAGATTGGAGCAAAGTAAAAAAAGGGGGCGTCGTCGCCTGAATGGAACGAGATCTAAATTCATAGTCTTGGTACTTTTTCGCACTCGATACCATCTGATCACGGCGATCGTTCTGTTCAAAATGGTGCCCCACCCATATTCATATAATTGTGTCCTCCAGTAGGTCCCGGACTCGAGTGTCGCATGACACTCTGATGCATGGCTTGCGTTTGCGGGATGCCAAAAGGGGAGCTCATCATGCCCATTTGTATCTGCATTTGCAGCATGGCGGGAGTCATCGTAGCTGGCATGCCCGGTGACATTGCACTATACAATGCAGCTGGATTCCCCATGCTTGCCATCGAGTAAATTGTCTGTTGCTGTTGTGGCGTCGGAGACTGGGATTGGGGTGTTGAGGAACCAGATCCGCTGCCAGACCCGGTTGTCTGTTGAGCTTGCATTTTTTGCATGGCCTGCAGCTTTTTCGGAATTCAGTGCTGGCAAATACATGCGACATGCAACAGACATACTTCGTAGAATGCGAAATCTTGCAAGAGCGACGTCCTCGCTGGGTGGGTGTGGAAAATGCGGAGCATCTCTTGCCCAGCATCTGGCATGAGCTCTTGCGTGTCGCGAGAGTTGGTGACAGGTTTGCGTTCGGCGGTGTTACTACGTATGTGGGTCAGTGACACCCCATGAAGACACGAAGAGGACGAACTTTAAGCGTATGTGACGCAGATTTGCGTTGGGGATGTCGCGAACGAAAATCCATCGAACTTTAAAGACACCTTTCCATTTGTCCGACGCCCAGACAGTACTACTTCGTGAATAGTCCACCTAAACAAGGCGGCGTTAGCGCATATTAAGTTTGAAATCCAGCCAACGCACAGGAGTCAGCATTTCTGCCATCCCACAAAAGTGACCACTGTTCACTCAATGTCAGAATACAAGCGAGGGTCAGCGGATACCATAGTCACCTGGCATTAACGCTAAAGAAAAGGTAAATCGGGCCTCTTCCCCCGCACTCCTTAAATGCCTTGTCGAGACGCTTATTCCCCGGGTCTGTGGAGCTCCAAATTTCATACTTGAGGGACTTGTGTACGTCATCTTCGGTGTACGATTTGATAACAAAGTATCGGGCCTGAAATAATGGGAAGATGATGTTAGGTGCATTACCAGAGGAATCTCACTAACAAATTGTGGGCGAATATCGAAATGTTGTGGATTGTATCCCTTGGTAGCGATGAGCGTCGGGAGATCGACGGGCGAGCTCAGGAAGCCAGTAAGCGAGTGTAAATTGCTATCGCCCTGGGATTGTTGCACTTGGCCTTGTGTGAAACCCAACCGAGGCGCTTGTATCGCACCCATCTGGTTAAGATATTGCGGAGGTATGGAAGGGACACTTGGGATGCTGCCTTTTTGACCTTGGTTATAGCCGTAGTTAAGGTTCGAATTGGAAGAGCGCTCGGTGAGATGCTTCTCTCTTTGATCCCAGGTGCCTGCACCGGTCGCGGTGCTGTCGCTCGTGGATACGCGCTGTGGTCGTCACGACACATGGGATCTGATGAAACCTGAGCTACGTACCGATTGTCCAGTCGGTGTCTTCCGACCCTCCAACTCTGTGTTCAATTGAATCTTCCGCGAAGATCCATCGCCACCCTGCGCTGGGTTTTGACGCATGCTGCCTAGTGAGAGAGGGGCCTGATTTGGGCTGAAGCGGGGTGGATGTGTTGATTGACCCCCCTGTAACGCAGCGCTGTTCGAGTAAATTTGATTGGCGTTGCTAAGTTCCATGGCGGACAATGCGCGTGCAACATCGTCGACGCTTGTCACAGCTGATCCTGAGAACATACCGCCCGGGGTGCGCCAATCGGCACCTCCGGGAGTATTCCATGGAGAAGCGCGCCCGATGGGGCTTGTAGGGTACTGGGCTGTCCCTTGGACATATTGCTGCTGATTTGGAGGAGGGGAGCGAGGTGTGAAGTAGGACTCGTCGTCGTATGGATTGACAAGCTCCTTTTCTTCACTATAGTCTTCCTCCTCATGATCTGGGGAGCTTGGTGTCTGAGGGACGGTAGCGGTGTGCCGGGAACCCGCTTGTTGCAATGTTCCTGAACGTTTGAGGTTGGAAGACGGCATTTGCCTCTGGGCACCATAGGTGAGACTCTGGTGACGCCGGACACCGGAGGAAGGTGGGGGTGGCGATGGGACATGGGCGGTTGCGAAATGAGGGGAGAGGGGAGAGGGATTGGGGGTTGAGGACTGGTCCACGACTTGCTGAAGGGGGGTTTGCTCGGAGGAGGACACGTCATGCTGGGAGTGCGGCGTGAGGGGACGAGGATAGCGGGATCGGACGCAAGCACGAATGCTCACCTCGTCTTCGTTGTTGAAGCCTCGCATTTCTCGTTCCCAATCCTCTTCGTCGCCGTCGTGACCGGCGATGGCGGACAAGCTATTCAACGTTCGCGGGGTCAAGTTGCCTGCCTGCCTCGCCGATTGGGCGCGGAAAGCTGGGGAGGGGATGAACGAGAGGAGGGGGGGGATAAGGAAGGAGATGGGCAGACCTCTTTTGGAGTTGGTCGGGAGGGAGCTCTGCCTGTGGAGCGAGGTTTTCTCGCCGACTGCGCCAACTGCGCCAACCCAGTCTTCATCGACGGGTTCATCGTCGTTCCAGAGTTGCTGGTCCTGGGACTCTTCCGATATGGTGGTGCGCGCGCCTGCCCTGGCGGTGCGAGATGTGGCGGTGATGGTATGATGACGACGTACGCCGGTGGAGGGGGGAGAGACGGGGACGGGAGGGGGATGGGACATGCTGTGTGCTGTGTCTGTCGTGAGGGGAAGAGGCGACGTTTCGCACCCTCGCCACAACTTGAATGACATCCGCGTCTCCACGAGGTTGGCCGATCAGCCTCGTCGAGTTCGCTGCCGCCCTCGCCCGCTGCCTCCCCGGCCGAGCGGGCCGTGTCGTCGCCGTCGCCAACTCTGCCGGCCCCGACTCGACCTGTCTGCTCTTCCTCCTCCGCCGGCTCTTGCCCCCGCACGCCCTCCTCTCCGTCCATGTCGTGCACAACCTCCAGCCCGCCTCCGCGCGGATGGCCCTCGCCGCAGCCGAGAACGCCCGTGCGCTCGACGTCCCCCACCACGTCGCCCACATCCCCTGGGGCGTCCCCCCCTTCCCCCCCGCCCCCACCTCCGGCCCAGTAGAACGCACCGCGCGCGATGCCCGCTACCACCTCCTCTTCCGCGCAGTCACCCGCGCCCGTGTGTCCCTCCTCGCCCTTGGCCACCACGCCGACGACCAACTCGAAACCGCCATCTTGCGTCTCGCACGTGGCTCCTCCCTCCTCGGTGCGGCTGGCATCCGTCCGTCCCGCAGATGGGGCATGGGCACCGACTCCCCTCTCGCCTCGTTCGGTCATCACGGCCTACGCATCTCCCTCTTGCGTCCCCTCTTGCCCTTCCCAAAGGTCACCTTTCATTCCCCCTCTCCGTCTCTCTCATGCCCACTCCAGCTCAGGACAGGATTCTGGCCACGTGCCACGCCCATCGTCTGCGCTACGTCGACGATCCAACGAACGTCGAGCCGCACATCACCCCTCGCAACACCATTCGCCACTGCCTTGCCGACGATCCCCCGTTCTCTCGCCCTCTCTCTCTACCTTTTACATCCCCCGTTTCACTTCGCGAATTGAACAGGGCCTTTTCGTTTCTGCAGTCCATTGCTCCCAACGTCATCAGCGGAAAGCAGCGCCTGTACTTTGCCGTCAATGACCTCGCCACTAGGGCAGAATACATCCATCTCAAAGGCACGCCTCTCACGCTTCATTGACCAGCGTGACTTGACCCCCTGCGACAGTGACGTCTCATCTCACCCAACACGCCCTACCCTCTCCGCTCGGCACTCTCCTTCTTTCGTCCAACAAACTATTCGACGTCACTGACCCTGACGTGCGCTTCGCACTCGTCTTGCGTGTAATCCGCTACGTTTCCTTTCACCCCTGGGGCTCTCTTCGTGCAGACGCAGACAGGCGCAGCAGTAGTATACATCGCATTGTTCGCGCTCTGTGGACCTTGGATCCGCAAGCCTCCCACGTCAAGACATTCACAGCCGGTGGCGGTGTGCTCTGGACCCCTGCTATATTCAATCCGACTAAACCCCTCAAGGTTGGAAATCAATGTCTGCGGTCAACCCTTGGGTCCGACGACCATTTCTGCTGGCTGGCCTCGCGAATACCACCCTTTTCCAAGAACCCACAACAACAAGGTGCCGGTTCCCCGACCAAGCTGGTGATCGACCTCACCAAACGGCTTACCGCTGCCATGACTTCTGGTGTACCCGCCGATCCTCTCGAAGTCCTTTACGACTGTCGTTTTCTGCTTCGCATCGACCCTCTGCAGATGCCGACGCACGTAAGGTCCGCTTTGGAGGAACCTGACAATACGGCATCGATCAAGGTGGTGCCGTTCACCCGGTACTACTGGCCCAAAGTCGTCCTCCAGCGCGAATCTCATCCTGACCAAGTCTTGGCAGTGCCACAGGAGAATGGCACTGTTGACCCAGCGGGGTCATGGATCTCGATTCAGTGGATCCGCCCGTTGGACGCCACATGAGTCGTGAGTGTCTAGTAAAATTCGATTCTCGCAGACCACCATCATATCTGCTCATGACGTTGTTGATGTGTGGTGGCCCAAGGTGATCGGTACCTAGTCCATCGCGATGGAATATAATGATTCGCCATCCTCAGCCCGTTGATAACACAAACGTTTCTTGTTCTTGTCTGCGTGGGGTATAGAACTAGTTTCCTCTTTCTGCATGCATCTCTCTGTTTCGTAGATACTACAATCGACTAAATGCATACTCTAAAACCACCCGAGGAAATAACGTCGTCCCAATACGCACCAGGACGTACCCAATGTTGACGGAGAAGAGTACGCAACTCTAGAAGTCAAATTTGATGCTATGGTTCTCCAACTGTGAAAGCGAAAGGGATACTCAGGCTGATGAGCAACAGAAAAAAAAAATACTCACAGTAATCTCTCCGCCGCGATAGGAGCCCCGCTTTTTCTTATTTTTCTCCTTGCGGAACCCCGCGCCGCGTGTTACGACGAGATCGCGATGTGCACGTTCACCATAATCGTTTACCGCCCCACCCTGTGGCACTTTGGAAGACCGTGAATACAGGTAACAATTCGTCACCTACCCTTGCCTCGTAACCATTGTCCAGGAGCAGCTCAGGTGCCAAATTCTGGGCTTTGACCCGTTGGAAACGTTCCCTGGCCTTTGGAGGTGCTTTTTCTTTTTTCTGAGAAGCCTCTTCGGTCTGTTGTGACTTGGTGGCCACAGCAGTCGTGACAGCAGTTCCGCTTTCCGAGGTTTTACGCTTCTTCACAACATGGGCTTCTTCGCTTCGTTGCGATCCGGAATCTGATTCATCTTCGGAATCCGAGCTTGATTCTGAACTACCTATTTTTTTGTTCTCGGTAGTCTTTGCCGTATTCGGGAGAACCTTCTCGTTCGCGTTCGCTTCATCTTCATCGCTTGAATCCGAGCTACTGGAAGAATCAGAGCTTGAGGACGTCTTGGGATCGGTGCCACGTAAAGCGGTACTTTCTGACGGACAGTCTGAATTTGAGCTGTCCGAATCCGAGCTGTCCGACTCGCAACTCTTGTTCTTATCCTTGGTCGATTCTTTCTCTGGTATTTTGGTAACTTGTTTAGCTAGCCCCCGCACATTCTCTCCAGCTAAGATGTTAATAGTCAAGACAAAGGAAGCCAGAAGGGTGAGAGAACAAACCTGAAGACAACGTCACACTGGTATCACGCTCAGCACCTTTTGGGGGTGATTTCTTGACAGTAGCCCCCTCGTTCGAGTCGTGACTGCTGTCATCACTGTCGCTGGCATCATCATCCTCCCTTTCAGAACCTAGGACAGAGGTAAGGTAAAAGATAGTGGGTTGACGGGATACTTGCCCGAGGTATCTTCTGAGCTGATTGAAGTCAGCACCCGGCACGTGCACGATGACCCCGCACGATGACCCACCTCGAATCAGAACTCGAGCTGTCCTCTGAATCGGACGAAGCATCTAGCGAGGTATTTCAAACACGCGTCCACGGGAATACGACGCGAGAGAGCATACCATCGGAGGATTCAGACTCCTCGGACGAGGCTAATGTAGGGCCTTAGCCACGACAATAGAGATGCTACGCATACATACAGTCCGCGTCTTTGCCACTGCTTGTGTGATTGGTACGTCCCCGTGAGCTGGACTGCAAAGGCTACTCACGATTTGGTATGTTGTCTTGTCCTCCATTCTCTGATGATGTCTTCGAGTGATGGTCCTTCCTGCTCTATATCCTCGCGAAGGATGACAAAACATTTGGCTGCCTTCTTGACGGCCTTTGCGGCTTTATTTTGGGATTGCTGCTTCAGAAAGCGATAAACTAGAGTATAAGTTGCTGTCCGGCCGTCGTCAGCCGCGAGTGCCAGTGTGGTGGGTCGCGGGCGTACCTGCAATGTGTCCTTCCATTGGTCGAGCGGAGAAGTCTAGCAATTCATGCGATGACCCGAAGACGGACGTGCAAATTGATGATTAGGAGCCCAGCTCGGCGTAAGGAGAAAAGAAAGAAATGAGCGTAGACGGTTCCCACATGGTCACGGCTGCACTGCGATGAGTTCCATCAAGGGACCCTCTACCAGTCAATACGACGGCTCGTCCCTCCGCATTGCCATCGTACACGCCAGATGGAACAAAGTGGTCATCGAGGCCCTCGTCGCGGGCGCCATCTCAAAGCTCAAAGAATCTGGTGTCAAAGATACCAACATCGTGGTGCAGTCCGTTCCGGGTAGCTACGAACTACCCCTCGCATGTGCCAAGTGCGTCATCCTCTGTCCCACCGCCTGCGTACGATCAATTTCTTTGCGGTGCGTAGAGTCATTGCAGGCTCCCGGACACAAGCGAGGTCGTCTGCTCCGGACTTACTCGGCCTCAACCAACCCGCAGCTTCCAGTAATATCTCATTGACGACTACGGAGTCGTCCAAAGCCCCGTTCGATGCAGTCATCGCGATCGGTGTTCTCATCAAGGGTGCAACTATGCACTTTGAGTACATTTGCGACAGCGTTACGCATGCCCTGATGAAGGTTCAGCTGGACACGGGCGTTCCAGTGATTTTTGGCGTTTTGACGGTCCTCACCGACGAGCAGGCGCTGGAGCGTGCGGGCATTGGTAGAGGGGAGAACAAGGGTCATAACCACGGCGAGGATTGGGGACTGGCCGCGGTGGAAATGGCGGCACACTGCAAAGGATGGTCAGTCGGGTTGTTCTCGTAGACAAACAAATTGCCGTATGTACGCTTGTAGTCGCAATATCTCCTTCAACTCCACATCCAGTCGTAACGACGCCCAAGATGAAGAAGAAAGTATGTATATGATCGCTTTATGCATGGAAATGCCTGACTCCATTCCGTCGAGGTACTTTTGATGGGTGCCTCGGGCAGCGGGAAAACCTCCATGCGATCTATGATTTTGTGAGCCAGACCTGCCCACCATCCACACACAGGAATCCTGGTTGACAATCTCTGAATCAGTTCCAACAATCCAGCATCATTAACGTCTCGGTTAGGCGCCACCATCGACGTCGAGCAGAACCACGTTCGTTTTCTTGGAGACCTCATTCTCAACCTGTGGGACTGCGGTGGTCAGGACGCGTTCATGGACTCGTACCTTTCCACGCAGCGCTCCACCATATTCTCACATGCCGGTGTCATGATCTACGTCTTTGACGTGGAAAGTCGCGAAATGGCCAAGGACCTGGAGTACTATCGTGACTGTCTCGATGGTTTATCGCAATTCAGCAGAGACGCGAGCGTGTTCCTCCTAGTCCACAAGATGGATCTGGTCCGCGAAGGCGAACGGTCCGTCGTCTTTCGGCGAAAAGTCGCAGAGCTGGAAAAGGCGAGCGGCGATGTCCCAGTCAGGGTACTCGGGACCAGCATATATGACGAGACTTTGTACAAGGCATGCCAAGTCTCCCTCTCGACTCGCGTCGCGTCTCATGTACCGTACCGCAGGCTTGGTCGAGCATTGTCAATACATTGATACCCAATGCTCAAAACCTCAATAAACACCTACGAATATTCAAAGAAGCTTGCAGCGCAACGGAGGTCGTCCTGTTCGAGCGTGCCACTTTTTTAGTTATCGCTACATCATCGTCCTCGGACGCACTAGATTCTGTGCCAACACAATCATTAGATCCCAAGCGCTATGAACGTACCTCGGAGCTGATAAAAGCGTTCAAGCAGTCTTGTTCGCGGCTACGTGAGGAGTTCCACTCCCTAGAGATGGAGTTCACAGAGTTCACTGCGGTTCTGGATGAAATGACAAAGAATACGTATGTCTTGGTCGTGGTTCATGATCCAGTCATCGGTAAGGATGAGTTCGTAGGGAATAATTCGGCCTTATAAATTACTCGCACAGAAACCGCGGCGATCAAGATGAACATTCGAATGGCAAGGAAAAAATTCGAGGAGCTTCAAGGGGATACATTGACCCCGTAAAATGAACCGGCATGTGTTATCATTGACCCTCAGGCAGCATACCTTATGACGATGCCCTATTATTACGTCGCCAAGGCATAGGAGGCAACGAAGGCGAGATCTTGACAGATTGGCGTTGCACAGGCAATCAGTGGTTGCGGATCGCGCTGCCGATTTCAGTAGACCTTCATGCAGAATGTTGTTTAGCAAGAGGCTGCGAGATGACCTAGCCACGACCAACGACCAATAATAACGATGTCTCTGTTGGTATGATTGTAGCCAGGATATCGATATCATGCATAATATTATGCCTAAACCATCCATTCTTTATCTTCCAGTACATCTGCATTTACCTCCAGGGAGTGCAAGTTCAAGTTTCTATGCACAAGGTGTTTTACGCCCGAGTACTGGACAAGTGTCCCCACCAAAACCCCGTCCCTTGCGGTGGGCATCCCCGCGTATTCGATGATGGACACACCTGTGTTTAGACAACGGCCGATCTCGACACCGTCGCGACAAGTCATCAGCTTATTTGCTTGCAGCGCAGAGAGCAGAGTGGCAATCCAGGCCCCATGAGAGACTACAAGAATGTTATGCGGTTGTTCCATTCTAGGGAGACCCATCTCGAGCGCGGAAAACGTATGGCTCGCGATCGCTCTCGAGTACCAAGCCAGACACCTAGCAACAAAGTTAGGTATGGATTCCAACGATGGTGCTGGTTTATTTGATCGTCTGGTTTCCCCCTGCAATTCGCCCATGTACTACTGCGCCAAAGATGGACACGGTGGTTGAGCGTGAAAGACGCAGGTTGGGGTGTGGAGCTTTACTTACACGTTCGCGGATCGAC
Source organism: Tylopilus balloui (assembly GCA_038089995.1). NCBI lineage: Eukaryota > Fungi > Basidiomycota > Agaricomycetes > Boletales > Boletaceae > Tylopilus > Tylopilus balloui. The sequence continues at coordinate 76,192 of JBBPLW010000002.1, read as the reverse complement.
TCGTCCAGTTCTAGGACAGTATCTGGATGGTATTGGAGAATGCATTCTGCAGTCTGGGAGTCGATCGGTACATATGAAAGGTCTTCGAGGTGCTCTTACCTTGGATGCCCTTTGGAGATCGCTGCTGATTGCTTTTACAAACGAGATATCTCTTAGTGCTTCAGCCACCAACATCGCTTGCTTCAACCCGGCCTCATTGAGTGGGACATCCAGTTGGCCCTGTATCCTGCGTGTTCTGTTCCATTCTGTTTCGCCGTGTCGTACGATGTACATGCGGAATTGGGCTGGCATCGATATAGCCAAGATAAAGACGCGAAAACGCCTGGCCAGTGCGCGCAGTGCACGTGGGAGGCTGTTTGACGAGTATGCTGTATTATCCATACGATACAAGATGCTCTAATCAATGTCAATGTGATGGCCGACTTCATTACAGGTCTACTAACGTCGGCCAATCACGCGGCCAACGAGTCAATTTCCTGGAAAACGTTGCTAATCCTCCTGTCATCGAAGCCAGACCCCAACATGCTCATGATGTTCTCGAGCTCTGTTACTTGCGTGAACTTCAGGTTCGATGCCGTACCTTGCTCCCGGGCTTTATAGAACTTATCGAGGCGCAGTTGATAATTACCACACACACATGGGGGTTAAGCGTGCTCACGATGTTTCCAAGTGCAACGGAGGTACGGTAAGCTACCTCAGGATCCTCCCTTTCCAGTTTGAGCACCTACAGCCAGTCAGTAGAATGATTTCACAGAAAACAGATTCAACCTTGAAAATGAGGAGGAGACATTGATCACGCGTTGCTATACTGGCGGGTGTATTCAAGTGAATGCATGAAAAGCTAGCAAGTAAACTTGAGTCACCGCGCCAACTTCCATGCCACAAAGACTGACTTGAACAATACTGATGCCAGCGCTACCCGCTGTGGTTTGGTGAGGAGATTATAGGGTGCCTGAGTCAGACTTTCGAAGATCTCGTGGAGCAGTCAGGAAAAAGTCGAAAAAGATACACACTACTTTACCTGTTGAACCCACCGCCCATCGTTTATCGGCGTACCCTCTTGAAAGTAGTTGGTGATGGTACGCAGTAGCAATAGCACATTTGTCTCTTGTGGCTTCGATACTGTGCTCTCACTTGATACAAGAGACGACCAATCTGCTGCATTGAATAGACGATCAAAGAATTTCTCGCGACTTCCAGGGGTAGCTTGTGTAGCTGAGCAGTACGCAACCACCAAACGACTCAGATCCATCACTACCGCCAACTTATCAATGCGGATGGATTCAAGCTCTTCTAACTTCCAACACGTACCAGGGAACCTCTGTGCAGCTGGCCAGCGATTCAGGATCGATACAATTACTTCAATGTGTGGTCCACCCAATGTGACAGAAGGAGGGGATGCTGGACTTGAAGTGACTTGGGAAAGGAACATAAACACTTCTTCGATCAAGACCTGTTCCTCTGTGCGCATTGCGCAAGTTGTAGTTGTCTATGAAGTAAGCGTGATACATAATGGTCGTGGTGGCTCTGTAAAGGAGACTGTAATTGAGACTCACGATTTCGTCACGGAGAGCATTATCGAATTGATATAGTTTGGCCCGCATGGCTGGTATATTGGACTGTTTGAACGCCACAAGAGTTTTCTATGAAATGCGGGAATCAGCGCATGAAGTAATCCCAAACTACCGCAAAACGAACGAAGGGCAGAATCTCTGTCTGTGGGGCTTGCGTAGCTGGCGCTACTGCCTGCGAGACACCAGAACAGCGAGATGCACCAGTGTAAGGGTCTACATGTGTAGATGTAGGCAAAGTTGGCGGTGGTTGTCTTGTCGAAGGCTGATATCTCGAAGCTCCTGTGCGTATGATGTATTTTTGCTTAACTCGTCAAGCCTGTGCCCATAACGACGCTAAGGCTGACCTGTGAATGGGTCCACGTAGTTGTTGTCACTCCCTAAGTTCACCCCTGCGGTGTTCTTCTCTATGAATCTCACAACTTCATCGATATAATTCATCGAAATATCGTTTTGCTGGAGAAAGCGCTGGGCGGCCGTGAAAGGATTCTCTGGGGCACATGAACATGTACTTGCTTATATTATGCCAAGGTCAACTCACCAGAGACATTGTAGGGGAGCTTCAGCGGAGGTGCGCCCTCTTGCACGTCAACATCGAATACGTAATCGTATTCTTTACCATTGTACAGCCGTTTACGGCCAGAACCAATGGCGTCAACAACTTCGCCGATTTTTTGCCAGCTAGAAGACACGCTATCCCACTGTCAACAGTTAAGTCAGACTCGTCGGGGGTTGGTCACTTGAACATGGTTACCTGGTGCGCTTCCACAGAATCCCCGATACGAACCATCTTCACTTCTCCACCCTTTTTCCCTGAATTTCCCTCAGTACACTGAAACGGGGGACTATCGGACAGACTACCTGGAGTAGCCAGTGCTTCCAGCCCTGGCAAGTCGGCTTTCTTCACATCACCTACTTGTTGCGATGGGAGCGTTTGGCTGGCAACTTGGTCCTCAAATCTTTTCCGTTCAGCTTCACTGGCCCAGCGATCTTCCGAGTTGCTAAACACTCGAACAATACCATCGCTGCATCCACTGATAATGTCTCCGTTTGGCATGGTGGACACAGCCCATACGGAAATGGCAGGATGTATGATGACTTGTGCACATTCTCCGTCTAGAATTGCCATGAGTGTAAATGTGGAAAGTTCGAGAGATTACAAGAAATTGCACCATACCACGCCATACCCGCACTGAGCGGTCCTCTCCAGCAGATATCAGGTCACCGTTGGGCAAAACTGATAGGCTGTATACGAAAGAAGTATGTCCCGACAACGTATAAATCAGATCACCACCAATTGTCCATACTCGAACTTCGCTAAAATACCACATATCAAAACATATCTCACAGAAGATGTGCACCCATCCTACCTATCGTTGGAGCAGGACGCGAAACCAAGTTCAGGTACGAATGCTAGACCACGCACGGCATCACGGTGGCCTTCATATGTTCGTATTACTTTGTTTTGCATCCAAAGCTTGATGGTCTTATCCGCGGATGCTAAAGGGTGTCAGAAAGGTCGAAGGCGAAACAGAAATCTGACAGACCTGTCAAGAAATGCGATTCGTCCAAAGCAAGTACTGCCCAAACGGATTGTTGGTGTCCCTTGAGATCGTATTGAAGTGTGAAGTTTTTCCAGACTTTGGCGGTCCTAGTTTCCGCTTTGATCTAGTTGCAGTTTTTAGGACATGAGACAGCGCACCTGTCCCACGATCCAGAAATGATGATACCAGCTGGGCTGACGTGAAGGGCGCAGACATTATCTGTGTGTCCGATTAAAGTATATTCTGGGTCTTCCTTGCTGGTCGAGTCGAGCACGAAGATGTTGATAACCATGTCTTGCCCTCCGACGACGGCGTATCCTAACCAAGCGTCAAGGCGCGTTTCAATCATGCTGTTCTTCGAGATAGCAATGGACACTCTGACCTTGCGGCGCGTCCACGGTCGGGGGAAGATATTCCACTGTGTTGACGTACCTGGAACCTGATCGGAGGATAGAAGCGGGAGAGAACGATGAAGGTGAGCTTCTCAGCCAAGATATCGCAGTTGAGTCGCGTGAAGCGGACAGAATTAGGTTATTCGTTGGTGATACCACCCCACGGACCTGCGAGTTTCAATTATCGAAGATTTCCAAATCGCACATGATAGACGACCACGTACATCGGCGGAGTGACTGAATAATGTTGCCGAAAGTTTGTAAGGCATACTAGATTGTCTGACGAGCAGATTCAGATGTCGAGGCGAGCGGTACAATTATATTTGTTACGTAATCCACAGAGCCAAAGAATTCGGGAGTTCGAGCAAGTACATGGATGAGTGCATTAATGCAATTTATCTCATTGTGATAAAGGAAATGTCTCTAGTAGAACTCGAATGGTGGTTAATGGGTCGAAAACGAAAGGTGTATCGGCGCCTTGACCACTCAGGGTGGGAAGCGAAGAAGCGCCGGGCTTATGCTGCTACTCACAAAACGACATTGAAATGACTTAAGGTGATCATTATTACAGACTTTCACACCTGGTATGCCATTTTTGCAGCCGCATGAGACAAGTGTATGTTGATGCAAGTTGACAATAAAATAAAATGTACACCATCCTAACGATCCTACAGCTACAATCAGAGCAGTAGGGAGATACGGAGGTGCATGCCTATGCCGTGCGCCATTACTTCATCTCCTGCGAGGGCCTCCCGATGCAGATGGCCGAGCGTAGGGAATCGATCACGACCAGTTGCCAAAACGTGAGGGGTGGTGATTAAGAAAACAAAGTCACTACGTGTTCAGACTCTATGCTTTAGGGCCGACACTCCTAACTATCAGCGGTGTTTGCGACCCGAGTTGCAATGTAAAGAGTTTGGCTAGCATTACATAGGAAGAAAGAACACAGGTTCGATACAGAACAGAAAGACAACGCGTTTGAAAAAATGATACACGTTCAGTCGCAAAGGTCCACTGCCGTTGTAATAGAGAACTTGAATCTTTTTGATGCCCTGTTAGAATTGCCCTCAGCCTTGCGTTTCAAAACTTCCTCCGATTGACGAGCAAGGGCAAGCATAGGTAAGTTTTGAGTTGGCTCTTGGGTTTGCGAGTCGGATAGCGTTTCGCTTGATCTCCCGCCTTCCTGATCCGGAATAGTGTGAAGCTTATTGCTACTCGGAAGCCTTCAGTTCAACAGGATTAGTGAGAAACATCCATAAAGCACTTGCTTGTTTCCATCCGCAAGGCGAGATTCAATAATCTTAAAGATGCAAGAGAGTTCAGCTAGAAAACCATATGAAGAAGGGTACTGACTCCATTTGTAAGACCGAGAAGACGATCTTCGACCACGGGTTCCGCACGAAAATACTCGAGATATGCCTTGCTTCTCTTGGATGAATGCAGAAATACATATTTCGTTTTGTGTAGTTCCTTCTGTGCTTTCTTCTTATTTTTCGCTGACTTCTTGCCTTTCCTTGTATCAGCTCTTACGACACCGATGTTCCCGGATATCGCATCTTCCGTCGCGATAAATCCTATCGGAAGAAAAGTTCGGTATCTTTGTTATGACGGAAAAGGTGTAGTCACCCTCATCCTCTAGTCTCATAAGCAACTGGCTGACCAGGGCAGCAGCGCAACCTAGAGACAATAGTGAGCAGCCAATGTCAACGACAATGCCTACGAACCAATCCGTTCCCTGAACTGCAAAGCAGTACTGGGTTTGTGCACTTCGAATATCTTGATCGCACGTCTAAAACGGTCCGTAATGAATAACAAATCATTATAAACTTGGATTCAGGGACCTGAATAATGCGAGATCCTTAAGCCGGCTGATCATATCGGCGTGTGTCTTTCCCGCTATGATGCCCCATTCAGGCGACCGCCGGAGGCGACAGTCAAAGCACACAAATTGTGATGGAAGACGTTTGTCTTGTAGACCATGGAACCTGTGCATCTTTTGATCGCGCTTTGGGCTGATCTGCCTAACAATCGAGGCTTACCCCATGCACCTGCAGAGATTGTACCATGAGTCAGGAACACGTTCACACGTACGGGAGAGAGTTTCAGACCAAATATGACGCCATTTGTTGCAACCGCCTTCGCAGAGAATCAAAGAATCATCAACCTAGGTGAGACCTTTTAGCTCAGATATTAGGTTCCGCAAAGAACGCCGGATGACCATTGTACCACAATCACAATCAACGCGGTCATGCTCCATCGATTCGGCTATTCTCGCTGTCTTCATAGTCTTGGGGACATCCTGCTCTACGGTAATCAGATTTTCATTGCCTACGGTTAAATTAGGACCCGCAGGAGTGACGAAATTATCACGAGTGCCTGACATACCCAAGTTCGGTCTCATCAGATTTCTCTCGTTGTCTCGTAGCTTTTCCTGGAGAGCGAAAGTATCGACTTGCTGGGTTGAGACGAAAGAACTAGAGGAATTGCGGATATCTGACGGGGGCAGCGAAGGAGCGAGTCGCAAACTTGGCAGGAGTGATGGCGATTGTATATCGATCTCTTGGGTCGCCGGAATCACCTGTGTTTCTTCCATTTCTGGACAAGCCATCTACTTGGATTTAGCGTTGCAGATGGAAAACTTATCAAGAGCTCACAAGGTAACCAACATGCGTGGGAGTGGGGTCCGGCTGACCCGCATATTCGACTACATTGTTTCCTTTATCCTGATCTTCATGCACCGGGATGGGCAATATCTTCCCTTCATCTCCCCGAACACCGATAGGGATCATAACACTGCTGGCGTTGCATCTGGCTAAAACGATGCCTTCATCGGAGGCGGCTTCGCCCAGAGCGTCCTCTTCTGCGTCTGCGTCCCATACAACATTTCTGTTCAATGCGTCTGTCTTTTGGAGTTCTGCATCCTCGACTCGAATCCGAGCTTCTTCAACCGGAGTTAGCTTTGGAGGACAGTGAACAGCGAGACCCATAAATGTAGCATTGTTATCCTCGGTGGAGGACGGGAGAAAGGATGAAATGGACACGATTCTCATGCTCACACTAGTAACGCCGTCAAAGCTCATCAGGGTCTGTATGGAGTTGAAGACGTACCCGTGCCAACCAGTTTGGAGATTACCGATCCTTGTGCTTTCTGGTACTTCGGACGTTCGATGAGTTGTAAAGAACCATCTATTCGAACCGGCATCACCAGCTCGGAAATATGGTGGTTGGTAATTGTCGGGGGTATTGTCGTTGAAAAAGAGTTTGAAATTTCCATATCGACATTCTAGGACTATTACTCGGAGAACACAGGGTACTCGCGAAGGACTCACTTGGCAACGTTTCCATCTGTGAAATAGTGGTCACCAACGTCTTGATCATCAGCTGGGATTGATGGCATGAATATCGGCCCAAAGAGTTTAAATGTGAGTCATACTTTGAGGCTACGTTTTACATCGCCAAGGGTAGGCAAGTTTCCTCGCTTGAGGGCGTCGACGACAGGATCTCCATCCACGCGGTGGAGTGACATTTTTGACAGCTGATCACCTAAAGACATGACGGGTACGACAGTGTCCGTGCCCGCCACCTTATAGTACTTCATCTTCGTCAGCCTGGAGTAAGTAAAGATTAATGATGCCTACCTGGAAATTGAAGGTGTAAGCCTCCACAATACTGCGATATATGAGTAATCTGGATAACAGTAAACTCAGAACAATACTACTTGTTAGGGTCACTGCTGTCCTATTGGGCAACTTCAAGCAAGAGCGCACTGGAGAGCATGAACAACTAACCAGATATATGGCGAAGATGAAGCGGCGAAGGTACTGCTTCTCGATAGCCTCAAATATACCCTTTTCCTGGAAAATGCATGGTTACACACGATGAATACTTGTCTCAGAGTGTACTATATGCGTACCAAATAGTCCAAAATCCTGTCGCCTTCGTTGGTAAAACCACGCTTAAGGCTCATAATGGTCACACCGCTGACGGTTGGCCGAGGTTGATTGTCGAACGAGCCAGCTGATGAGGTCGGTGGAATTTGAGCAGACAAACGATCTACATAATTACTATGTGTGGTTGGTTTCTTGTGTAATTCGGCGCTTACATTCAGAGAAGTTCTCGTAAGGTAACAGCCCCCTGACAAGCATGTTAGTTGGTTGGTAAAGGGGCAGTTACCGAATACCTCAAGTATGCAATGCACCCCAACCCAGCTTTCAGAAGGGTTTCGACGCACTGCAGGCTGGTACTATTGCTGAGTGTCTAAAGTAACATCAGTCCTGCCAAGAAGGATGTCTTTGTAGAGTTTACCTGGGCTTCACTGTTAGTTGCTGTGGCCTGCGCCTGCATTGGGAGTCGCGAAACCTGAACGCCCTTAAAATGGATGATGATGATAGGCAAGGACAAGAAGTTTAATGCGTGATTCTTCAGACGCGCTCGCGTTTTAAGCCACCCAATCACGTGGACGAAACCATTGAGCCCAAATTAGAGAGCAGATAACCTTGATTCATTCATCATCAAAACAACAGGACCAGTGAACCGTGGGTAGCTGGCGCCTCAATGCCGCCATCCAGCTCGATAGAATTTCATTGCCCTGTCCCTATCAACGCGGTTATCCGAGCGTCAAAACCGTCACTACGAATAGGCATTTCTGGAGTGTAGAACGGATTCTTCATAACTGCATCCGCGTAAGCCTCGTAGATCTTCTGCAAGACAGACTCGGCGGTGGTCTCCGATAGGGATGTCAGTAGCACGAACTTGGTACCTTAGCTGGGAGCTTGATCATACTCTCCCACCGACCGATAATATGACATGCGCACCAGTTGGTGTCAAGAAAATTGTCATTTTGAAGGATTCCCCTTCAATGACCTGTGCCCCAGAACTGAGCCCAATGGGCGAAAGCCTGCTTGTTATAGCATGAATACCATGCAGAGTTCCGGCGAGTACGAGATATTCATTGGAAGTCAACCGCGCAAGGCCATCTGATAAAATTACCAACGGTCCACTAATCGTGGCGACGAGACGACGATTAAAGACGAACCTACAAAGCTGCGCTGATAGACAAGGCCACCGGCCTTGTTGATCACCTGCAATACCGACTCAGAATGTGTGTGGTTCCCCTCCTTTGATCTTACCCAAAGTCCAAAGATAGTCATAATGAATCAGGAAGGGGACATTGATGATGTTTCGGTGATGGGCCGGCAGAGTCTGAGTTCGTGCGATCGTAGAATGCGGTGGTGGCGCCAACGGTTCGCACGACGTTCGTTCCATACCCGGGTGCTGGACTTTGCTGGGCATGAGACTTGAGCCTTTTCGCTTTGTCGGACTCAGCGTCTTCGCTCTTCTGTCATTGGTCATACAAACGAGCCAGCTCTCGAGACTCGGCCAAAGGGACTGGGCGCAACTCTCTACCCAACAAATAGTAGCTATGGCGAACTCCATAGACCCAGTCAAGAATATCGACATACGAAACCCGGACTCCCACTTGTCAAGGCTCCTCATCCCTCGTCCTGGTACGTCACGCATTTCGATGGCTACTGCATATTTTCTGATGCCCAGGTTGTAAGTTGGAAGTGATAACAGCACTTTCGTTCGTCAACATATTACCTCTGCGCTGAGAGCCTTGGACTGGCACGTCGAAGAAGATAGCTTCACCGACTACACGCCATACGGTCAACGTTCATTCACTAACATCATTGCAACGAAAGATCCAACGGCCTTGCGAAGGATTATTGTTTCGGCTCACTATGATAGCAAATTCTTCTCTACATATCCGGAGAATCAGGTGCAATCAGTAGGTTGCTACATTTCTTATGTCATTGACGACTTCTAGTTCGTAGGCGCCACTGACTCAGCGGCTCCGTGTGCGATGATGCTTGACCTCGCTGAGGCTCTCAATCCGCTACTGGACGACCGGAAGCAACGGATCCTAGATGGGGAAGAAGAAGAAGAAGAAGAAGACCTCGCCGATACCACGCTGCAGCTGGTATTCTTCGACGGTGAAGAAGCGTTCAAGGAGTGGACAGATGTTGATTCGGTTTACGGTGCAAGGTGAATTAGTCTCGCAGCACTGTACTGTCTTGCATTGCTCAAGTGCCAATGAACGTAGGTATTTGTCCGAGAAGTGGGCAACGACATACATAGCTCCTCACACTAAACGGCGGTTAATTAGCCATTCGATGACGGAATTAGGTGGAATTGAACATCTTATTCTTTTAGACCTTCTGGGAGCACCCAATCCGTCGATTCGCTCGTATTTCACTGATACTGCATGGCTGTTCGACTCACTGGCTTCTGCGGAGCGACGGTTGCATGAGTCCGGAGTACTCGCGGAATCGGGCGGGGCTGCATCTTTCCAAAGTTTTTTCCTACCTCGTCACAGTAACGAGTTCAGTCATGGCTATATAGCCGATGATCACACACCGTTCCTCCGAAAAGGTGTGAATATCCTTCATGTGATTCCATATCCGTTTCCTAGCGTTTGGCACACCTTGCAGGTAAGTTTCGGACTGCACGAAAATCGCGAAAGAGCTGCAGTTTATTTGTAGGATGACGCAACCGCGCTTGATATACCGACCATGAGGCGTTGGAACCTAGTCCTGAGGATATTTATGTCAGAGTACTTGGGTCTGCAACCGAAATCGGATCCGATGCAAACGAGGCACGAGCATGTAAGACGCTTGGAATGTGAACTGGTGGGTGTTCTGTCACTAAAAATTTGTGAAGTTCAACTCGTGATCGCTTAGTAGGTTCATTCATAATACTTTGTGGAGCAGGTCCCCGACTAGCTCTGAATCTCGGGTCCAAAGCATGTACTCTAGTACATACATGCAGGTAGCATTAGGAATGAGGTGAGGCAGCATTCATGATCCGGGGGACAGCAACGTTGAATATTGAGAGGACCGAGTACATGTGCTTCCCGTTCGGACACCGTCACGTAGCCATTATTAGAGCCTTATAGTGCTTCATCAGCTCGGAGGCATCCATGGCGAGCTATCACCATCAGTGTGGTTTAGGACAAGCCGCGATAGAAGACATACCTGCTGTTTCTCTCGGCCCTCGTCGAGACGGCGTTTTGCTGCAGTTATTACGTCTTTGCGCGACTTTTGCATCCGGGCTGATTGAACCTGGTCTGTTGGACGGGGAGGACGATATATGCGGATGTTAACCTGCATGTCTTGAACGAGAGGGCTCACTTGCTTCCTTTCCCGCTTGAATTTCCTGCATGCGTCGAGGAGCAAGCTTGTCCAGCAGGGCAGAATAGATGGAAAGTAGGTTATCGAAATTTTCCTGTTCTATCCCGTCAGAAATAACCCAGAGTGATGCTGGATAATGACCTCGATCATGTGCGGGTGTCCCTTGATAATCTGATACCCGGCATGTTTGCGAAGGTGTGACTCCTCGAGCTGGCCCAGCAGGCCGAGCATTTTATCACTTTAATGTTTCGTACCTTTGCCATGCACATCCATTTATGACAACTTACGCGTACGTATTCGTTTCCCTTGCTGTTCTTTCTAAATCCCCTCGCATTGCGGTGAAGGCGGAGGTGATCCTAACTTCGAATGTTTGCTCTGGTTGCGCGTTGTCTTCCGTCGAGGTTCAGTCTTCGGGTCATTTCTACCAGGTACCAACTTGCCTTTTTCTGTTCTGTGCGTGTGTAGCATGATGGGATCAGAAAGTCCCGTTGAGGAGAGAATGTGGATCTACCGGAGTGAGGTCTGGTCACTGCCTCCTATCGGGTTTTGTGCGTTCAGTGATCGAGGGATGCGAGTGCAGAACAACCGAGCGAGGCTTACTTCTGAGCTCCACTAGTACTCGACATGACGTTCAGCACCCGTTCATCATGGTTAAATGAGTTGAATCTTTACCGAGAGCCATGACTCGGATGAGATGTACACTTTGTTCGATGCGCAAGTTGATTGTACCAGTCAAAGGTCGCGTACAGGTTCTGGCAAGGGTGGCAAACTCCCCAGTCTCTCCAAGCACTCCAGTACTAAGCCAAGCCCAAGCAAACCGAAGCTCTCTGACCCAAAGTTTTCCTCAGAGGACAGGTCCGCCTTTCCAAGGCTAAACGACCACACGTCCCATGCAACGGTTAGCCTTTCCTTCAGAGCGCCCACTGAAAGCTCCTCCAGCCTTCCAACGAGCTGTCCCTTGACCTCCTGAACAAGGAATCCCACATTTTCCCTCATCGCGTGCAGCCTGCTACTCCGATATCGCCTCTGCGTACACTTACCCAAGATAGTCCCAATCACAAGTTCTTCCTCTCGCAGCCGAGAGCCAGCTACTTGGGACAGAGAGTAAGTGCTCGCCATGTATGTCAGCTCTTCGCGGTATGTCATATATAACGAGTTTATCCACGTCATCCGTGCTTGGTCAGGCGACCCTGACCTTGGGATGTGACGACGGACGAGCGGCCAAAGGACTTTCCAGATTGGCTGTGCCTCTGCTCCTCCCTGATGACGAGGAAGACTGTTTGTCATGTCCTCCAAAACAATATTGCGAAAGAGGTGACCAAGAGCGCGATCAGACTCGTAGTAATCTGAAGATTGAGGGGCTTTTTCTTCCGCCATGTCCCAGTCGGGTTTGAATTTGATGAGAGATCTTGGCATGTCCCTAATATCGACTTTGTTCCCGTTCTTCGGGTAATCCACGGCCCAGCTGTGCATCTCTGCCAACTTGAGGCAATCCGGATCGAGTGTTCCGAGCTGCAGTGGATTCGAGTCAGTTCAGCGGGAAGAGTAGAACGATACCTACTTTGGATTGGTCTGTTTATCGTGACTACATAAATAACACTCTCGGAATTCGAAGGGGGGGTGTTACTCACCTGCAATCGTGATGTGTTTCTTGGAAACCAGTCCCTACGATACCTTTCTGAGCACCCGAGCCATTTCTAAAAGGAAAGATGATATCTCATACCACGACATCCGAGTTTATATATTCGACGATGAAGTTGCAGACATCATCTATCGTGCTAGGCCTTTCCAGTTTGAAGGGTTCTACTGGTGCGTATGAAGCAGGGTCGTGGTGTTCCGGCACTAGGAGATCTCCGTATTGGATGACTTCATACATATCGCTAAAATCTTGGATTACGCTGTTGTCTGCGATGGAAAGGGGTGCTTCATACCCGTCAAGATCTCCTCCTCCCAAACCGTTCGGCAACGACCAACTTCCTTTGCAAGATGTTTATACGAGATGTGAAGTGTGAATTGAAGTCACACTTACCGGTAGTTGGGAATACGACGACATTCTTAAGATGGCCGAACAAACATTCAAGATCTTCAGGGGGAGGCCCAATGGCATAAACTCGTTGTACTGACGTTCGTCAGTGATCAGCACCGTGCAAGTAGCGAAAATGTCCTACCGTCCCCAGGGTGAATGACCGGGCTTCGGGATATGAGACACATCCCATGGAGATGGCGAGGCTCTTTGTCTTCAGGTTTTTGTACACACGCTGAAATCTAATGAAGTTACTGCTTTCAGTGACCGGACTAAACACATACCGAATATCTTCCCTTGGGGCAGGCAATACAGGTTCTTCAGTCCTTTCGTTGCGTACGCCGGACCCTCATCCGCGACCCCAACAAGCATGTAGCTGTGCGGAATCGGAATGCGTGCCTCATGCTTCACTTCGCGTAATACATGATTGATTGCACATGAACGAAGTCGCGCAAGGAATGGCGTATCTAACGCCTGTTGCAAATGATTTGGCTTCAGCTCTAGTCCCAACACGTTCAGTCTTCTGAGGATCGCGGCAAGTCGGTAATTGTGACATAGCTGGTGCGTTTCGAGCAATTTCGCGTAGAGAGCTGCCGAGTCATGGGCCATACGTGTGTTAGCTACCGCATCTGCCTGAAGCTTCATGAAAACTGCCTTCGGTGCACCGCGATCTTCAAGTACCATCACCAACGGTCTGTCAATAAACGAGACTACTAAGACGATCTGGATTATGCGAAGATTTCACACGAACCTGTTCAAGTGCGGGATGTTAGGTTTGACGACAGCACGGGCAATTTCTATCGTTCCAAATTCCTCGCCGGGTACGTCGAATTTCTTCATCGAAGGCCGGATACACATATGGATCCCCTCCAATTTCGGATCCACAGAAACAACACCTTTACATCCCAAGAAACGTATTTGATACTGTGCAAATGTCGAGTGAGGTTCGTTAGAAGCACAAAACATAAGACGTACTGCAGAGGGCACAATAGAGTTGATTAAAAGGGTAGGATTGTCCTCGCATAAGGCCATGTAGATTAGCTTGGCCAGCTCTGGCGATATCGTTCCAACACCGTCAGTGAAGTTGATACCATTCTCTTCGATGTCAGGTATCTCAGACCACTGGTCCATCCTGATGCGCACGGATGGATCTGTGCCAGAGAAAGCTTGCTGAGAAATGATAAGTGAATGGCAATTGAGATCAGGGTTGCGACCTACCGCCATTCTTGCCCCATACTTGGATGGACTCGTGATAACCCCGCTAAAGTCTCCAAGGGAATCACGGATGTTCTGAGCATTTACCATCCCTTTTTTAGGATGATGAAACGCACTGACATACCAAACAGCATGTTCCCTGAGAGCCGATGATGAATACCCCAAGAACTCGAAATGCCTTCCAGCAAGATCAAATCCCCCTTTTAACAGCGTACCCACACGTTCCTGCAGATAAGATGCACCGTCGACGTCTCGATCCCACCTGTATTGAAGGCGATCTTCGTCACGAAAATCGACACGAAGGAAATAATCCTCGTAGCCTTCGTATTCGCGTATGACTCTATTAGATTGAGTCACGGTCGGCCCTTCCAGAAGGAGCCGGGTTGGCGTGAATGTGACATGGTGACAAAAAAAGCGACCTCTGGGAGGAATGGTTCGTGGATGCTGAGGTTTTTTCCTTAGCACAATCTCAAAGCATTCGATTACACGCTGACCCAGGGGGCGATGGGCGGCGGTTTCAGCAAAGCGCCGCATAACGTCACCCGCAGTATCACGGGAACAATGGATCAGGCCTTCAATGCGTGGCCGAAGCTCCAGTAGCTCCACCGTGCTTGCGGCGCCATTATGCAGAAGAACCTCGATCTGAAATGCAACCCGCCAATTGGAGGTCAGAAGCGGAGACCGTAACCACAGCGCGATTTCGTTGAGTCTCTTGCTGCAAAAGAAGTTTTGGCGGCCATTAGCGTCTATAGTTACCCCTTGTCTTGGTGGGTGTAGAGACGAAATGCGACAGTAATGTTTGAACCTCTCTAGAACATCTCCAAAGTCGTGGTCGCCGGCATCGTATAACACGATGCGTAAATGATGTGCATAAGGAGCAACGACTGCGTGGCCTGCATTCAGAGACCCCACGCGATGACGATATTTGTCTTCTTTTTTATCATCTGGAAGAGGGCGAAATATTTCCTCCTTTTGAAACAAGGGAGGCGTAATTAAATCAAAACAGACATCTATCCATCACTCGTAAGGGATATCGGCGATTTATCATTGTCACTTACACGGGTTTCCGAAGTCATATCCCATTGCCATCTTGTTTATACCCGCAAATCGAATGATTACGTTGTAGAACGTTTGCTCATGTGTTTGATCGCCAATCTTATAGTACGGTTAAGGGGGCAGTCGCTCAGTATATGGCCATAGCAAGCCTCACCCGGACTCGAAGGCATTTGTGGTCGTACTCAAAGAAAAGCCATCCTATACTCCTCTTGCGAAGGTCTTGATCCCATTCGATCGAGAATGAGCGAGGGTCCCGTGGACGTGCACCCTCGGGGTGGTAGAATGTTCCTAGTAGTGGAAAATGAGCCTTAAAATCCCTCTGCTGAATTGGTAGACTACTACAGACCAATCTGAACATTCGCAACGAGAAATGGGTCACAGAGAGTGTTGATTCTTCGTTCGCGATCTCGCGCAATATCCGGATCAATGAATGGGGCCTTTTCGAGTTCGAGGAGCAAGGATGTTTTAACCGGGTTTGCGTTAGGGACGAACTTGAGTTTTTTGTCCTTCACCATTACATTGATATGACCCTTCTCATTGAGACGCTTGAACTTCCTCCCTAGCGATTTTGTCAACGTGAATGTTCCTGTACCATCATTTTGCACCCCCCCTGCCTGGCTCTTGTTCAGTTGAACCTTGAAATTAGGTAGACGTTCCTCTGGATTGGTGACAAAGGACCCAGGGCAGACATGGAGGACTTGATTCGCGATCGCTTTGGTCACCTCCCATTCATCGGCTTTGAAGTCGATGAATCTGATGCAAAATTCCATGACCACAGCAGTGGGAGGACCAGAGATACTGGCAACTGCTCGTAGATAATCGATGAGTTCTAAAAATACATGGACTCGGCGTGACTACAGGATAATTCCAGCCTGAGTCACGCTGCCTGGCCAAAACGCCTTTCCTGTTGGTGGAGACGCGGATCCTTCAAAAAGTGCTTCAATTACTACGAAGAAATAAAAAGTGACAGGTTTATGTAGAACGTTGTCGGACTATGGAAGCGGATAGCTAGGTAGTGCAAGTAGGGGTGGAAATTCTCATTACCCTAAATCGTGTGGTTGACGAGCAAGACGACCGCGCATCATCACTTATAGGGTATGCCTGTGCGGAAAGAAAGGATAAGGATCAATGTCAGCCTACTCGGAGTCCGTGCAGACAAACCGTTCTGAAGCTGTGCAATTTGGTCAGCGAAGGATGACACAAATCAAGACAACTCACTCGTTGAAATTCATCATATGCGGTACTCCTGATGTTTTCATGTGCATTCCGTATGACACTCATCATCCAGTCCGCAGCTTGACGGTCGTTCAATCCAAGAACGAACCGGTCCTTCAGCCGTTTGATTGTTGCTTCCCCCTTGAAGGATGGCAGACCAGTCCCTAACATAAGCTGCACTGTGCTGACCAGTTGATCTGCATGGGGTCGTAGAGCAAGGAAGGCCTTAACCGTCAGTTGCTGGAAGAGTTCGTATCCTTGAGAATGTCGGCCACCCATTAGGATAACCATTTCATGGTTGAGTTTGAAGGAGCTAGGCTCAAATTTGACACCCTGCGGCGCGAGAATAAGCCAAGGAAGACTTGTCATCGGGAGCACTTACTCCAGGTCGTATATCATGGACCAAATCATGTCAGCATCTGGGGAAAAACAGAATAGGACAAACATATCTATGTCAAACAGGAAGCCAAAATCTGCACGGAAGTCTGATAAGTGGCACATACTGACATCTTTCACGAAACCAACCTATATGTATGATATGCCCTTCGGCATCGATCATAATGTTACCATTATGTCGGTCTTTGATCTGCAAAATATAACACGCCACAGAGTATGCCGCCATAGACTGGATGAAGTTAAGACGAGCTCTCTGAAAGGCGACAGTTTCCTCCCCTCCATGTCTGGAAACGAAAAAGTCGAGGAGATCGTTGACTTTGGCACGACCCATTTCGTCTCTCGAGGTGGAGTTCGGTACTACGTCGATCACGCCACACTGATAGGGCCCGATCAGTGTATTGAATCAACTCGAGTAATGTATACCTTACCCCAGGAGCAGTAGCCGTGACTCTGTATGGGTAGAGGTACAAGGTCAGACCCACGCCGGTGAAGATGTTCTTGAACATTGCGATAATCTGGAGTGCAAGGACATCTTGGCGACAGTCATCACCTACTTTAAAAATAGCTTGCTGCCAAACGTCGAACTCTTCACGTTTCTCGATTCCAGAGGCGTCCAGTAAGGCCTCTGGATCCGTCTCTATCACGATGCGCTCCTTCCTCACTTTGAATGTAGCCATAAAAGGAGCCTTAAAGGACAATCTTTTGTTAATTGTATCACTTCTAGAACGAAATTAACCTTTGCGTGACTTTGCAATGGACGGCCGGATAGTTTGTCGATATCGACAACTTTCCCGTCTGGATTGCTGGGAAGGTAAACGCCAACGTCGACACGAATTTTGGCCATTTCTTCATCAATCTTTGCCTAGGAAAAAATAGATCGTGCAAAGTGGAAAAAAAGAAACAGAAAAAAATCCACCTTCTTTTCGGGTTTAGGTCTCTTTATATATGGCCTCAGCTTTCCCGATATCGATGTGACTTCTTGAAAGAATCTGAATTCTCGGTCATAAAACGACCTCGCTTCCCCCGATAGTGATTCAACAACTAGGTTGGTCATCTTATCAAGGACTGGTTTCATAGGATCTTCCTAGAAAAACTAATTTTCAAATACTGAATATGACTACGTCTATTGGACGTACTATTTCCGCTGCGTCATCCTTGTAGCAGTTCGCCCTCATATTCCAAATAATCTGATGGCAGAATAGTTGTGATATCATCGCAGTTTCGAGAATAAATCTGGCAATATAACCTACTAACGCGTTTTGTTCCTGAATTCCTCCATTACACAAAACAAGCTTACCGAGGTCATCAAACCGTAGTGCCTGGACAACTTGGGGTACAAAGAAAAAAGCCAAGTCGATCGGGTGTTCTTTGAGAACACGGTGAGCATATTGGAGTAGATAAGGTTCATTGTTGTGTTTTTTTTCGAAAAATGTGACAGCGATTACTGGTGGGACGGGGGCCCAGAGCAGGATGTGCTACCAAATATCATCAGTCTATCACTAGGGCTCACACGAAGAAAAAAGCAAGACTTTTAGCTCTCTCCTTTGATTTAAACGCGCGACATCATCGATTAGGTAGCGTAGACCTTCGGGGGTTTGCATAACGACAGCAGAGTTCGCGCGAACAAGCCTCTGGACCTCGGCGTGTACTGCAGGACTCTTGAAGCGTTCCATCATGTGAATGGCTATAGCTGGATCTATCTCCCACACATTGCGTGCCACCACAGGCCAGTTACTCTACCAAGGCATGAATTGGATGATCTAACGCGGTTGAGCCAAGTCTCACCTCCGTTATCGTTCGTTCAAGGGTCCCGGGATGATCATGACCCCTATTTGTGTCGTTTGTAGGATTTGCCCACACAGTGAGCCGGTATATCTCATTTTCCACGAGTAGTCGGAGTGGATGGTTGATGTTTTTTAGCCGCGTTGCGTAGACTGTTAGAAGTTAATCCGACTAATATGAGATGAAAATATGTACGTACGTGAGTTCTTTGTGATTGATTGAGTAGGCGGTAGACTAGATAACGAAAAAAGAGCTCGGATCGAGTCATTTTGAAGATGTCCGATGAATTCCGAGAGGATTTTGATATCAGCAATCACTTGAACACGATTCGCCCCAAATGACCATCTTAGATACATGAGCAATTGAAACCCCGGACGTAGAACCGCTTACTGGGGTCGAACCGTAAACCATGCGTACGCAGTACGATATAGGCCCTCGCGCATCGTACACTCGGAGAAGACATCTAAGTTCGAACTCTTCAACGTTTCAAAACCAAACAGAAGGAAGGAATAGCGCAATTCGCGAGCAAGCGGGTGGGTACTAGAGGAGCGTGAAAGGGGATCCAATGCGCTCTTGTAGCATAACCCACCTGAACAGCTTATGGGCATCAGTGGACCGTAAGACTAGCTGTTGCATAAGGAATATGACTGTTGATCGACGATAGCGAGCAGCTTGCAACCGACTGAACAACATTTGCAGGATAAGGGTATGCGGTAGAAAAAGACGTCGGGCATGACTGGTTGCACGATCGATTTCCTCCTTGTCTGTAGGGCTGTATCCTATTGGGTGGTAGAATGGATCATCGTAGCTGTGGGAGACGTGAGATGCTTCAATAATTATGATGAGATGCAGTTCGAAGTCCTAACTTGAGGCATTGCGAAAAAACTCCCTTCCTGTCTCTTACTGTCGCAAACCAAGCCGCCAGAATCTCAGTTATCAGGACAACCTCGGCAATCGGCTTTTCCGCTATGACCCACGTCCAAACCTCAATGCCAGCGGCTATAGCAGATGGTGTGAATACCTCGAACGGCAGGGTAACGAGATAATGCAGGAGAGTGTATTCGCACTGCCAATGATCAGCCACGGAATCCCAAGAAGACGGATAGTGCTAGCACATACCTTATCTAACGCTATGAGGGTCGCTGCGCAACGAAATAGCAGGCGTTTCAGGTCCTGGACGGTCAATGTACTGGTCTTTCCCAAGATAGCGTCCATAGTATCCTCCATCTTTTTCTTCAGCGCCTGGATGTCAGTGAGAGTCGCGTTTTGGGGAGGAACTTTGTCTAAGACGTCTTGTGCTGCATTGCAACGTCAATGAACGATTGCTTCACCCGTATGAAATCACCTGCCTTTCCGACTAGCAAGCCGTAAGCCAGCAGCTTCACCTGCAAAGTAGCTCTTACTAGCGAGCTGGCTAGCAAGCACTTTCGCTCGATCATATTCCCAGTTAGATAGGGTGCAAAGTGAAGCTGAAAGAAGTCAGAAACTGGTTTTTGATTGCAACACTACTAACTTAATTGTCGATGTGGCGGCCCGACGGCCCTGGCAAACCATTCTGCCATAGATGCGCCTAATTCAGATGTGTCCGAACCGACGAGGGATTGCGTTGTAGCAAGGTATTTCTGTTAAAAGGACATCATAATTTGGTCTGTACATTGGAAATGGAGGGGAAAGTACCTGAAGAGTTGACTGCAGCTCTGTCGGGGCACGGCTCAAAGCAAGCTCGAACCAGTTGCTTGCGTGTCGCTGCAACTGAAGGAGAATCTCATTTCTGACGCTGTAATCATCTGTCAACTGTAGACGTATGTCCGTGCGTTCAGAGTGAAATTCATATACGGGATTGTACTGCAATGGCAATGTGAGCGCAAGAACTTTCGACCAGGGAATGATATGAACCTCGTCGAGGTATTCGTTCTCACATGCACGTCTTAGGAGAGTGAGACACTCCAGAACAGCGTAGATGAGCGTTGCGTCACACATCAACGACGGAAAGGAGGTGATTAGACGATTGAGGTACCTAGACGCGACCTCACGAACACGCGCAATGCGGTGGGTACTGGCCACAAGCAAACTGCACAGTTCCGAGGAGAGGCGATGTGGAAGTGCTTGATCCGTCGCCTGAGTGTTTAAATCAACACTACATCCTCTGATAACCTGTTTGATCCATTAGCTTCTGCCAGCGCCCTGAAGGAGATAGCATACATTGTCAGCAACAGCGTCCATGCAGGCATTCAAACCGTTTTGTGTGTTCAAACTTGAATTTGTGAAGTAGGAAACTAAGGAGGAAGGAAGCCCAGCAGCAGAGCGCATTGTCTCTATCTCATGCATTGTCAGTAAGAAGATGACTTGGCCAGTTGTTAATAATCGTAAGTCGCTCGAGCTCGAGGAAATACGGCGCATGAGATAAGCACGATGTTTTGCCAAGACCTTGCAGCCGATCAGCACTTTAACGCCATGAGGATGGGGAAAAACATACCGAATGGGCGTACTCGTGTCTGATAACCGTTCGGTACTCCAAATCACTTGCTGCATCCGATACATTCTCGAGGACTAAGCATGGCGTTTTGATTGCGATCCTTGTAAGTGCAGGCAGTAGCCACGTCATGGCACTCTTTTCTCTCTCCTCCTCCGCAGACGCAGTAAAGCGAAACAGAACACACAAAAACCACAGATTTCGGAACAGGTTGGTCAGCTCGGCCGCAGCGTGGAGGTGAGGCATGAAATCAGCGTGATTCAGGAGAGCTTCAATGGGAAGAAGAAGTGAAGCGAGCTGCTCTATCATTTCCTCTGTCTGGTAAATTCAACGAGGGCATCAACAGACTGGGGACAACAGCCAACCTTTCCATTGTGCCCTGCAGCAGCAGTGTTCTGAATCGTCACACCTTTGTCGGAGAAGAGGGTAAGGAGCTCCTCCAAGTACACGTCATAGAAATCAGGTCGTCTGTCGATTTCTCGGGCAAGCCTAGTTTGTGCTGCTAACACCTAATCGTGCGAGTGGATATGGGTGCTGTAAGTTTTCGCAGAATTAGTAACTCACCATATTATTAGAGAACCTGGGATCATCTGGATTTGCAGTGCGATTGATAGCGGAGAATGCACGGATAACATCCACGAACGCATCCTCGGGGGCAACCAAGGCTAAGTCTACTAAGTTGTACGCAATAGCTGCCTCGATTGTAGGTTCCGCTGTACGAAGCCTTTGCAACAACATAGAAATTGTGAGCTTCGTCACCTCTTCCTTGTTGAATTCCAGAGCAAGTCGTGTCACGATAGATATTGTAGTGATACCGATAAGACGCTTCTCTTCATCGGAACGACCTCGAAGGCCGGTATCCTCACTCTGGAGGGTAAGCTGATCAGTGGAAGACGACGAAGGGGGTGTATAGAGCGGATTATGCAAAAGTTGCTGCTGGGAAGAAGACTCAAAAATCTCTTGGCTCGTTGTAGCAATATAGTTTAGGAGTGAGTACATGTTAGACATGATAGAATCTTCCCCTGGTGCCAGCTTTCCAATCGAATCAGTTGGCAATTCCCACAATCTCGAACAGAAGCCTTACCTTGACGCACAAACCAAAGCATTTTGCTGCAGCTGTTAGTGGTGGTGGAGACCGTTTTTCGGTATTGAAAGCAAATTCGAATGTCGGGAGAGGAGATGTTACGAAACGACGTAGGTGGTGTACTAGCTCCTTTGCGATTTCTGGGAAGCACTGGACAAGCACGGTCATTGCTTTGAGAGCTGCCTCTTGAACCAAGTTATCCATTATTGGGGTCTTGTCGCTCAGAAGTAGACCGAGGCACGCATAAAGCTCAGAGTCAAGTTCTCCCAAGGCAACCGAACATACAGACGCCAATTTCTGGAAGGTATGATGAGACTATCCTATGCGTTCCTTCGTTAGAGATGAGGCTCACCAAGCTTTCAGACATCGTTTCCCACGCGTACGTATCAATGGGAGGTTCGATATCCATACCCTGTATTTGCACCAAGAGATCCTTGAAGCATTGTAGGGATCCTCTTATAATTGAATTCAGGGTGTCTTTCGTTGTTCCTTCCTCCATAGGTAACTTCTTCGCGGCTCTTTTCATCAGACTCAACCAGGCCTTGTTAGCAGCAGCAGCTTCCTTCGGCGGCCCCTGATACTGGACACCCTCCGCCGAAACAGCAACGAGAGCTTGAGCGAGTATAGTCCACTGTAGTTCCATGACACAACACACGATAAAGTACCCGCTCAGGGGTCTCCCGAAGTTGATGTAGCGTGTGATGAAGGAATGGCAAAAGAAAAAGGTCTCAGATGCGTGTGGACTTGTGTCTGCTTCTTGATGGATTTCAAGAAGAAGTTGGTTAATGCATTCAAGAATGGGATCCTGGACCAAGCCAGCAAGAGCATGAGATAGAAGTTGCCACTGAGCTACCGTCCAAGGGAAGAGCGTTGAGGTAATGGCACGGTACAGGCCATGTACAGAGGGAGTTAGCTGCGTCAGGACCTCAAGCGCTGATGAATCGGACGCTGATTAGTATTTAAACTAAAACGCTCGAGAATACTCACGGCTAGCTGTCGGCAACTTCAGCACTACTTGAGTTATGAATTGTAGGATAGTATCCACTGCGTGGTCCACTCGATCCGGGTGAACACAACAAACCCGTAAGATAGCAGAGACGGTCGAGTAAACGAGTTGATCCGGAAGTGCCCATTCTAGAAAAGAAGGATCAGAATGGAGCAATTTAGTGGAAGGCATGCTCACCGTCCCAGGACAAGGATTGGTCGTAATCAATGTGTGGCGCATCATTCAAGACGCCGATAAGGACCGCAAGGAGTGTATCGACTTCGGCTCGGACATGCTTCTCAGAAAGGTTTACAACCAATTCTCCATATGCGATATTACAATGTGCCCGTGCTTCCGTCTTGTGAGGCAAGTCAAAAATCGGAGGTTTCAAACCCAACAGTTGGGGAACGTACCATGTATATCCTGTTGCTCGCGCCAGTTTCACTACTAGACTTGTCGTTATCTCGTTGAGGTAATTGAGCTTTAGACTGGATGAGCTGCTGAATGCTCAAGAAGTCGTCGACAGTGTCTGGCTCGAGCGCGGCCAGGTCGGAGAGGATACATTGCCGAACATTGAGTTCTAGACTGAAAACAAATTTGATTATTGAGAAACTCTTCAGCGGAAAAAACAAACCAATCCATGACTACTTCATTCAACGAGAAGGTTGAAGGGGGAAACTGAACTAATTAGAGTGGAACAAAAGCTCCCCAAAGGTATATCTTGGTTACCAAAAGTGGAAATAGTCTCACACTCCATCTGTTATGACTTTTTGGCGAATGAAAAGCCGAGGCGCTATAGCCAAGTGGTTACGGCGACAGATTCGAATGGCATGCGATATCTGTTACTCTTTGAGTGCGCAGGTTCGAATCCTGCTGGCGTCGTTGTTTTTTTTCTCCCCGTCGCGATATGTCCGCGTCGAGGTATTCTAAGATGCGATCCCGAGTCCATTTGATGTCAATGCGTAGTCTGGTTCCAAGTCTGCAGATATCGTAATTTTTTGGGCCAGTGATAAGATGATTGTGTTCTGTGTAAACCAATCAGAAGAACTCGGCTTGAACCGAACCATCACAAATCGCCACTCGAAGCGCCCATGACTGCAGACAGTGCCATCACATTCTGGGAGGTCTTGAATGACAAAGCCCTTCGTTTTCGTCTCCATAGTCTCTTTGTGTACCTCTTCTTCTCCGTGGATGTACATCAACACCCCGTGCTGGTTCTTTCATGCTTTCTTTTGCCCATCGTCATGCTTACATGCTTGACATTTCTGCGACCTCGGAACGTGAAGGGAGACCACATTCATACTAGGGCTGCTCTTCAAGCTCTCGTCGCCGTTGTGGTGCCAACTTGTTCACTTTGGCCGACTCGCTACATCGAACTCGCAGGCGTTATTCGTTCGCGCATCGACATACCCCTCGAGGTGATCATCCGGGATACGGTTAACGGCGTCATAGAGTTTCGCAACCCAAGCGACGATCTGGCGGATCTCGTGGGCTTAGGCGCAATCGTAAACGGGCATACCATACGCATTAATATCGGGTGGAGGTGGTGGGTCAAATGTCTCAAGTGGTGGATGCTTCCCAAGGTTCGTACCACCCATTGTCTACGAGGTAACTGAGTTACACAGCAGGCACTGATCGAGCAGTCCAAATCAAGTAAGTATATGCGGTGGTTCAGTTGAACTGAGTGTGCATCCACTACATCCTAGATTGTTCACCGTTACGTTGGCCACGATATACGTTAGGGCTGTCTGGTTGGTCACACTGCAACATGCCCGCTGCCAATCATCTGGACATATCCCCGAGCCCGTTTGCTCTGGCTTCGTCGACCTCATGCACTCTGTTCTGTCTCGATTGTCTTCCTTGCAGCAGAATTCCGACCCTCAGTGCTAGTTCCAAGGTCACGCTGGAGTTTACAACCTTTTCTGCCGCTCTTCACATGTTTAGTACGGCACAAATTATCTCCGCCATTCCTTTCATGATTTCCGAACGTCCACGTCGCTGGCCACGGCCCGTCGCCTCCGTCCTTAATCAACTCACAACATCATATGGCCCGAACATCGTCATCAACTCGATTTTAAACGTCTCAGTTGACTACGAACATGCGCTTCGTCACATGTACAAGTCGTTTTCTGGGGAGCAGAAGATCCGCGAGGCATGGGTGATGTTTCTGGGTGTTCAAGCATGGCGTCGGGAAATGTTCCTAGTGGCCCTCGAGGCCGCACTTGTGCGTCGGGGATGGCTTGAAAGGTGGGCCATTCAGGTTACTGTCAAGTGACCGACCATTCTCCCTTCCGTCGTTTGTATCAACGCTCCACTATGTTACTTTCTTTGTCGCGGCTTCATCTCCCCGCACTTAACCAATGCCTGGGTTTAACTTTGTCATTGACTTCAATATTGTAGTAGAAGCATCGTCGGAGTTGTTAAAGAATATTTGGATGGGTAGCTGCTGGTCTGGCAGTCCTACAGCCAGGATCTGCCTGTAAACTCTCGAAAAGGACTACATGTGGTTACGTTGAAACAAAATAACTAATGTGAAACGATCGAGCGCTCAGGACATCCCCATTGACAGGTCCCGGAATCAACTCAACTTGAACAAAGCATCCTGGGTACACGAAGTCACAACATACTTATAAATTAACTCTTGCGATCCTCCATACCATATAAAGTCCCGAGACTTAAACCACATCCTGCAGGTCTGATATTGAGAGCGGCTGCCTGCCATGCGTTCGTCGGCGGGGAGTTGTCACCAATGGCCTGATCCACATCCGCACGTGACCGAATTTTGTTGCTGTCAGCAACGCGCGAGGGAGGAATGTCAGGCAGCCTAACATGTCCGCCCCGATGTGTTTAACCTGAGTAAAGCGCACGTTTACTGAGCAAGTGAAGACGAAGCAATAGCCGATAGCATACCAGAACTGGTTGGACTACAGACACCTCGTTTCTGGATGGCGCAGGATGATATCTAGGTGTTGACAGTTGAATGGTCGAACCAGCCCCACAACGGTATGCAGCCAGCGAGACACTAGATGCCATTGAAACGCGCGGATGATGGCCGTGTTGAAGTTTTGGTCTGTGCAACGCACCACTGGAAAAGTCCCACTGTAACGGCGAGGTGGAAATCAGAGTTTAATCGATATGAGCACATGCAGACCAGTATCAGTTTGTTGTCCTCTCCAACGCTGCCAAATCGATAGGTCCTTCCGTCACATTTCGATGCATCAAATGCTACAGCGGACACAAAGGATGAGTGTCCTTGACACCTAGCGACAACACGCTGCTCCCATGGTGAAAATATCGTTAATAGGTCATCTTGTCCACCTGTCTGCGAGACAATTGCCAGATAAGAGGAGCGATTGTGAAACAAAGAAGCATTTTACCAGGATGAGCCGACCGTCGGGAGACCACGCAACCGAGGACAATGCGCCGAAGTATGACGCGTAACAATCAACAAGTCTAGGGTGTTGTCAAGGGAAAGCACCACGAAAATTAAACTGCTCACTGCTCAGCAAATGCATCGATCACTCTTAGGCAGCCGTCTTCTGATATGGCGGCCACATGCTTAACATCGGGAGAGAACACAAAATCTAGATATGGAAGGTTCAGGGTGGCGACAAGTTAATGCATGAAGCACGCACCCACAATAGCACGTTTACTCAGCCTCCAATGACTCACAGGATTTTTAGCAACTCCTCTATCTGCTTTAATGCCTCCAATCGCGTTGGCTTCGGGGTGCCACGGGGGCACAGTGACATACGTGGCTGTTAATGGATCCCATTCCGCTTCTAGTTGTGATTGATTCTGAGACAAGTGTGAATTAGAATGTAAGAAAGACGGAGTTGACATTTGGGTGGTGGGGACGGGAACGTTGAATACTCCATCATCTCGTTCCTTGTCGTAGACGATTATCGTACCATCTGCATGGGAAACGAGGAAGAGGGTGGACGATGCGGGGACCCATCGTACTGCAGTACAGGGAGAGGTGGAAATGGAACCCTCGAAACCAACTTGAGCGACGAATGGTGGAGTGCAGCCGGTAATCACACCTGTTTGTTAAGACGACCGTATCGACTCGCTATGGGATCTACGAGAGAGCGCTCTAAGCAGAGGCCTCTGGGGAATGCCAATCCATGACACACCGAACCAGACGAGATCGCCAGTACTGAATCCGATTGCAACGTCAAGCCTCTCGGGCGAAGCAGTAAGGGTGTTCACGTCGTGACAAGTCGGAAACGCGGAAAAACTAATTCTTGTAAGTGGTTCCTATTGTTTGATGAGCGAGGATGTTGGCCGAGTATGTAGCACGTGTGCACACCTTGGCTTTGGTACCAACTTCATACCAGAGAAAGGTCTTGCCAGAGTTGTAGAACATGAACGTCACCTCACCCTGTTTGCTGGCAAGAATCTTGTTCAATCCCTCGACGCTCTGCATGCGTGTTATGAAGGTAGATGAAGTGGTACGCATGTTATGCTTGGGTTTGGAAGAACTGGGTTTCTTCTTTCCCGAGGCGGATGGATGGGCAAAGAGTATGCGATGAGGCTCCTGGGACATGATTTGCTCTTGAACCGCGCTCGTTTGGGGCGATGTTACATCTGGTGAGGTGAGGGTGTCATCTGGAGTGTCGCTAGACGACAAACTACGATTTTCTGGCAGTTGTTTTTCCCTGTCCATGTCCTTTTCTCTCTCCCGTTCCCTGTCTCTGCGCGAATCCTTGTTGAGGTTCGCGCCAAGCAACTGCGCCAAACCCGGCGAGCTTGCATGTCTCGAGTGGTTGAAGTGGACAGTGACGGTGGAAATCCGTGTGGGATACAGCTGAGCAGCGCTCGATGGTGATGTTATGCCGGGAGGCTTGTGCTCTTCTGTGACGGAGTACACGCCTTCCGGGGCCACGAATGCGCTGTCGCTCTCCATCGCCGTACGCTTGCTGTTGTGGAATCCGACCGCGAGAATGTCGCTTCAATATGAATTTTGTAGCGCGGCCGCGCGGCGTCCTTCTCCGAGTTTCACCAGCGAGTTGGCTGTAGAATGACACGGCTGACTCGGATAGGAACAGTAGCGGGCTGGTGGCGGAGTGTACTATGATCAGGTGAGGAATCGGATCTTGCCCATGGTACGCGACATCCCTCAAGGAAAGCCGTGCTCGTCAGTTGACCATGTTCATCATTAATCCCTCTCTTTTCCGTCCTTTTACTCGTCTATCTGCATTCGTACGTCGTCGGTGCATCTGCTTAGCAGCGCTTCTGACACTAGATCAACGCAGCGCTCCCGACGATGGTACTCAACCACCACCGTTGAGCCGCCACTGGCAGGTGGCCATCTCACCTCCGTAGCGTCCTCGCAGCTCCTTCGCCTCACTCGGGAGACTGCCCTCCGTACACCGGGTTTGACGTGGACTGACGAAGATGATTCTGGCCCTGTGCGATCTATTGTGGGGGGTCGCGAAACAAGGAAAATGAACATGTATCAAGCCGTAAGGGATGCACTCAGGTACGATGGGAGGATTTGACCGCCTGCAGTATTGACAAGCTAGTAGTATTGCACTTGCAAAAGACGATACCGCCGTCGTCTTCGGAGAGGACGTTGCGTTTGGCGGTGTTTTCCGCTGCACCATGGTAATGTTCATACCTTTCCCGTCGTTCAGTTCTCATCTATCCCCTGTAGGGCCTTGCAGAAGAATTCGGTAGGGCTGCTGCTGCATTACTCATCCATGATGACCGACCGCAGTACGTGAATAGGTCGTGAGCGCGTCTTTAACACCCCCTTAACGGAACAAGGCATCGCTGGTTTTGGTATTGGAATTGCATCTATGGGACATACAGCCATCGCAGAGATACAATTTGCCGACTACATCTTCCCTGCCTTTGACCAGGTATATTCTAAACTATGCACATCATTTTCAGTCCTCAACACCAATCCAGATTGTGAATGAAGCTGCAAAGTATAGGTACCGTGCGGGTGGACAGTTTTCGATTGACGGATTGACAATCCGTACGCCAACGATGGCTGTCGGCCACGGAGGTTTGTACCATTCGCAGAGCCCTGAGGGCTTTTTCGTTGGTGCTTCGGGACTCAAGGTTGACTGTCATTTTTCTACTTATACGATCTCGAAGCTTACATCTTGATCACAGATTGTCATCCCTAGGTCGCCGATTCAATGCAAGGGGTTACTGTTGGCATCAATTCGCGATCCCAATCCCGTGCTCTTCATGGAACCCAAGGTTTTGTATCGTTCTACAGGTAATTCTGCGCGATCTTGTGATTTCTATACTATACTCACGTCGTGGCTGCCAGTTGAGCAAGTTCCGATCGATGATTTTGCACTCCCTCTCTCTCGTGCCGAGATTCTTATACCGGGATCTGACCTGACCCTTCTCTCCTGGGGTACACCAATCTACCACTGCGAATCCGCCCTTAATATCTTGCGTTCTCCCCCAACATCCTTGGAACCTCTTATCCCAGGCCCGCTACGGAGTGCAAAGGTAGAACTCATAGACCTGCGCACCATACTACCTTGGGATGTGGATACTGTCGTGGAGAGCGTGAAAAAAACTCGAAGATTGGTTATTGTTCACGAGGCAGGGTACACTGGTGGTGTTGGAGGTGAAATTGCGGCGGAAGTACAGAAAAGGGCGTTTTTGCGGCTGGAGGCGCCCGTGAAGCGGGTCGCTGGTTGGGAGTAAGTTTTTTTTTCTCTTTTCGCTGCCAATGCCCTAAGGTTCGTGAACAATCACAGTGTGCCTGCGGCGCTCCAGTATGAAAAATTCAACATGCCGGACGCAATCAGGATTTTGGACGGTATCATTGAGACTCTCACTTTTTGAGTATCAGCCTGTAGACCCATGCCTAGACAGTGATTCACAGCCGAGACTCTGAGGGATGGATTATCGATATGTATACCTTAAGGTTACGCGTCTGGAGGAGCATTTTATGACGTTGCCGCGATGCTCTTTCGTGGGCTTGTCCTCCAATTAGAGCTATCAGTGTTAGTCCCCGACAAGCCAACGGGAAAGGAACCCCGATAGCAAGTGATGTACCGTATGGTGCGAAAGTAACAGGCGGTGAGACCGTCGAACCTTATGCCCTAGTGTAGCTATGTATCCGATGGCTCCTCCTCAAATTCCTCCGTCATACCCTCTTCTGCCTCATCCGAGTCTTGTTCCTCATCCATGTCCTCAATGCCAGCGTCTAAGTCTGGTCCAGAGTCCTCGTTCTCTTCATGGGGTGGTGTTGCACCTCCATCCGTCCGACCACTGGATGAGCCCTCCGAGTCCTCGTCCGCCTATAAGTAAACACAATTCAACTGATACTATCGAAATGAGTTCGGAAAGGTATGCACACGTACATCGTTCTTTTCCTCCAGCTGTGTGGTATGTCTCCCTATCGGAATATACCATACGAAGCCACGGTTCCGGACGTGTAGATTCTGATTTCGCGTACTATGAACAACGCAGCAGATGTCGTAGACAGGCACGTACGCAGTCCTCCAGGTCGTTCTCTTCATCAGACAAGTCGTCCGCCTCACGTTGTAGATCTCTTATGTGGTTTATGCGTCCTTGGTATCTGTCGGTTTTCGGCAGAGGAATTGGGCCAATGTGAGGTGGTTTAGGAAGAACAAGCGGGACGATGGGAGGATGGGGTATGAGCGTCGGGGAAGCGATCGACATGAGCGCTGATTCAGAACCAAGATGTTATACTAAAGGTTATTGGAAGTGCTAGTAATCATCTCCGACAAGTCCAGCTGGGAAGTAGAGCTTGAATTCAGCGACGTATGTACGACTTGCTACCAACTTCGATCTACAGATATGCAGTCCTGAGTTTCACCCAGGGACTGACGCCCGTGAATCAGCATCGTAGACAGGGTACAGCGACGCGCGAATCCAAGCTGCTAGACTACGCCAAGTGATGAACGACACAATCAAGTAAGAACAACCAAAGAGCGTCAGGGCGCTTGAAATCGTGGTGCACTACGCTCACCAACCAACGTGTCGCCTGCACTTTATCGAGTAATACTCTCTGGGAGGACCCAGGTGGGTAAAAGGATGCCCACTCAGCCCATATTGAGAAGGCCTCGTCCTGCAAAGCGTGGTTGATGGGTTGATTATACACGGTCGCAGCAGCTATCTCGCACCTTCCACGTGAGAAATGATTCTCTTTCAATGATCGTTGTCTGTACCACCTCCTTACCAGGAAATACTCCCCAAGTCACCGCGTTTCTTCCGTCTTCAGGAATATTAGTCTTACATTTCCCCTAAAATATATTATAATCAAGCCATCAAGTCTGAGAGGCACAGCTTACCTGAGGGTTTGCTGCGAAAAAATGGATCCAACCGTTCCCATCCCTTTCAATTTTTTTCTCGATCTGGAGCAGGACGTTCTCTTCCGCAAAAAACTCAACAAACCCCTTCTGAAAAACGTAGCCCTCCCTTGGACCCCAGCCAAAAACGTCGTCAGTAGAGCTGGCGTTGTCAATTGCAGGTTGAGAGCAAACAGTCCACAGCCCTTGGCTGGTGAGTTTTTTCAGGTACTCAAGAATTGTTTCGGATTCGGGAGAGAGCGGCAAAGCAGAGAACGGTGTAGAGGAGATGTTGGAATCGAGGTAATCCAGGAAAAGCTTGGTCAAATCCTCCGTGCTAGTAGGGCTTCCCCAGTGGGATTGTACCGCATGGGCCTAGAAAAAATTGAGTTGGGATTGGCAGAGGACGACAGCAAGGTTCATACGTTAATTCCCAGACTACCCCACTGGTCTTGTGCACCGAACGCGGGACTCTTAGAGTCACCAAACCGACCATTTGGGAACTCGTCCCAAGTCGCCGCGTTGTTAAGTTCTCCGCGTCCAGGAGGCTCTGCCTCTAGTGTCGGTTTGCTTGTTAATGCGTTCGCAGCAGTCGTGGTTGCAAAGCTCGGCGTAACTACCAAGTCTGAACGAGGAAGTGGAGGACGAATCGATGGCAGAGGAGAATCCTTATCCCGGGGTTCGTAATCAAGGTCTATTTCCGGGAGAGTAAAATGGCCCTACAGCAATGAGTTTGTTCTTGATGATTGGGCTACCACCAGCCCACCCAAGATTCTCAAGGACGAGTTGGACACTCTTTTCGAGGTTGAGGGTGCAGAAATGGATACCGGCGATGAGGCCAGATCCGGTGATCTTTCGTATAATTTCAACGGCAAGGCGAACACCGTAGTCCTTGACAAGTTGGTCGTCATGCTATCATGTTCCCTAAATAGATTTCCAGGGAATTCGATCGAAGGACTTACCCGGATAGCCTCCAAGTCGGCCATGATGTTGGCGGGAACTAGCGCGCCACATAGTTTGATGACTCTAAGGAAGGACGCATATGTCTGTATGGGCATGACGCCGGGTATGATGGGTACCGTTATGCCTAAACGTTCTTAGGGGAAGAGCCTTCATTTCCAGAAAGGCTACCAACCTTTGCTTCGAACTTTCTTGGCCCACTCAATGAATCGGTCCGAGTCATAAAACAGTTGTGTTACAATGAATTCCGCGCCAGCGTCCACTTTCTGTGTTAGGATGTCGATAGCATCATCTTCGTTTGTGTCATTTTCTGCGTGTCCCTCAGGGTAAGCTACAAAAGGGATGGATTAGCATGATGTCTACACTTGTTCCAGCAATAGATCATGCTAATTACCCGCGACACCTATGCAAAAGTGAGACGAGTACTCCTCTGAAGAGCGTATGTGTTTGACCAGATCCAATCCACATGTGAATCGCGAATCAATCGGCGTCCAATGTTCCTGTCCGCGCAGAGGATCTGAGTAACAAAGAATAAAGTCATTGATCCCCTGGTAAAAATGACGGCGACTGACCGCCACGGAGAGCCAGAATGTTCTGTATACCGCGTGCCTTTGCTTCCTGGGGATTTCATTAGGTAGGTGAGGGGGGCAGACGACTGACGCACGCGTAAAGCGTCATCGACCATTCCGGGAAGCATGTTTGTGCACGTCAGATGCAGGATAGTGTCTATGCTATGCTCGGACTGCGTTAATCCGGCCAGATCAAGACTTGCGTCTCTGGTGGAGCCACCGGCGCCCCATGTTACACTGATTGCGATGGGATGAAGGACGGAGAGACGTGATATACGAGATATAAGATTGTCGAATCCCTGTCAGCAATTTAAAAGAAAAAAGGATGGGGTAATGCATGCAGCCAACCTGCTCAGTGCGAGGAGGGAAGAATTCAAACGTATAAAACGGCTGAGTAGAGCCGTGTGCGGCGATCTTGTCCGACAGTTTCATTGAATGGTGTGGTGTATTACGTAAACATGCTAGTGGGGATGCTTACAAACAAGGGTAAACTCGACACTCATGTCGACTTGGACCACGCCATAAGTATGGACACTACGCCGACGCCAGCAACAGCGGACTTCTCCTCGACACCCCCAAAGCGCACCAAGATCGTGTTGCTTGGCGATCAGAGTGTCGGAAAGACCAGTCTGATCACAAGGTCAGCCTCGCACGCCGAGACTGTACCCGTGCTCATCTACCATACGTTCAGATTCATGTACGATACGTTCGACAACACCTACCAGGCTACGATTGGCATCGACTTCTTGAGCAAAACCATGTACCTCGAGGACCGAACCGTCCGGTTACAATTGTGGGACACTGCTGGACAGGTGAGCGGAGACTTGGCACCTTGCTCTCTTGCGGAATGGTTCACATACGCTAGGAACGATTCCGGTCGCTAATACCTTCCTATATCCGTGATTCCTCTGTAGCAATAGTTGTGTACGACATTACCAGTAAGTACCTTGTACTCCAACCCGGCTTTCATTACTTATCTCCACGGGTGTAGACCGGCAATCTTATCTGTCGACTTCAAAATGGATTGACGACGTACGGTCAGAGCGTGGAAACGATGTCATCATCGTCCTAGTTGGTAACAAGGCAGACCTTTCAGAGAAGCGGTCCGTCTTTACATACTGCCGTTGCGTTGCGTAACGCGTATCTCACCCCTCGCCTCATCCTAGTCAAGTTACGGTCGAAGAAGCAACTCAGAAGGCAACACAAATGAACGTCATGTCTATGGAAACCTCGGCTAAGGCTGGTCATAATGTCAAGTCGTTGTTCAAGAAAATAGCCATGTCACTACCTGGCATGGACAACAGTGTGCAAGCAGACGCGCAGAACGCCAGTATGTGTTCTGCTTCAAGCTATGCTGATTAAGCCTGATTTGAGGCATGCCAGAAATCGATGTGACGACTGCTCAGACACCTACTGTTCCGGAAGCCTCACAATGCAACTGCTGACGTGTCCTTTCGACTTCGATTTGCCCTGCCTTCCCCCTGTGGCGTTATATACCGGGATTTTTGTTTCGGACATATCAATCATTTGCTACGATCCATCGACCGGGTCTTCAAATGCTACTATTTGCCCGAATCTGTCTGCTAACCACGGTTCATAGTATTACCGGCGCCTCTTGGATGGGTGTCTTTGTACCGGGCCCACTGTTCGTCCTTGTGGCGTTTCTCTTCTGCTTTCAGTTCTCCCAGCGTTGTCCCATCCATTTCCGAGTCAATGGTGAGCTGTTCAGACGGTGTAGGTTGGGCTCCAAGCTGGGGCCTATTCAGCAGGGTTAGCCAGGTATATGTTCTAGAGTGTGACTTACCCTGCGGTGGGGAGGATACCTCCACGTTGTCGTTCTAGTTCCAAGTACTCATCAACGGTCATGGTCGGTAGACGGTTGCCTGGTCCAAAAACCTGTGCACGCAGGCGAGTATGGTCCGACGGCTCCGCAGGCAAAATGACAAAGGGCTGCAATGGCTGCAGCAGTGATCAGGAGTGTTTGCAACCACACGTATCAGCGCCCACCTTGCCATGGGGGTCCAATAGAGGCCCTCTCTTGGAAAATTCGAGGGCTGCATCAATTTTCCACATGTCTTCCTCGTCGTTCGTTTTGTGTCGTGCGCCCGCTGGTGGATTCGGTAATGGGGACGAGGTCGGAGCATTGTGCAGTAACTGGATCTCTTGATCCACACTTTCGAGTTGCGCACAGGCTTGGGCATAGAAGAGTCTGAGAAGTAGTAAAGTAGCTTCTCTGAGGATATTCTCTGTTTCAAGATCCTCAGCGTCGTCTTCCGAAGGGAGAAGCAGCGATGCCACGAGGTCGAAGTCGCTCAACGAGCGGCCCTCGAGAACTGGCAGTCGCCGACGCCTCCTGACCACTTCTATACGAGCCCGAAGATCTTTCTCGGCTTTGTATTGTCTGATTTTGACACCTCTGCGCTTTGCAGCATCTTTAATAGAGGACGGCTGTTGACCATATAGGACACGCTCCGTCTCTGGCACGATGTCGTAGGTTTCAAGGCTAGAGATATAGGTGCTCAAATGATGCTAGTAGTCGAATTGGCAACGTTCCTGTGATCCGGCATTTCTTGGACCCACCTGAACGTGCGTCAAGTTGCCCATGCGATCATCTCTGCCGGTGGTTCTGACGCGATTCTGCACCTCCGCTCGGATGAATGGGAGAGTTAGGTACACGAGATCTGGCGTGGAGATATCGTCGAGTACTTCATTCGAACTAAACAGTGACAGACTGGAGACTCGGGAAGTAAGCTGGACAAGATCAGACAGAGTGTCCTGTATGAGTTCCTGTGGATGGTCGTATCAGCCAGATGCAAGCGCGAGTGAGTTCGACACATGCCTGGGTCTCGTCGTCGGTGGTAGGTAAATCGGAAGCTCTGGCGGTCTTGTCCAAGGCTCTCACGTACAGGGCAGAAAGTGACAGGGACATGATGTGTTGCGGCGAGTCCCAGTGCCACCGCAGTGGACCGAAGAGCGAGTATTCGGGGGATCGCTCGACTCAAGCCGTCCATGAACAGACCTGCAAGCTCGCGCTCGCAGGACTATTTCTCGCGCAAACGGAACCTCAGGGAACTCCTCCATTCCCAGGATGACGATTCGGGATACATCGAAGGCAAGGTCTTCATGATATGGCCTCCCCGAAACAGGTTGCACCGCGTTAACCTCGAGGTTGTCGAAGACTCTGCTCTCTACCGCTTCGAGGTGGAGGTTCCTCACAAAGATGGGATCGCATTTCGACCACATGAACGCATCTCTCTTGCTCTTCAAGGGATGAAGATTGTTCAGCGCAAGGAATCCAGCGCCCCGCACTACTTTCCGATCGTCATCCAGTTTCCTGACGGTGTAGTCTACAAGTATCTGAACGGCACCAATGCAGGTAAAGTCGTCGACACATGGGAGCGTGAGTGTTTTCCACAGTGAGACTAACCGTAAACCGATGTGTCTTGGAGCGCGTAGGAAACACGAACGAATGGTACAACCCTGGCATGGTTCACACCGTCTCAAATGCGGTCACAATTGACGCGGCCAAGATCGATCATGGCCCTGCCCTGACAGCAACCTACCTACCTATGCCGACTCCTCCACGAGGGGACCTCGCCAGCCGTCTAGGTGAAGGCGTTAATGTGGATCAACTATCTTCACCGTCTGTTGCACTCGCTGGTGACACGGCCACTGTTCAGTCTATGCGACCAGTTCAACGGCCTAGCACCGAAAAACCCGGTCGTTCCTCAAAAGCGAGAGCGCGAAAGAGGCGAAGATTGCACAAGGAGAAGGAGTCAACATTAACTAATCAACTAGAAAATGACACAAACATACCACGTCCAGTTAATGTCCCTGAACCTTACCACGAGCAACCTCAAAGTTCAATTCAGGGTTCCTTGATAAACGCATCTGACAGTCATCCGAAGCTCCATCAGGTTAGCGCACGCATCAATGACGAAACTTCCATCCAGAAAGACAGCGAGATCAACCTTGCGCGTGAAAGAGATCATAGTAATGTGATGGTCGTCCCTGAAGGTGCTAGTGTCCCCACCCTCCGGCTGAAGGCAGGCATTCGTACACAAAGAGTGCGTCACTCCATGTGGCCATTGATGGGTGTTAATGTCGCGTTCTAAATGTCAGGGTGATGTCTTCACTGGTCTCAACGACCTTCAAAAGGGCCAGTCCATGGTTAACGTTATCGGAATTGTGACGTTTGTGAACTCGGAAAGAAAGACGAGGACCAATGGTTGGTTAATAGTACACTTCACGTAACAGGCGAGAGTTAAACTATTTTTTCTAGAATGGTGTCGCTCGTTTGCTCTCGTCGATCCGTCCACAATAGATTCATCACGACAGAGTATCACAGTGAACTGTTTTCAGAAAAAATACTTGGAGTGGCTGCCGCAAGTACAGAAAGATGATATTGTCATTCTACGTAAGCTCAAGGTCCGACAATGACACCGCCATCTAAGCAGTGTGCACTAATTTCAGTGACCTTATACCATAGGTCGTCGAGTTCAATGGCGCCGTAGCAGCTACTGGCTACGGTGACAAGTTGCGTTGGGCCGTTTACGATCCACTCGAACACTCTATCCGACCTCCTGACAAAGGCAGTGCTCCTGAGAAGGAGAGAATTGACGAAGGGATGGGTTACGAATTCTCTCCGTACTGGGAGCCATTCCAAGATAGCATTGAACTTGAATATTGTCGGCAAATTGGAGAGTGGTGGAAGGCCAAGCACGAACTCGAAGGACCGAACATATCTATAGTGCAGTGCTCAGGAGCTCATAGACAGCATCTGCTGATTTCCCATGCCTCACCAGATCTCCCTCCTGATGGTTTTTTCGATTGTACTGTCGAGGTGAGCAGACAATATCGTAATTGAGCCGATTCTTAGTGTTTCGCTGGCAGATACTGCAAAGATTCAACAATCATGGTGGTGCAGCCACTGTTTATGTTACAGACTACACGGCCAATGCTTTGGTTCACCCTGTGCAAGCCAAATGGTGTCTACCCGAGTTGTCTGATCACGTTTTGCAAATAAATATGTGGGATGGTGCAAGGAACATTGCACAGATGATGAATCCCGGTGACTACTGGTACTTGAACAACGTTCGGGCGAGGTGGAACCCTAGCCGTTACATGGAGGGCACGATGAAGCTCGCAGAGAAGGTTAATCAGTTGTATGATACGAATCTTGAAACACAGCCTCACCTCAGAGCTCTTCTAGCGTCAGTACCTTGCAGCATGATGCTAGAACAAACTGACACCCTCTTCAGGAGAAAACACCAGCTCGGGTTAAATAAATCTGGTCTTCCTTCTGGATCGGCATCATTACATATTTTTCCGGAAATGTTTCTTCAAGATGTTGAGGGGAGCACAAGCTTCCTCACTTGTATTGTTGAGGTAATCCGTTTTCTCCAACAATCGTCTGCATGCTCACCACGTCCCTGGTAGCTCCTCCGTAATGACATCGACTCACGAGACGGTCATTTTATATACGTCACCGATTACACGTATAACCCAGACTTGCCAGCTACCGTCTCAACGGCCGATTGGGCGCGCGATCTTGAACACCGCGTGTTGAAAATAAAGCTGGATGATGCGCAAGCCAAGATTTCATCTGCACTTAGGCCCGGTTCTACGTTCATTATTCGCAACCTGCGCATCAAACGCTCGAATGTATCCGGTGATATGTATGGGTGCTTGGGCGGCGAAGATACACTTATCCTCCCCTTGTTTGATTCGTCAAGCCACCATGCCCAGACATTGCAGAGGTTGGTACATTCCCAATGATCCCCAGACTCTGCTCAGTTATATGTATAGGAACAGGGAGAAGTGGAAAAGAGAAAATACGCTGGATGGCCTGACGACGTTGTCGGATGTGTCACGTGGAGAGGCTCGTGGACTGCTCAAACAATTGCCAACTCTTTCGAACAACACTATTTTGATACAGGAAGTACTCGCTCGCCCTGCTCCGGGCATGTTTAGAGTGTTGGCCCGCGTCGTGGATTTCTTTCCTTTCTCTCTCGAGGACGCATGTGTCTTGCGATGTACGAAGTGTGACTCGAGGTGACCGTTCTATGTTTTCGGATTTGTATTGAGGCTCATCCCATTCCTAGTCCCCCACGTTCCTTCATACGGTGCCCCCGTTGTGATGACATGATGGACACACATTCCAGATGGTTTTACCGCCTGTATATTCTACTCCAGGACGAGGAAGGCAGCGAGCTCATTGTGTCTCTATCGTGGAAGGAGGTATGTGTCCTTTATTGTGAGTGGAAAATAATAACAATAATGAAATATTTTTACGTATCAGTGTGCGTTGTTACAAGATGTCGATCCAGCTGACTTTCGTTGTGATCGACTGGCATTCCATAAGTTCCTCACAAAACTCGATCCCATTTTGGGTAACTTGAGAGACGTTCACGTGGCTTGGTCGAAAAACGAACATAAAGTCATCGAGTCGCCGATGATGATATTTACCATTGAAAGTTGGAATGTTGATGACGAGAGAGGGTATAGTCTCCTCGATATCGATTGCATCACCACAAAAGGTACTGCACTTTGATTTTTGTAATTTAGTATAGTTTGACCTATGATGTAAGTGCCGAAAGAGTCGACGGGGTGATAATCAGATCGGCGAACACAGCTACCAAGGATTCACCGAATTTCAAGACTACTGTTTATTTTGTTTCCGTTTTGCTACAAGTCCCTGGTTTGGTCGCGTTCGGTTCAAGTTTGGACAGCTTGCAGTTGGGCACGGGAACACTGCCTTGGCTCGTTCTTCAGTCACCTGGGCACGTAGTTCCTCGGACGTCTCTTCTCTGCAGATACTACTATCGCTTACCCCCAAGTCGGCAGTCACGAATTGTCACACTTTGCAGATCGTCACATCGCTGAACTTTAGCTTCACGATAAACCTCAGTATTGGGGCTGAACGGTGGTGGCTGTATTTTGGGCTCCGCTTCGGCATATGTTCGGCGAGTGACAATCAGCGTGACGAAAGCCCACCTCACGACCTTGAGAACCACTGCGTCGATTTCATTCGTTCAACTTGGAAAACGCAGATAGACTATAGAGGCTAAGGTGTGTAAAGTAGGATAGTGAAATTTTTGTATATTTAATAGAGTGCCGACTTGGGGGTTAGCGATAGTAGTATCGTAATGACGCGCTAGCGTTCCCGCCGCAAGCTCACGTGATCGATCATTGTGACAGTTTGTGACAGACGCGTCCTGACCGTGACAAGACGCGACACCAACTTCAAACAAATCACTAACATGTCTCTGCCAGTCGTCAAGGTAAACGTCAACTACGATGACGAGTTGGGTGCGTATGTCACTGCTAGCTACAGCCGTCTGCTTACCCACCGCAGATAAAATACGCAACTTCCTGTCAGCGTATGTCAGCCATCGGAAGGATTTGGCTCAAGATTTTGCCAATATTGCACTAAACGACGACGACGACGATCATGATGATTCTCGAGCAAGGGGGCTCAAGTATATGCAGCAGCTGGTATGTCTTTCCTGGTCAGGGATCTCTTTCCATTTTGATACCCGGCATTCAAGCAACGGATAGCAAACCGCGAGCAGCAGATGCTGACCATTGACCTTGAAGACATTCATCAGGTGAGACTCCTTGCCCTGAGCTATCGGCTAATTATCTAAATCTGTTCTCCACTGAAGCACGAGAAAACAGTTTCTGAACTTGTGGCTCGTATCCAAAGTAACACCAGGCGCTACGTCCAGCTATTCTGCGAAGCTGTTGACAAACTTCTTCCAACTCCAACCAAAGACATAAGCGAACATGATGAAGTCATCGATATTATCCTCCACCAACGACGTGAACGGAACGAACAGACTGAAGGAGTTCAGGATGGCTTCCCCGACCATCTCTTGCGGCGGTAGTGCGTATAATCGCCATCGTATTGCGTGCATTACACTAATCATCACTCTAGTAATCTCTACTTTCAGCCTCTGAGATCGGACATTGCACTGGCAGTTCGTGATGTTAAGGGTGCTCACCTGGGGCGGCTGATCACTGTTCGTGGAATCGTCACGCGTGTCTCAGAAGTGAAACCTCTCCTCCTCGTGAATGCCTACACGTGTGATGTGTGTGGGTCAGAAACGTTTCAACAAATCTCGAGCAAGACGTTTTCCCCAATTATCGATTGCCAGAACGAAAATGAATGCAAAAAGAACGGCGTCCATGGGTCTTTACACATGCAGACGCGCGCTTGTCGCTTCAGTCCATTCCAGGAGGTCAAAATTCAGGAAATGGTTTACTCCCTTTCCTGTTCTGTTACTTTTTTCTCAAGCTATTGCAGGCAGACCAAGTCCCGGTTGGTCATATCCCTAGATCAATGACAGTTCATGTAAACGGCAACCTAGTTCGCATGATGAATCCCGGGGATGTGGTCCATCTTGGGGGCGTTTTCCTTCCCATTCCATACACCGGATACCAAGCCGTTCGAGCAGGGCTACTCACTGATACATATTTGGAAGTGCAACACATCCATCAGCTGAAGAAGCAGTATAGCGACATGGAAATTACACCCCAGATACAGGCGCAGATCGCCGATATGCAACGCGACCCCGCGTTATATAATAAACTCGCTCAAAGTATTGCTCCAGAGATTTATGGACACCAAGACGTGAAGAAGGCACTCCTCCTGTTGTTAGTAGGGGGCGTCACGAAAACCATAGGTGATGGAATGAAGATTCGAGGCGACATCAACATATGTCTCATGGGTGACCCGGGTGTTGCCAAGTCACAACTCCTCAAGTATATTTCAAAGGTTGCCCCACGCGGTGTGTACACTACAGGCAAGGGTTCCTCTGGCGTCGGTCTCACAGCTGCTGTTATGCGAGACCCGGTCACGGATGAAATGGTTCTTGGTAGGTGACTTGCCACACGAGAAGCGGTCTGCGTAATAACAAAGATGTCTAGAGGGGGGGGCACTTGTGTTGGCTGACAACGGCATCTGTTGCATTGATGAGTTCGACAAAATGGAGGATACTGATCGGACCGCTATCCACGAGGTAATGGAACAACAAACGATTTCCATCTCTAAAGCCGGTATCTCAACCAGTCTTAATGCCCGGACATCCATTCTCGCCGCTGCGAATCCGCTCTATGGACGTTACAACCCCAAAGTATCTCCTGTGGAGAATATCAACTTGCCTGCGGCACTCCTGTCGCGTTTTGACCTTCTCTTTTTAATTCTCGACAAGCCAACACGCGAAGACGATGAACGGTTGGCTCAGCATGTCACCCACGTGCACATGCACAATACTCACCCCAAACTCGAGTACGATGTTATTGATCCTTCCCTGATGAGGTCAGTGGTTCCCTTATACACCTCGACATCACTTATGCACAGAAACAGACATTATATTGCACAAGCACGCCTCAAGCGCCCTGTCGTCCCGCCCACGGTATCGAGCTATATTGTAGACTCTTACGTGCGATTGCGCAAGCTCTCGAAAGAAGACGCAGCCCAGAAGAAATCACATACATACACTTCAGCACGTACATTGCTCGGCGTGCTCCGTCTCGCTCAAGCACTTGCACGTCTCCGATTCGCGGACATCGTGGAACATGGTGATGTCGACGAGGCTCTCCGTCTGATGGAGTGTAGCAAGGAGAGTCTTCAAGACGACGAAGACAAAGAGTATGAGCCTGACCGATCGGTCATCAGCCAGATCTTTCGGCTCATCAAGCATATGGCTGGGGAAGGTGGCGGCAAACGAAGAAAAGGACAGAGCAAGTTCGGCAAAGGGCCCGGGGGCGAACGCGATATGGATATCGACTCGAGCGAAGATAGTAACGACGGAGAGCTGGCTCTCATTGACGTGCGATCCAGGGTGCTGGGTGCTGGGTATACTGAGGCGCAACTAAGTGATACCATCGCTGAGGTGAGCTGGCATTCCTTGTCTCATATATCGTATCATTTACTATCTCCGTATGTAGTACGAATCCATAGACGTCTGGGCACGCGTAGCAAATGGCTCGAAACTGCGCTTCATCAACGTCTGACGGAGAAACCCCTTCATCTTGTGCTTTCGATTGTATTGTCCCTTCGTAACCACCTAACCCGGTTGATATATGCAGAAATATATTCATAAATAGTATCGTCCTATGATGAGTGTTCTTGAGAAGCGTGTTCCCAACTAGACCCACTGCCACTCCTAGGACTTTCTAGTCCTTCCTCACGCAATTGAGGATCATCTCGATATCTCGGGGTTGGCTCTGCAGAGGCAGGGTCATCATCATTCAAAAATTCAGAATGAAAACCCAGCCCCGCTTCTTGATGGTCTTCGAAGGACCGGCCAGGGTGGAGCATGGTTTGTTCGTCTGCGTCTTCGTCGTCATCAGATACTTCTCCAAATGCATCATACAACTCCTTTGCCCTCGGTCTTGGGCGTGCCTCGCCTCTAGAAACGGAACTCATTGGAAGGTTGTCATCCGCAAGAGATGAGTACGTGACACGGCGATTTGCGCGTCTCCTCCAGAGAAAGATGCCAGTGCCTATGGCAAAGAGGATGACAGCACTTATCGCGACAAAGAACCACGTGGAGTTGGAAACAAGGTTAGACATGCCGGAGAACCAGCCTTCGTCTGAAGTGGGGGTCGTGGTGGGTGACGGGGCGGATCCCGGAAATGCGGGACGGTCAGCCTCACCCTCCGCCATGTCGTGATCACTTGGAAGGCCCGATGTGGGTTTGGGGTGTGTTTTAGTGGAAGAAGGGGTGAGCACTTCGGCCGACTCTGATTCTTCGAAAGATGGGAGGATTGCATCGTTGGTAGGGAGAATGTATGTCTTGGCTTGGGCAGGATCGATGGTGGAGCCCCAGAACATGAGTCGCCAACCATGGAACGTCCCGTTATGCTTAGGGTCTGACTGATCAGAGACCCGGATGCTCCAGTCTCCGACCGGGCTCTCGCCCCTATTATTGGAGTGAGCGACTGAGCTCCGAGGAAAAAAAGAAACACACCAGTGCTTGACAGTCATGAACTGCCAGCCTCTGTATCCAGTATTCGCGAAATCTTGTTTGCGCACTGCTGCCAAGATACTCCTGATACCGTTAGGGCTGACGAGTTCCACTTCCACATCACCCCGTTTAGAATGAGAAATCCAGACGGTGACAGTCAAGT
The DNA here is from genome assembly GCA_038089995.1 of Tylopilus balloui. NCBI lineage: Eukaryota > Fungi > Basidiomycota > Agaricomycetes > Boletales > Boletaceae > Tylopilus > Tylopilus balloui. Next base: position 32,307 of record JBBPLW010000002.1, on the reverse strand, counting down.
GCTCGAGCCCCTCGAAATTATGCTCGAGTAGCATGTCGTTTGTGACGGTGAACGTACCATTGACCCCGCCTGGCGTGATCGGCACACCCCCCGTCATGGCGCCTTCTGGGTCCGTTAAGGAACCGTTATTGAGCTGGATCGCGGACGGATGAAACCAGGCTTGAGGCTTAACAAGTTCCCACTTCTGTGCGGCTGTGACAAAAGCGTATCCGTTGAGCTGACCGTACCCGTATTTGTAACTGAAAGGCCTGCCCGAGGCCGTTTTCTCCCAGTCTGGATCTTCGGGGTTAACTGTTTGGGCCGATTGGACGCAAAGATGCTGGATGTCACGCCAGGTAAGGTCTGGTCTGGTAAGGTAATGTCAGGCAGGTAAGACAACATGAACAGAGACTAACCGGACTTGGAGAGCGAGGGCAAAAACACCTGCTGCATTTGGTGCGGCAGCGGAAGTGCCTCCGTGGCTGGATGAACAAGCGTTTTCACCCACGTCAGTGGTAACCTGAGTGAGAGTGAGAGGAGCGAGTGGGAAGGACAAGAATGTACGGACGATGTTCTTTCCGCTACCTGAGCTGTACGCAACCACCAAGTTGGCTGCGCAGGGTTCCGAGTAATAAGGGTGGAGACCTTTGTAGTCTATCGCGGACACAGTAACGGAGTAGATGCTGTTGGTATAGCCGTCAAAATTGCACTGATCGCCGGACAAAGCACCATTGCCGCTGGCAAATACGAATATGGAGCCTTTTCTGTGTCTTCCATTTTGTACGCCATTGAGGAAGGCCTTGTGAATGATGTAGGTTGGAGCTTCCATGGACCTGCCGTCATCCGGGGGTCCCCAGCTGCAGGAATAAATGTCAACGTCATGAAAGCCATAGTTGAGCGCTGCAGCTTCGTCGACGTCCGTGATCGGACCGGAGAGAATGCGCACGCCTGCTACCTTTGCTTCATAGGCAAGGCCGACACCGCAGATGTCGTTCTTGGCAGCTGCAATTTGGCCAGCACAGCGGGTACCGTGGCGATCATCTGCAAGAGCAGGTTTAGGAAGGGGAGTGTGATCATTGAAGTTGTAGGAATGCTCGGCGTCCTGTGAGGAATGAGGAATGAGTCGGACGCATATGACAGAAGACGTACAAAATTATCGGCAAGGTCCTTGCTTTCGTAGTCGAGTCCGTCATCGATGAGGGATGCAGTGACGCCTTGACCGGTGATTCCGATTTCCCAGAGACCGGTGACGTTCATCATGTGTTGTGGAAATTCTTCGTTGACGATGTGCCATTGCTGGGTGAAGAGAGGGTCTGTGAAGCCGAGACGGGCACCAATGGCGGCGGCGGAGGAATCCGAAGGGAAGGGTGGCGGAGCACGTTTTGTTCGCTGGCGTGGAGACTGGTGCTCGAGCCGGTTAACGGCAGTGAGGAAGCGGCGGACACGGTCGTCCCGGGGTTGGATTCCCATCTGGGCACGGAAGGCGTCGTAGCGGGCGAGGACATGTGGATGGGTGTGTTTGGGGGCGCGAAGAAGCCATGCGTTGGGGAGCTCACCGACCTGACCGACGAGCTCGAGGCCAAGGCCGAGTTCGGTGATGCAGTCGGCGACGGAGAGGGCGGAAGGGGTGGGGTTGTGATCGAGAAGGAAGTAGTCAAAGTTCACATGGTCGTGCCTGGCAGGGACGCTGTGGGCGGCGACGAGGAAGGGGGCGGCGAGGACGATGGCGAGGGCAGCGACAGGCGGGCGTCGGCGTGGCATTCGGCGAGAGGACAAGGGCGGTGGTCACGTGCGTATCGAAGTATGATAAATTGCCTGTTTCGGAATAAGCCCTCCTTTGAACAATGGCCATCACAAGGAAGCGTACGCGTCGGTCGCTGTCCCCCGCGTCAGACAGCGATGACGACCATCCCCCACCGCCACCCCCGCGTGCGACATCCCAAGAACGCCGCGTTTTTCACGTCCCAGTCGAGCACGAGTTCCCAGAGGGGTCCGACGTCCAGATCATCGGCGAGACAGACCCCGTCGACAATGAACGCGACGACGACGTGCCTGTCCGCGTCCTCACCGACTTCTCCATATACGATGACAAGACGCTCGAACTTATTCCCATCGCCTGCCTCCTCGAGCTTCCCATCAACCCCAATCTCTCCCTCTCCGCCGCCGGTTGTGTTAAGGCTTGGATAGACAGCGACGACCAAGATGACGACGATGACGATGACGACTACGACAAGGATCAAGCTGGCTCAGAACAAGTTCGCGAAAGTAGCGACGAAGACGATCCAACCGCTGTGGACGACATACAACGCCTCAAGCTAACTCCTATCAAAAGGTTCTCCTTCCACGACATCAAAAAGTACCACCGCCGTCTTGACAGGTGCACGCTCTTTCTGTGCCTCTATATTCCGTCTCAACCCCCACAGTAATATCTATATCCTCACCCAGTATGCTTGGTACATTCTCGATATCCCCTCGCCACTTTACAAGCCTTTCTATACCGACTTTTGGCTCAAACACCGTGTTCTCCACCTTGTTGTTTCGTCTGCAATTTCTTATCCAAGGCTCAGCTATGACGACTTTATCAGCTCTCTTGATGTCACCTCTACCTCCGATGACGACGTCGTAGTCTCCCTCAAAATCCTTGGCAGAAGCATCACAAAAGACGACGTCGAGTCGGAAGACGTCGTATGTATGTTCAATAGCCTGCTTGCACTTCTCACCTATTTCCCCAGAAATCGTATATGCTGGCGATGCTCCGCGACCTTCAGGAGGATGGACACATCAACATCCACCGTTCCCCTTTGTTCCGTGCACTCTTTGGCCATCAGTTTTCTTATGAGTTCAAACCCGAGATTAAGGCTTCCAGCTGGTCCCGCTCTTGCTCGCAATCACGGATATCTTCGGGTGACCTTGAGCTCCAAGTTCTCGAACACCGCAACGAAACTGTTGTCACCCCTGTCGTTGCTCGTGTTACCAAGTTGCTTTTTGAACAAAATATAAAGCTCGCAAACCTTTCTGCCCAGGACGACATCGACATGGATGGGCTACAGCCTGCCCACCCCTCCCTCGTCCACCTCGCAAACCCCAGCTCTGTCAAATGGGGCCCTCCCACGGATCACCCGGGCTACTACCAATCCGTTTGCGTCGATGGTGTTGTTTATTCTGTGCGTGTTTGTCAGCCTTTCCATTTCCCCGTTCTTTATCCCGTTGTTAGATCGGCGACACCGTCATGGTTGAGCCTGGCATAGATGAGAACAAGGCTCGCGCAAAAAGCTACGCCCATGAGCCTGCTCAGTCATCCAATTCACTTGCCAATTCCCGCTGGTAAGCCGGCTATCCGCATCCGGCGCACTTTATCAACTCAACTCATCACAGGTTCTGTCGTATATGCTACCTCTTCGAGGATAAGCGCGGCCACAAGATGTTCCACGGCCAGTGGCTTACCCACAGCTCAAAGACACTTCTTCAAGAGCTCGGTCATTCTCAGGCTCTCTATCTCATGTTAACAGACTGCGAAGATGTTCACATTGATGCTATATCTCAAAGATGCAATGTCCGTGAGCTTGACCCAGATGTTCCAGAGCCGATTGATGGGAACGCATCGGAAGAGAATGACTTTTTCACCGGGTATGACATTCTATTCTTGGTCTCATCCACTTACATCGCCGCAACAGCTTGTTGTACAACAGTGGAGACACTTCCCTCGTTTCGCTTTCCGAGGAGCAAAGAATGCGTGCCCTTGCCCACTGTGACTCTCATCAACAGTGCCTTTCCTGTGGCCTTCAATCAATGCAATCGAACATTGCTCATCCTCGGCCTCTTCCGGGTGGGGGGTTCGCCCAACGCGATTTTACGTACCACCTCCACGATTTCGTCTACATCAAGCATAAACAAGCACACTCTGTGTATAGAATCGGTCAGATCATAGGGCTCAAGGCGATGAAAGCTCCAATTGAAATCACAGTCCGACTGTTCGGCAGGTATGACGACGTGGTGAGGAGAGTGAAAACGGAAGAAAGGCACCAGTTATCACTGTCTGATGACGTGAGTGCCTCTCCTTGGATGACTGTTATGCTCTTTGATTATCCCTGCAGCGTCGGCTGTTCAAAACGGACGAGCAAGAGGTCGTGCACGACGAAGATTTGCAAGGTCCATGTTACGCAATTCACAATTGCGATATCGACGCAATTGACGAATGGGTGAAACACGACGATCATTATTATGTCAACCTACAAGCCAGCTCGTTGAAGCCTAAGTCTCTCGATGATCTCCAAGATTGGCCAAAAAACGAATTCAAATCTTGCAAGAAGTGTCGCGAGGAAAGAGAGGAACTTCTGGAACGGCAATGTCTACTCCTCCAAAGACATGGTCGGTTGCGTGGGTTGGAATTATTCAGTGGTGAGACTGCTCACACATATGTTTCACTAGCGTACTGACGTTAGATCGCAGGTGCTGGTGGTCTCGGAACCGGCTTTAATTTGTCCGGCTTTGTGGAAACTCGATGGGCGATTGAATTTTCGCCCAGTGCAGCGCGAACCTACCAGTGAGGCTGAGTTTGCACCGCGTCCCTCTAGGACTCACGGAAACCTTGTGCAGACGCAATCATCCGGAAACCGTTGTTTACAATCAATGCACCAATATATGTTTACAGCATGCAATTGATACCCTAGAAAACAAGAAACCGAAACCTCTGCTTTCATTAGACGATAAGAGGCCGCTGCTTCCCATGCCAAAGCCGGGTGATGTGGATTTCATCTACGGTGGTTTGTGATCTATGTTTGTCTGTGTCTGAGCACAAGTAAAGAGACGTTGCTAGGTCCTCCTTGCCAAAGCTTTTCTCTTATGAACCACAACAAGGTGAGGTAAGGAATACATGAGATGTACCTCGTCTGACTAACTGAGTTAACAGAAAGAATTTGATATACGGTAGGTTGCCACTGTTTCCATCGACAAATGAATCATATTATGCTCTTGCTATATAGGAGTACGCTTGTATGCAACATGCTCGCTTATGTCGAGTTTTACCGCCCATTGTATATGCTCCTGGAAAACGTCTACGGAATTTTGTGTCACAACCAAAAGACCACTACAAGGAAGAATGGTATACAATTCGCAGTTGTAAAACTTATTCAGCGTGCTTTGGCCTCTATTGGGTATGTTGACCTTCTGTCTCCTGCCTAGCGAGATTTCGCTTGACAACCCACAGATACCAGTCTAAATTCGCCATACATCAGGCTGCTCAATATGGTGCGCCTCAAGGCCGCAAGCGAGTCATTTTTTGGGCAGCACGTCGTGATGTGTTGATGCCAGAATGGCCAATCCCAACACACTGCTCTCCAGTAAATCTGGTTCGTGCGATACTGCCAACAGGCTCTGCCTTACCTCCGGTCATACGGAACTATTGTGACGGTGGTTTGGATGATGATCGATCTGCACCACTGCACTTTGTCACTATTGATGAAGCAATTGGAGACCTGGTATGTATTCATTGATGAATATGGTGTATAGTCGTTCTCATGTGACTGGTGATTTTACCAGCCTCCTTTTGACTGGTCTGTCCTCTCCACCATGTGGACCATTTGTTACTGAACTGGTGTGCAGGATTAATCCACACGTTGTCGTGAAGGCTACAGCAAAAGACAAGAGGGAAGCACGAGAGCGCAAGGATGTCCTTAAAATCCCAGCATTTTGTCCCCTTGAAGCCGTCAAGCCCCCCTTTGTTGGCTTCTCACAGCCACGCAATTATAGCTCCGAACCACTGACAAGATATCAAAAGTGGATGCGCCAACGACAAGATGGAAGTGTCAATCAAGACTTGAAATATCATTACACAACGCGATGGCGTGCTGGCGTAGCAGAACGGTAGGTACCCAATGTTCACAGGTTGTGCTGATTGTCGTTTAGTTTTTAAGTGTCTGTGCTGTACCGCTTGTTGCTGGAGCAAATCAGTTCAGTAAGTCAATAGTTGTACTGTTGATGGGATATTCTTTTGAATATCCTTAAGGCCTGCCAACAAAGTTGCGGATGGAACTTGCAAAACGAACGGAAGCAGAGAGAATATATGCATGTATGTGTTGGACATCTCAGACACCGTATCTGCTCCATATTGTCATAGCTCTCTACAAGCGCCTAAATGCCGACTATGTTTTCTCCACTGCATTGACCACTATCGCACCAAACAAGAAGGGCGGTACAGTTCTTCACCCATCTGTGAGTGCTACGTCGGTTGGAAAGATAGGTTGATAAACCGAATTTTTAGCAAAAGCGGATTCTCAGTGTTCAAGAGTGTGCTCGGGCTCAAGGATTCCCAGATCATTATGAATTCTTGTCTGCCAATGAAAATCCCCGGAAAATTGTAGCAGACGTAAGTGGCCATTTTTCAGGTCATCGTGTCCCACCTTGCTGAAAACCAACTTTGTTCAGCAACTTCGGCAGATTGGTAATGCTGTCCCTATTCCTCTAGCTTATGCTCTGGGTAAATCACTCGGGCAGACGTTGCTCAAGATGTGGGATGAAATGGATAGAGGAGGCAGCCCGGAAGTGTGAAGTCAGTGTGTCGCTTCATGTAAAATTATTCCTAATGTACGTTTCAATGTTCACAACTAGCGGCGTTGTTCGCCCAACAAACATGTAAACCCTACCCAAGTCGGTAGAGTGTATGACGAAAGGACGGGGATAAATTACCAGACAGCAATGAGATGGTCAGGAGGGTATGCAGAAATCGGGTACATCCAAAGGCAGCTACCCTTGCATCAATAACCGTGTGGTACCTTGTGATCTAGGAGGCAGAAGTGGTCGATGAGGTATTCGCTGTGATGAAGCGGCAGTGAGGGCCAAAGTACGTCGTGCCAACTGGGCCCTCCGAAGTTCTTCGTCGATCTGCCACATGCCCTTGACGAACGCGTCGCGGTCAATGAATCCAGTACACTGGGGATCGCAATCGTTCCTACAGACGACATTCATTTGAAATCAATGATGCAATCATAACCCGTTTTCTTACCATATACTCCTAAGCTTTTGGTGATCAAGGTGCGAGGCACCCCATATATATTTCACGATTCGCCCGTTTAACTTCTCCTCGGGGGCGACGAGAGATGCCTCCTCTTCTTTCTCGCTGTCACTTTCTTCAAGCCTTTTTTCCGAAGACAGGACGGGATGGTCTTCAGGATTGGCGATCAGGTCTACTGACACACCACGCCACCCGGCTGCGTGTCTACCTTTCTTGGCGGGAAGAGACGACGGTGAGAGTATTCTGGTTTTCTGCGCACTCTTTTCTGCTCTCCGTCGACCTCGCACCGCACTATCGAAGAGAGACTCGTACCGTGATCGCGCAGCTGGAGGGACTAGGGTCGGTCGCATGAGAGGTGAAGATTTCGCACTACCTCCAATTTGTGTGCTGTTCCGCGTGCTGACACTTGTCCGCGACGTAGTGGTGGCATTACTAAGAATGGAGGATCGGTCGGACGTAGATGCAGAGGTCGAGACAACCGAAGCGCGCGAGGAAGAGGGTCGCGATCGCGGTTGATAAGGAGGCGGTGGAGGCGGTGGGCGGCGCGTTTTCGTAGAGGATGCAGTCGAAGAGGATGACGCTGAAACCGAGCGGACAAGTGGTTTGGGTGGAACAACTGGTGCAGTCTTCGTAGCTGGTCGACTGGGCAGACTGGGTGGCTCATGCCCGGGAGAAGTCTTTAACTTGCTCACGCCTTGTTCCCAGTCGAAAGAGATGACTGTCGAGGGACTGGCTGCAGATGGAACTGAAACATCCTCGAACGATTCTGCAATGCTTGCAGTGTCGATATCTGTGGTGGTGGTATCGGCTTCGAAAGTGACTGAGGGAGGTTTGCTGCTTATTTTGGGACTATGAATTTCGACGTGGCCCCCATCCGATGAGAGGGAAACAGAGTGGAATGAAGAGATGGAGGACGCGGAAGCATGTCCTACGCGGCGTGCACCGAACTTACGTGCAGCTGGTGGGTAAGTATGTTCGATGGCCAAAGAATCTAGATGACCTGGGGGACGCAACGAAGTACCAGTTTCACTGCCTGTTGATGCTGAGCGTCGAGTGGAGTGACGGTCTGCAGTATTGTAGGATGGTTTACGCGGGGGAAGGGGAGGACGTTGCTTCGGGAGGGATTCAAAGTTGATGAGAGGTGTTGGTGGATTCGAGCCGCCGTTGGTTGGGGTGGGTTTTCTTGAGGGAGAAGGAGTCCTACTCGACTCGCGAATTCCATTCAGCTTGCCGATGCCAGCAGCAAGTGTATGACGAAACACAGAAGGCGGGTCGACTGGGCCGTCCTCGACGATCCAGTCCCTCAAGTCGATCAAAGACGTCTGAGAAACGTGGCTCAGCGTCGATGGTGACGGTGAATGCGATCTGTTGGAGGAAACCGGAGCCACGAAGGGAACGATGGGGTGAAACGTATCAGCAGTGGGTGAAATTGGAGACTCAAGAAGATTGGACAGTGGCGTGCTGTCATCTGGTGTCGTGTTCGACAGCGAAGGTATTGGTGTGGACGTCGTTGTGGACGACGAGGACGACAGTGCCTCGAACGCCTGAATTCGTGACCGGAGAGACGCGGAGGGCATGGCAGACGACGAACTCGCTTCAGGCTGAGAGGTTCCCCTTAGGAGACCCACGTGACTGGTCAAGCTATGCCTGGATTGACTTGCCCAGCAACAATATGTCCAACGGACTCTACAGGTAACCCCTGCAAAGCTCTGAATGCCTCTCATTCCCGCTACCATCCCAGTGGGAACAAATGAGCCATCCGTGAGCGCGCGTTCCTTCGAGCGGCCCATCTTGGTGAATCACAGTGTCTCAGGTTGCTGAACATATCCATATCGCAGCATGTCGTAGAATAACTCGAAAAGTCTGGGCTCAAGTTCGAGGCCCGTGTGCGTCGCATCATCTGATGTATTCCTGTCTTCATGGTCTGCAGATACAGTAAGCACACGTCCCGCACAACACTGACCGGGTGCAGCACCGAAGACTGTCCTCTGCGGCGGATCCGGTACCAGTTTAGGTTCGCGTCCAAGTAAATGACGACGTGCCGCTAACTAGGATTTAGAGGGCCTGTGGTCAGAGGTCACCAAGGCCATCTACGATTGCCACGCGGCTGTTCACGCCAGCCTGGGCGTGTCTCGCATTGCAACGGACATTCGTATTGGTACCCACACAGACCGAGAGATCGTCCCTGGTGAAGGAAATGAAGGCAAAGTTCGGTGTGTTCAAGAGAGTCTGGAGAGAACGGGAAGCAACACCAAGCATTGAGCAGTGCCAATTTCTACTGTCATCGAATTACTAGCAACACGATGTCCAATGAGATGTGAGACAATATTTCATGTCATTATTAACATGCCAACCACATTACATGGTAGGCATGGGTCCTCTCGGGGCCTTCGTAGCATATATTTGCGCCAGTAGCCCGAGAACACCACCATCCTCCAGTTCATCATCATCATTGATACCTTCTTGTTGTGATTCGTATGGCTTCGTGCCTTTGGTGTCACCATCCACGTACGAGTCTCCCAACATGCTACGCACCCCACCATCAACAGCCCGACCTTCATCTCGTACAGAGGGCAGCGCCGGCGGGGGCGGGACACTCCCTTGAGAGTCACCAAGTACTGCCGTCTGGGCCATCCCAACACCCTGACCGCCCAGAGAAGATGCAGCCATAGTCGACTGCCAGGCTGTCGGCCCTGCGAACCCGCCTCCGCTGTCGAGTACACTCCCCCCACCAACGTGTCTCCGTCGGAGAGCCATGTGCTGGCTTTGTCGAAGTGCACGATCGTATTCTTGTGCGCGTTCTGCGAGATCTTTCTTTCCATCGGTCAGCAAGACTGTGTCATCTAGACCGGCTCTAGATGCAGTGAGGGCACGCCGACGAGCACTTATATCTGCCATACGGCTCAGATAAAGAGAACCGGTCGGGTCGGAAGGATTCCAGTCTGGATTGGCAGCTTTAAAGTTCAGAAAACTTTTCTCCATCTTTCCTTCCCGAGACAGCATCCGTTCATCTTGAATCTTGGCTGGTGCACCGAACTGTATGAGACATATCAATCGGGTATGCCGTGGTTGAGCTGCAAAGGCGTACGAACCTTGACGTTCCCGTGTCTCTTAAAATCAAACTCTGCAAAACTGCAGATGTATCCGCGACCGGGAACCCATACCGTGAAGTCGTGGAAAAAATCGATGATAGCAGGCGCACAAGGTGGAAGAGAGAACCACAATATCAGTGGCGTTGTGATCACAGAAACAATCTCCTGCAAGAAAATTACAACTTTGAGCATGAATAGCTCTCCGAACTCCTGATGAACCTGACGGCGGCCGAGGTTAATCAAAGGTCATGCACGAAGTGACTGCGCCCAGCTAACCTGCTTTGAGTGAAGTTGGTCCTTCCACTCATCCGGCATGTAGTGCGTATATTGAATGACCTCTGTCATGAGTAGCTCCGGATCAAACACTCTATTTTCTTCAGGTATCATTCCTCGAGCGACACCAAGTATGGAAGCGAACACTGTGATGTAGAAGAGAACTGTCCGATGTGGCGTGACTTCAAAGTGGATAGCCAACTCGGGATCAAGAACAGATACGAGGACAAGCACAGCGGCGAATGATCCTGCAACAAAAGCAACAAAGCTGGAGGAACGGGTATTAGCACACGGATACGGCTTGGATGCACACTTACCGCGTAATGATTGCGATCTTCTCGTTCGGGAATTGACCAATGTATATATTGGCCAAGGGGTAGGACTCATCCAGTCTACGAGTGAACAAGTGAGACAGCTCATTGAATTCGCGGAACTTCCATTGTGCGAACGGTGTATAACGTCGACTGCCAATCGAAGAAGGGTTATTGCGATATTCCTACTCAGAAAAGTAAGTTGAGTTTTCCCTGAAATCCTTGCTTTAGTACGTACATCGAAGTACCGGAAGAATGAGTACATGATCAAGTATAGGACAATGAACGGTGCGAAAATTGCGTTCACTATGCCCATAAAGATGAATCGCCGCCGTAGACTATGGGAACCTGAGTCGTCAAGAACGTGAGAACCGTACGGTGAGGGTACATACCCTTCAATCAAGACGGCACGATTTTTATTCTTCAAAAACACCTTCCTGACGCGTCCTCGGGGGTCGAAAAGATACTCCATCAAGCAGAATCTGAGATTCCACTCTAGCACTTTCGTAAGAGTTCTCCCTTTGCCCTCATCACCGGCGCGATGTAGAATCCTCTTCAATGCGGCAGGTAAAGGCACCAGGAGGTCCAATAATTCCTTGTTAAATAGCGCAATTAAATAGTTTTCTTGACGCATAATACGGTTCGCAATATCGTGTGCGTCAAGAGAAGCCGTGGCGGGCGTTGCAGCATGGTTGTCGGCGGCTGAGGAAATCGCTGTGATGGGGTTATCTTCACGAATAGCGCCTATCCGACGAACTACCTCAGGCCATGAAATTGTTTGAATATCAGCCTGCACGAAAAAAAAATACGATAAGCGCAACGTAGGATTGAGAAGGTGGAAATTTTCACATCTGGTATTCGGAGTAGATGGGTGTAAAAGCTATACATGTCCACTAGGCGCACGACTTCAAATGCGAATGATATGATTTGCCAGATGTAAAACGCAGTAAAAAGCAGGAAGAAGAGTAGCGTTACACCAGAGAACCTAGGATTATCAGATCAGAAAAAGTCATGTACCGTGATGTGGCAAAAAACAGACTTGGCAACACAGCGATCAATGACAGCCTCATAAAGATGTGTGACTTTGTCGCGGGTTACGCGTTTATAGTCGATACACCCCAATAGGAATGTGGAGAAGGCGATGACAAACCCGACTGTGCTACGTACTCATCGTCAGCCTCGGTATACAGCATACACCATGAAGTGCTGACATGATGTTGAGTCCCCGAGCAAGGGCTATTGAATAGATACCCTTCCCGTCATAGTAGAGATAGACCTCTTGCAAGAACGCGTCGAGATTATAGACGTTGACCCAGTTCCAAAGGGCACGTTCGTAAGCATCCAGGCCGCGTAGAGGTTTTGGAAATGTTGGCCGATTTGATGGGGGCTGTGGTGGCGCGTCGATATCCAACTCAGATGGTCGAGGAGGTATTGATAGCGGAATGGAAGGTTGTTGTTGTTGTGCATGGGACCTCACCGAAGTCGAGTGCAATGGCTGCGAACGAGCCTTTCCCTTATTCAAAGTGTTCTCCCTTGACGGTGAAGGCTTGCGCGGTGAACGGGAAGCTTCAATCATAAAACTCTGCGGGACTTCGTCGTCAGACACATCCTGCTCGTACGGCTTGTCTTCGCGGCGTATGTTTGGTCGTAGAGGATTCATTTCCGCGACATCAGCATCGGTCTCCCATGAGACTTTGCGTTTACCCCGTGTCTTGATCAGGGCGTGTCTGGTGCGGGAGGTGCTAGAGCGCGGAATCGCATGGCCAGCTTCAATGTCGTGTTCCTCCGCGGTCTCGGACTCATTCTCCTCTTCCATCACAGGAGACTGGCTGGCTTGTGTGTACCCTTGATAGGTTCGATTCATTGGATTCAAGACGTTGAGAAACGGCTGTGAACCCGCCAGGTGGAATGGCGAGCGTGGCGCTGGTTTGGACATGATAGCGACCGGCCAAACGCGTCCAACAAAGGCGAGGAGCGGCGTGACACGTCACCAGACTACAGACTAGCGTAACACTCTGTGACGCGTTTCTATTGCTACACTACAAGACTCGCTTGTCCTACACCTGTTCTCTCTTGTCCACGACGTCCAGGCTGCTGACGGCCTTCATAACTGCCTGTAATCCGGACGCGGTAATATCAGAGTCGCTGCCCACACCCCAGGCAGATTCCTTCTTATCCTTAACTTCATACACCAACTCCACGAAAGAGACCGCCTTTACATCGGCACCCTCGCCTATCGCATGCTCCGTATACTCCCTGATCGACAGAATGCCTTCAATTTGTGTGTGCAGCGCGGCTACAGCAGCAGACAATGGCCCGTTCCCTTCTCCAGAAACGGTCCGCACCTCCCCATCAATGAGGAGCTGTGCTGTAACCTGACGACGTCCAGCAATGCTAGACTTGGCAAGGTCGAACGATTGCAGCTCGAATCGGTAGGATCTGGTGGTCTCGTAGCCATATCTCTCTTCGAACAACTTGATCAAGTCCTGGTAGGAAATCTGTCCACCCGAGTCCCGGGCAACACGCTGTACAACTTCGAAGAATGCACTTTGGAGCCGGCGAGGGAGTTGTAACTTCAACGAGTTGACGATCGCATTCGCCACGTCCGCTTGGCCGGACGTCGAGTCGAAACCGATGCTTAGTTTCAGCTCGGGTAGGGGCCGGTCACCGATGGCGCTGTTCACTGCGCTCAGAACCGCACGTAAACCAGACGCAGTGATGTCGGAATCGACACCGACGCCCCACCACGACTGAGAAGCACTACGTGTCTCCTTGGCATTGTCTGTAGTCGCGACAAGTTCTATGTACGAGGCCGCTTTGGCTGTCCGACCTTCACCGATTGTATGTTCGGAATACTCGCGTACAGTCATGTCGATGTCAAGATGGCTGTGGAGGGCGTCGAGCAGGGCAGATATCGGTCCGTTTCCGTCCCCTCGTATGACTCGGAGCACGCCATCAACGGACAGCGTGCCATCAAACCGGCGACGTTCGTCTGCAGCCTCGTCGGTGTCAAAAGGTTCCGGTGATGGCTCAGGAGTGATAGAAAACGTTTTAAGGACCAATCTTCCTTCGTACTTCGGTCCCCCAAAGTGATATGTGCTGCGGAAAGTAGTTGTAATGTCTTCCACTGTCATCTCCCTTGCCTCGCGATCAGAGATGGCCTGGATGACTTGATAAAAGACAATTTGCATCTTGCGAGGGAGGTCGAGATTGAGGTGTTGTTTGACAAGGTAGGCAATTCCTCCTTTTCCAGATTGCGAATTAACACGGATAACAGCCTCGTAGCTACATCCGAGGTCGGCGGGATCGAGTGGTAGGTAAGGCATGTCCCATATTTGTGCCTCGCCATTTGCAAGATTTCGAGCATGGCGATGTGCTTGTGCCTCGAAACCTTTCTTGATGGCATCCTGGTGTGAACCGGAGAATGCAGTGAAGACCAACTCGCCGGCGTAGGGGTGTCGGGGGTGGACCGGCAGATCATTGCATTGCGTGACGATGTCGATAATGCTCTGGATATCGCTGAAATCGAGGTGAGGTTGGATTCCTTGAGTGTATAGATTGAGTGCAAGGTTAACAATATCGACGTTTCCCGTTCGTTCGCCGTTGCCAAACAAGCAACCCTCTATTCGATCGGCGCCTGCAAGAACGGCAAGCTCGGCAGCTGCAATACCGGTCCCCCGATCGTTATGGGGGTGCAAACTAACAGCTATTTTTTCGCGCTCTGAGATGCGAGTGCAGAAATACTCAATCTGAGTAGAGTGTCAAACCGATTCAGAGTGGTAGTTACATTGGGTGACTTGCCTGGTCAGCGTAGTGATTGGGCGGCCCCACCTCCACAGTCGCTGGAAGATTGAAGATTATTCGCTGATTGCCTGTGCTGGCCTTTCCCCAAGCGGTCTTGACTGCCTCGCAGATAGCAACCGAAAATTCGACTTCGGTCTGAGAAAACGTTTCGGGGCTGTATTCGTACCGGAACACGGTACCGTGAGACGCCGCATACTGATCTGCCAATTCGCGGACAATATTAGTATGGCGTACTGCAAGATCGATCGTTTGCTCCTTCGAGTTCTTGAAAACGACGTCGCGGAACATGGCGGAAGTCGCGTTGTACATGTGAATGATAACATGCTTTGCGCCCGCCACAGCATCGAACGTCCGCTTTATGAGATCCTTGCGAGCGGGTGTCAAGACCTTACCAAGTGAAGATGGTTACAAACTGCTCGCCGGACCAGATACCTTATTACAGACCTGAATCCACACGTCATTCGGAATCTCGTCATGCTCCACGAGGTACCGCACGAAGAAGAATTCGGTTTCACTGGCAGCTGGATACGCGATCTCTATCTCCTTGAAACCGCACTTTACGAGCAGTCTGAAGAAAGCGAGTTTTTGATCCACAGTCATCGGGTTTGTGAGGGCCTGGTTCCCATCGCGAAGATCGGTGGACAGCCAGATAGGAGCTTGGACAAACGTTTTAGTTGGCCATGTACGACCGACCAGGTTGAGGGGCGTGTATGGCTTGTATTTTTGAGAAGGATCGATGCTGAGAGGACAGTGCTTTAGTAGACGACTCTTGTGGGTAGATTTCTACGACTCACAGCATGCAACCCATGGTTCGTGCTTTTCTGAGGGATGTTGGTACAGCAAGAATGAGGGGAGGAACGGTGAATTTTAGGGTCGACTCGGAAGGATTTGAATGACTCGAGTGGAGTAGACATATCAAGTAATGAGTTCAAGTCTGGTTCACGGCAGCCACTTACACTACAACCCTGTCATCGCGGTTTCACAGCCAGTGAGTACTACCTTGCGCGCTATCCGGGTCATGGGACTAAGGTGGTCTTCGGTTTCGGATCCATTTTGTAGTCCTCGCTCAAGATCGCCACTTGCTATCACAGCAAGACTCTTACTACCGTACCGACGATTCGGCATTAGTCCTAGCAGAATGTCGTTGACGCTCTCGATAAAGGCGTCTCCGTTTCCTTATGCTGCCCTCGCGATCGCGGCATACACTCGAAAGGCCCAAGTTGTCTTCGATGAGACTACGACGGGAGTTTCACTTGATGTAGATGGTGATAGATACTCCACTGAAGAGGAGATAGTCGCGATCCTGGCCAAAATCGCAGGTATGGATGCGGAGAGCACAAAGGTCTACAGTTATCTTCTCGATCCTTCTTGAAGCTGATCATACTTCCAGAGGTCGATGTACTTTGCGTCAGCAAAAGCCCTGCCCACAATGACAGCGGTTCCCGATATTCTCAGCGTTCTCGACTCTTTGGATGATTACCTTGCGTACCGTACGTTCCTCATTGGTCATGAAATCAGCGCGGCAGATTGGACGCTCTGGGGAATCATTCGAGGTACGGCTAGTGATACACTGGTAGCATCGCAAGTAACCCCCAAATTCTTTTCTCTTAGCATCTGTCAAAATATTGGGTTTGCTCAAGAATGGGCAACACGTTCACGCCCTGCGATGGTTTTCGCACTTGGAAAACCTTGAATCCACGCAGGCCGCCTTGGCTAGTGTTGCAGCAGCCAAGGCGAACAAGGCGCGAAATACCAAAACTGCTGCAGGCTTCGCCTTAGGCCTTCAGAATGCCAAGGAAGGCGAGGTCGTGATGCGTTTCCCTCCAGAACCAAGCGGCTACTTGCATATTGGCCACGCTAAAGCTGCAGTACTAAATCAGTACTTTGCACAAATGTACAAAGGTAAAATGATCATCCGATTCGATGACACGAATCCGACCAAGGAGAGAGTGAGTACTTCTGTTTGATAAATTTGTCTGTAGCTTACTTTTGGATAAGACCGAGTTCGAGCAAACTATCCTGGAGGATTTAGAGCTGATGGACATCAAAGGAGACGCCATAAGCCACACATCTGATTATTTTGATCAGATCTACGAACTCGCGATCAAGCTGATCGAATCTGGCAAAGCATATACCGACGACACGGAACAAGCTCAGGTACGAATTTTGGATGCCGTCTTTCGTTGCTTCTGACATTTAGATAGATGCGCGAGGAACGGGGCAAGGGAATTGCTTCTGCACATCGTGATGATTCGGTTGAGGACAATTTGAAGCACTTTGCACTAATGAAATCTGGTACGCCGGAGGGTCTCCGATGGTGCCTCCGTGCAAAAATTAGCGTGGATGACCAGAATAAAACCCTTCGTGATCCGGTCATCTACCGGTGCAACACTATCCCTCACCATCGTACGGGGTGAATTGTTTCGCGAATCCTCATCTGTGCATGTGCTCAATCGTTTCTGATAGCACAAAGTGGACAGTCTACCCCACTTATGATTTCGCGTGTCCCATCGTAGATTCACTCGAGGGCGTCACACACGCATTGAGGACGATGGAGTATCGCGAGAGAAATGCCCAATACTACTGGATGATCGAGGCACTAGGCCTGCGCCCTGTTTTTATATGGGACTTCAGGTTCGAGTATTTGTTCCGTCTCCGGGTTTGCTGATCTAACTATCGTTTCAAGTCGATTGAACTTCATCTATACCCTATTGTCCAAACGGAAATTACGCTGGTTCGTTGATAACAAAATCGTCAAAGGGTGGGATGATCCGCGATTCCCCACCATTAGAGGTCAGAACGAGAGAGCTCCTGCGTTGATCAGGCTCACATTCGAATCAGGGATTCGCCGCCGTGGCATGACGGTAGAGGCACTGAAGCAATTTATGCTTTCCCAGGGGCCCTCACAATCCCTTGTTTCTCTCGAGTGGGATTCTTTTTGGGCTCTCAACAAGAAGGTGATCGATCCGATTGCTCCCAGATTCTGGGCAATTCTCAAACAGATATGGTACGCCACCAAACGCGGGGACATTCAGATTTTTTTTTACGCTAGGTTTGTCTAGTGTGCCTGTAACAATCAACGGTGGCCCTGTGGGAGTTGAGGTTAAGACACTACCTCTCCACAAGAAGAATCCAGAGGTGGGCGAGAAGCAAACGGTCTACTCGTCCATGATCTTGCTCGAGCAAGAGGATGCTGCTTCATTTGAAGATCAAGAGGAGGTAAGCCCGAACAGGCTCGTGAGGCGGTTTAAAATAATGGATTCCCTCAGGTCACCCTAATGGATTGGGGTAACGCGTTCGTGCGTTCCAAAGCCGTCGGAAAGGACGGTGAAGTCACCGCCCTCGTCATGGAGCTAAACTTGGATGGTGACTTCCGAAAAACGAAGAAGAAAATAACCTGGCTTGCCCAACCCGCGGACTCGCATCCGCTAGTCGATGTCATCCTTCTGGATTACGACTACTTGATCACGAAAAAGAAGCTGGAAGAAGAAGACGATGTCAGGGACTTTGTTCCACCGGTAACTGAATTTCGCGAAGAGGCTCTGGCGGATGCGAACGTGCAAAGACTTAACGCAGGCGATATCATCCAGTTTGAGAGAAAAGGATATTATATCCTTGATGGACGCGCAGAAGACGGAAAACTTGAGTTTATCAGAATCCCGGACGGACGTGCAGCCGGCTTAGCGAGCAAGGCAGGAAAAGGTGTCGTGGCCACCGAGATTTCCGGTCATGCTACGCCCTTATCAGGGGTTGGCCCTCAGTCTACGGTGAAAATTTACAAGGTAGATCGGGTATATGGAGAGGATGGGGTGCCGCCCATGTCAAGCAGCAAGATGTACATGGTAGACAACGTGTATGGTGAGCCGTGATGTATGAACCGACGCTTGCTGGAAGCCCCCGAGCGTCAGAACCGGAAGCTGTCCCGAGGAATTAAGCGAAACAAAGAACCTCCCAAACTTGGAAATCACACCGCCGCACCAATAAAAAAATCTGCGCACATCATGGATTGGCAACAACTAGATAGATGAAAGCATGAGGATGGCTACAAAATTATGCTCACTACGCTCGAGAATACCCCTCACATCGTGCCGCGTCGTATTCGTTTGCTAAGATGGGCAAAGGATGTACTTCGCCAAAGTTTTGGTCGATCGGACACACTCGGATGTTGGTTGAATTTCCCTCGCCGCAGTACTTCCATCAGTATGAAGGTGACTATAGGGCAAAATGAACAAGGACCTCAGCGAGTCATTGGGACATTCTATTCACCTATGAGTTCAGCCGTTGATGCTAGCGGATGCGGCTCAAATTCGAGATAATGATGTCCAAAGCCAGATAATGGCGTTGAGATAAAGTGTTCCCCCACGCGAAGACTGTGCAGGTGAAATCGTCCTTTGATTTGATTGGAATCATGGTCCAGGAGCTATGGCATCGTTGAGACCGCGTTGCGCGTGTAATTGTGGAATCACCTACTGTAAGTCCATCTGGGCCAGCCAACCAGAAGAACTCAGTGTCAAAGCGTGCCGGTAGCCCGAGAACATTATCTCTAGGAAGGAATTTGGTGTCGGAAGATACGGGAAGGGATACAAGCTTACGCCAAGATGGCACTCTGAGGCCCAAACATTTCTTTGATTGCAACTTTCTCCTTGCCGATGATGACTTCTACGGGCCGTCGTCTGTCCCATCCAATTTCTGCCACAGTCACACCGCGCTTGTCGGCGATGATGGTTCTCCGAGTCACCGTGGCCTCGCTCTCGCTCTCCGTGTCGGAATCCTTCTCTCCACCATGAATGAAATGCGAACGAGTCAGGATAGTAAAACCGAGAGCGCCAGTCTCTGGGTATACGAGAGACGAGTCTAGGATATCCGACTTGGAGAACTTGAGCAACATCGTGGGTATGGAGAGAGCTGGGGTAACACTCAGGGTCTACGATCTCTGACACGATATGCAATATTTCCCTTCTTGGTTGTTTTCCGTGCAAAAATTGCGTGCGAACTTTCGAGGCGAAAAGTATTGCCGTCTGCTTGCACTTGTTTGAAGAGTGGCAATAAGACAAGGAACAAACAGAGACCAAACAAACCGAACACTGAAGTCTACCGTGACGTTGGACTCCAACGACAGGACGACGACGACCTCCACGGCGTCAGCGACGAGGACCGTATAGCACCCCCGAAGCTGTTTGTTTTTTGCCGCGCTTCATAAACGTCGACAATCCGGCTACCCGAGTCTCCTGTAGACCGGTCCAGAACTCGACCGCATCATCGTCCCCGTTCTTGGTATGGCCCAACATCGTTCGCCACAGAGACTGTCGTCTTCGCCATCAAGCGGTCATCATCGGAAACCCAAACCCTTGGTTCGCCATTCGTCCGCTGCAAGGCGCACTCTCGCATTTGTTAATAGATTCCAGAGGTCAACCATTAGTTCCCACGCCTCGCGCGCGTCTGCACCCTCTTCTTCGGACACTGTTTCTGTTCGCCCTATCCTCGCCACTTTACAGCCAAATTTACGCCCGTTACCTAGCCGCCAGTGCCTCGTCCACAAAAATAGCATGCGCGATGCGAGCGTGCCCGTTGGTTCCAAGAGAAAACGCGTCGTTGCTCTCAATGAAAATGCTCACGCGAATGGACGTTCAATGCGCGGTTCCGGAAGACCTAAGAAGCGGAGAGCGGTCACGGTAAACTCTGAATCCGATGACGATGCGACTTTGATGGATGTTGATGCACATCATCACTGGAGTGGGCCGGATGACTCTGAGGCAGACAGCGATCGAGAGGAGTCATGTGAGCTGTGCTTGCACCCATCATCATCTGACGCTCATGGTGAAATAGCGGATGAATTTCTCATTAATGAAGCATCCACCAGGGAACTTCTACGGTTGCGCAAGGATGAGCTTGTGCGTATTTATGTCGCGACTGGCCTTTCGGATGATGCAGAGTCTTTAACAAAACTCGAACTGGTCGATGCCATCATCTCCGCACGTGGCGACGTTGCTTCACTCCCCCCTTCTTCCCCTCCAGGTAGAGGAGATGGCAATTCCAGTGATTTTTCGTCCGATGATGGGAACGTCGCCGGTGATGAGGGGACGGACGTCGGTGCCAAGTACACGGCAGCTTCGAGTCTTAGGAGGCGCGTAACTGTAAACGGCATGAGTCAGATAACCACGCGCGCCCTGAAGACGCGTAGTTTGTCGCTGTGTCAGCTCAACACGCACTCGTGTCCGGTCGAGTCGAGCGAGTCGAGCGTGGTTCCGGAGAAAAAAATCCAACTTGAAATCGTTACCAGGTTAGTAGATTCTAGTGTTGTTCTTTTCGACCATCCGACCAAACATTGGTAGACGGCGAAACACGCGATTGACGTCGAATCGGTCTTCTCCAACAATTACCTCTTCCAACCCTCTCCCTTCGCCACCTGCTACGCGTCTCCGTACACGTAAGGGTTCTGGAGAACAACCCCCCTCACAAACTGTCTTGTCGAAAGCCAAAGTCAGACCTAGACTAGTCGAGTTCAGCGAGAATGTCCAATCAAGGTCTCCTCCGGCATCCGGCGATGAAAGCGAACTAACTGATCTCGCGGAACTGGAAGCAAAGATTGCGGCTACTTCACGTAGCCCCCGTCGCCTTCGTAGTAGGGACAAGGACAATGACAATGCTCCCGCCCATAATCAGGATGCAACCCCAAAGCAAGGTGCCAGATGCAACGGTGCTTTAGAACCAGAAGAGTATGAAGTGGGGAACGAGTATATGGATGACGAGGAAGAGATTGATGAACTTATTTCGTCCCCTTCGCCTTCACCACCACTGGGCAATGGTCGGCGTACGCCTGTTAAGAGACGCTTACGACCGCGGAGGACACAGACGCATACACCACCAACAGACGACGGCAGCGAAGGAGACGATGAGGAGGAAGAGGACCAAGTCAAAGGGGATGTGACGGAAGAAATGGACGATGACGAGGTTGAGTGCCTTCACGACGACGATGACGTTTATGCGGACAAATACTCGTACGCAGTGGAGACGACACCTCTAAAACTGCGGAGTGGGAAAGTCGTTGGTGGCGAGGATTTTGACGGGGATGAAGACGATGGGCAGGATGACCAGGAAATTGATCTGGAACTCGAGTCAGTTGATGTGGACGCTGAAAGCGCAGAAGATGCTGATGCTGATGAAGTGATGGAGGAAGAGGATTGTAGGTATTCATCATCTTGGAGGTTCAGCATACTGATTGTCGACGAAGTTGATCTTACGCTTGCCACTAAGAAGACACTGATTCGTCTCCGCCGCAATGACCTTGTTCGACTCTGCGAGACACGCGACCTCGACGTAGCTGGCACGAAACCTCAGCTTGCCCAGTCTCTGCTGCAATGGCGCGATCGTCATGCGAACGGGTTCTCTTCGCCATCCTCAACGGGTACTGTGCGGCCCCCATCGACGATCCGTACTCGCGGCGGTCGCCGCCGGACAAAGAGCCGCAGCCATAGTACCACTCCTCCTGTGCTAATGCGCTCACATCGCGTCTACCAAGATGAGCCTCGTACACCGCCGATATCGAATGAGCAACAGAATCAACCGGAACCGGAACTGGAACTCGACCTGGAGAGTTTAGGGCTTGAAGATCGCGAGATACCCCCGGATAAACTAACAAAACTAGAAAAGATTGGGAGCGGCGGTTTTAAGGATGTCTACATCGGAAAGTTCAAAGGCAGACGGGTTGCGATCGCTGAATTCCGGGATCAGCTCAGTTCAAGTTAGTCATCTTCATGTTTCACAAAGCATTTACTAATTACGTGGTAGTGGACATTAAAGAGCTCAAGTTGCTTGGAGCGTTTGACCATCCGAACATTGTGCGCTTTGTGAGTACCATCCTGGTCTCACTACGCATAACCTAAAACCGGCGCTGTAGCTTGGTGTCAGTATACCGGAGAATACGCGTGAAACGCCAGTGATGATCGTCAGCGAACTATGTTCAAATGGAGACTTGTTTGACTACATCCGGAATGTCCCAATGCCATCACTATATAAAATCGTATGTATATATTTTTTATTTGGTTTGTTGTGTCTGGAGGCTTGCTTCACAGCTAAGCATCATGCTCGATATTGCCTATGGACTAGAATACCTTCACACCCGCAAGCCTTCGATTATCCACCGGGACTGCAAGTCCTCCAACATCCTTATTACTTCTCGGGGTGCGGCAAAAATAGCAGATTTCGGGCTAGCCAAGGTCAAGCAGTCAACGCGATCCATGGTTCGGAGTGTGGTCGGTACGGTGAATTGGCAAGCCCCGGAGCTTTGGCACGCCCATCCCAAGTACAATCACAAGGCTGATGTATTCTCCTGTGCGATGGTTTTCTGGGAGATACTCCAGTGGCATCTCCCGACGAAGAGGTTTCCATGGGAGGTAAGCGTTTTGCCGTTATCGAGTGGTATGTAGCTGAATGTTTTAAAAGGGAATGAACGAACATGCGATTTACGAAACGGTGGGTGCGAAGCGACAACGGTTGGTTTTAATGTTGTGGTATTTGAGGCAAACCGCTGATAACTTGGTCGTTGCAGACCTTCTATCAGCGGATTACGAAAACAATACTGTCCTGAAATCGTTGGGTTTATTGAATGCATGTGGGCTCACGATGCCGCGGAACGACCCACCATGTCCGAGGTCGTGCAGAAACTTGAACAACTCGTAGCAGCTTATCGATAATCCGAACGATCCCGGCGAGTGCAGCATTGATGGAAGTACCTTCGATTCGACGACTCAGACGATCGCCGCCAGCACGGACCCACAGATGAGCGTATGCTGTAAGACCTGTGTCAAGATTCGATTCGCACAGACGATTGGCCGCACTCTTGCACCCGCTTACTGTTCACGATTGGTGGCAAGCCTCGAGTATATTTTGTTATTGCATTTGTTAGCAAATTATATCCAGCATTGTAACCTAGCGTAGCATTTCAATTTCAGAGTTTCATAGCGACTCGGATGTGTGTCGCCGTATCTGCTCCACCCACTGCGATCCTCTGTCACCGAGCATGTTCAGAGTCCCGCAGGTCTTGCCACGACCTCTCAGCGCTGGCTACCGTCGCACAAGAATATTGCTCATTCCACGACCAGCCCCGTCCCTCGCACGTTCCTCCGTGGGTGGGTCATCTCTGGAGCGAACCAAGCCCGTCATCCCCCTGGAACCTCGTCCTAGATCTCGTTTCCTTCGCCGTTCGCTCCTCGTCGCAAAATACACTTCTTATCTCGTGCTGTCCGCAACAGTTGGCCTGTTCGCCCTGGGATCAGCCATATTCATACACGATGCATTCACGTACACGGACAAACACGTCGAACGCGTTCCTGTATCTCCCCTAGCACTGCACCCTGAGCGTGGTGGCCCGAAAAATCTGCCCGTGGTGAATGCTCTTCTTGCGGACGAAGAAGACGAGGAGTTTAGGAAACTAAATGAGAAGCCCAAGCTTGTCATTGTTGGAGGGGGGTGGGGGGTGAGTGATGCATATCCTTCTCCACTCCATTCGTTGCCCAACGACCCAAGGCCGTCTCCGTGTTACAAAACTTGTCGCAGGGCGACTACCATGTGACTGTCGTCACCCCGGAAACGTTCACTACATTCACTCCTCTCTTACCATGTAAGCTCCCTGTTTGCGTGCACGTTTACGCCTGCTTGATCTACCTCCTGCAAAGCTGCTGCCGTAGGCACAGTGCAGGTTCGCAGTCTTGTTGAACCGATGCGCAAAATCATTGCTCGACTCCGCGGTCAAATGATCTGTGGAAAGGCAACGGACCTAGTGATGTCTGAACGGCTATTGGAAGTCGAAACGGTCGGTCCTGATGGGAACGTTCAAAGAATATATGTACCGTGAGTCCCGGGTTCTGAGGAGTTGATGAAGCCCTTCACCTGTCTTGCCTCCATAGTTATGATAAACTGGTCATCGCAGTGGGCTCTGTCTCTAGCACCCATGGTGTCCCCGGACTAGAGCACTGTTTCCAGCTAAAATCCATATCGGATGCACAGGCCATTCGACGTCGCATCATGGGTTCGCTGATCCATACTATGTCTGTGTGATTTACGAATACTGCCTTCAGACAACTTTGAGGCAGCAAGTTTACCAACCACGACACCGGAAGAGAGAAAGCGTTTACTGAGTTTTGTAATTTGTGGAGGAGGACCCACGGGCGTTGAGACAGCGGCCGTCTGTGTTCCCTCATCTTCCCCTTCACATCTTTTGGGGCTCTGACAGGACCCCGACAGGAAATCTACGATTTTTGTCAAGAAGACATCATGAAATATGTGCGTTCCTTAATTTGAATCCATATATTCTCTCCCTTTTTACTCCCAGATCTTATCTCCAGTTCCCGAAATTGTGCCGGGAAGAGGTTTCGATCCATGTCATCCAGTCGCGTGAACACATATTGAACACAGTATGTCTGACTGGTATCCGATCAAAGAACGATGGTCTCACGCTCACAGTATTCTGATGCCATATCCAAGTACGCAGAGGCACGTTCGTTCATCTGACCCTGGTCTTCGTCTTCTCCCGGAGCTCATGTCGACCGTTTCTCAGGACAAATTTAGGCGAGACAGGGTAGACCTCATCACCTCGGCTCGCGTCCGCTCGGTACATCACGACCGCGTCGTGTACACCCTCCGATCATCGGATAAGGCGATTACTGAGCATGAGATTCCCAGCAATTTTGTGCTCTGGTCTACAGGAATAGCCATGAACTCGCTGACGAAGCGAATCTCGGACCTTCTACCCAATCAGGTCCACAAGAAAGCTATCGAGGTTGACGCACATCTCCGCGTAAAAGGTGCGCCGCTCGGCGAGGTATACGCCATTGGTGACTGCGCAACGGTGCGTGATCCGGACAGCTCCAGTCTACTGCAGGCCGATCAGGTCGGTGGAACAGATCGAAACATCCCTTGTAAGCCATCTCCTTGAGCTGGTCGATGAGGCCGACAAGGATAAAAATGGGAAAATCGACTTTGATGAATTTGATTTCATGGGTAAGGGACTGCTGGTTGATCCCTTCTGGTTTTCCTGCTTATGGTGCGACAGTCTCTAGGATCAAACAGCGCATCCCCATGGCAGAGTCCCACCTGCAAAAGGTCAGTACTAATAAACATGTCATGAATTTCTTTCTGATGACACGTCACAGGTCCGCATGTTATTCGACTTGTACGACTCAGATGCGGACAATAGCCTGACGTTGAACGAGCTATGTAAGCTTCTCGAGGAGATAGGAAACAAGATAACGGCGTTGCCCGCTGTAAGTTGCCAGGGTCCACTTATACTGTCAGTGTCAGAGGGTGACATCGTTGTTTACAGACGGCGCAGGTCGCTTCTCAGCAAGGTAAATACCTCGGGAGGAAACTTGGCAGGCTTGCTTCGCGGTACGAGGTCCTGGAAGCGAACAATGTCAAGGACTTGGACGAAGCCGTCAGCGGGCCATTCCGATACAAACACCTCGGCAGCCTGGCGTATATTGGCAATGCTGCCGTGTTTGATTTGGGACAGCTCTCAGTCATGGGCGGTTTGGTCGCCATGTATGCCTGGAGAAGTGTATACTGGAGTGAACAGGTTTCTGCCAGGACAAGAGCATTGCTGATGCTTGACTGGATTATCAGGTATGCCCGTCGGAGATGTCGTGGTTACCGCCTGACCAGCCCTTTGGCAGGGGTGTTTGGGGTCGAGACCTCTCGCGGCTGTGACATGGAGACGGATGCATATTTTTACTTGGGCCCTGAGTAGAGCCTATAAGTTCTGCGCGATCGTAATGATCCGGTGGCACCGCAGGCTATCATGTTCCTGTGACTAATATACACATCACTCCGTCCACTCAAATGAGCCGATAATTGCTGTACTCCCCACGATCGAACCTTGGTTTGGTGCGAGTATAGTCATCTTCTTGTTTGGCATGTCCAGGTTTGTTCTAGAGCGGGAACGATGGTGAATGAATTTGAGCCCTTGAAACGGGGGCAAACTTACATGACAAGGAATCCTACGGCAGGTAGGTCGAGAATTTCTTGGTCGTATCGTTCGTCTTCATCTTCACTAAAGGGTGCGAGCAAAGCAAGGACCTTGTTGAATAGCCTTGGACCGCTGGATGCTGGATCTAGCAAGGTGGGCTGCGATTCCGATAGGGTGCGTGCGGCTCCAATGGGCAAAGCCGAAGAGGGCGCCATGGACTCTGAACGTGCGAGTTCAGTGATACGTGTCGGAGGACAGAAGACGTGATTCACCCGGGCCGATGCGGTAGATTGTGAGGTCGCCAAAGTTGATGACGCTTGAAGAGGGGGAGAGGACGAGTTCTGTAGCTGCCTCGCCTCCCACAAGGCCAGATGATGCACCGGGAGGAGGGTCGATCTTTTGGCCATACATGTAAGCGTGAAGTTGGTAGTTGTGTACGCGCTCTCGGAAAGCGTGGTCGAGCTCGACGACCTGGGGTGAGAGGATAAGAGGGGGAAAGAAAGCGAGGGTGAAGACGTACGCCGCCAGATTTTGGGATTTTGACGACTGTAAGTTGATTGCCGTACAAACGCTGCATCTCGGCATTGAGTTTTTCGTGACCGACGACGAGGACGACGTTTACTGGGAAAGGTGTCGGTGAGGACGTGGGAAGGGAGGAGGAGGGATACTTTGAAATGCATCGACACAAGCCTTGATGAGGGTGTGACGGCTATCTGCGCTGGAACCAAAACTGGGGCCGGAAGCAAACGAAGAGGGGGTGTCGACGATGAGGCCAGAGACGCGTGCTATAGGTGGGGTGATTAAATTGGAAAGGAAGGGAAGGGAGGGTACGGTACCTTGAGGGTCGACGTCATGTCGCTCGAGGACGTTGACGCCGAGGTTCCGGATTAAGCGATCGAGGAGCTGGGGATTACTTTTTGTGTCCGGATGACCGTACCAATAAGTCAATGGGATGAGGGCATTTGAAGCGAGGGCAGTGGGAGCGGAGGTGGCGGCGGAACCCAGAGGATTGACAGGGGAGGCTGTTCCGATTGGGCATTTGACGATGGCAGCCGAGACGGTGCCTGGAACGGACCACGCGCCCTGGTGGGTGGTGAGGGGGAGAGAGGAGACGGGGGAGGGAAAGGGGACAGACTTGGGCGGGATCGAGGTTTACGAGGAGGGGGGACCAGTTTTGAGCGACGCGGACGGCGTAGTTTGTGAGTATCTTTGCGATGGAGGTCTTTCCGGAGTTTTCGGGACCGAGGATGAGCACCCTGGGGGGATCGGAGATGGCGTGGTGGTGGTCGTCGTCGTCGTCGGGGGAGCCGTGGAGGTCGCGGAGGGCGCGGACGCGCATCTGCTCGAACGCAAAGTGCACGTTTGCGTAGGTGGACATGGGAGTCTCATCTGAGACATACTCCGTCGATGGACGGCCGGTGACGTGGACGGGGTGTCTGTGAGGGGTGGATTGGAAAATGTGGACACAAAGGGGGACTCATCTCGATGGTGCAGCCGTGCCAGGTGAAGATGGCGGCCTTGCACTCCGAGCCAAAGAGATATGACTTTCCCTCGGCGAGCTCTGCGCCGAATATCTCTGCGTGGCCCCTGAGGAGCTGCGAGATGTGAGGAACGCGGACTGGGAGAGCGAGACGGGCACCTTGATCGCGAGCGAGGTTGCGGGGTCGAGCTCGAAGCGATACTCTGACTCTGGCTGGAGACGCCACTCCTTTGTGTCCGCCATGGTGCGTCCGATAAACCCTCACGGTCACCGCCTTCCCACGCGATATCGTCACTGATGATTTCGAAACATGCCCGTCCCCTTATAACCCGACCCGGGCCATCGTACCCCCCCATCCCATGGCTTCCACTGACTCCACCCACCCAGAGAAGTCCGTGCGCGCTCCCGTGTACCGGCCAGCCGACCTCGACGCCGCTGCGGCCCTCGTCGCCGGCACCCACGTCCACCTCTCCCCAGAAGAGGCGCAGCGTCTCAGGTGCGCCGACCCTCTCCCTCGCGTTGCCCCCCTCATCCCCCCCAGACGCAAGATCGATTGGCACATCATGCCGTTCATGTGCAGTACGTCCCCCCCCGTCTCCTCCGACCTTCCCTCATCCCCTCCCAGTCATGTACCTGTACGTCCCTCGTCCCTCCCTCTCTTCCTCTCGCCCATCCCCCAAAGCATCACCTTCATGGACAAAACGACCCTCGGCCAAGCTGCCGTACTCGGCATCATGTGCGTCCCTCGTCTCTCCCCGTCCCTCCTCTCACACATCCCTAGCGAGGGCGCCCATCTGAACGCGAATCAGTTCAACTGGCTCGGCACCATCTTCTACTTTAGCTTTCTCGCCTTTCAATACCCTCAGAATCTCGCTCTCCAGCGCTTTCCCGTCGGAAAGTGGATGAGGTACCGCCGCTCGTCCCCTTGATCCCCATGCCACTCACTCCTCTCAAAGCCTCAACATCTTCCTCTGGGCAGTCGTTCTCTGCTGCCATGCAGCTTGCACCTCTTTCGGCGCTCTCTTCGCAGTTCGCTTTCTCCTTGGTGCCTGCGAAGGTGCCATCACCCCCGGTTTCTTGATCGTCACCGCCATGTTCTATACCCGTGCGGAACAGACCCGTCGCGTCGGCTATTGGTGTCAGTCCTGCCCTCTCCGCCCTCCGACGTGTCTCATTTCCCCATCCAGTCCTCATGAATGGCTTCGCCATCATCGTCCTTGGCTTCATTGCCTATGGCCTCCTTCATACCCACACCCCGCACTTCATGCCCTGGCAGTGGTGAGCACGCCGGCAACCGCGTCCCGGCGCCACTCACCTCTCGCTTCAGGCTCATGATCAGCACTGGCGCCCTAACCCTGGTCACCGCTATCCTCTTCTGGTGAGCGCATCCCCATCCGGCGCGTGTGCTGTCATCCATCCCGGTGGCAGGTTCTTCTTCCCGGATTCACCCACGAGTGCCTGGTTCCTAACTCCGCAAGAGCGCATCGCCGCCGTCACGCGCATCCAAGTGAATCAGACCGGCGTGGAAAACAAGTCGTTCAAGATAGAACAGTGCGTGGCTTCTGTCCGAGTTCTACTCCCGCCTCATCACGCCCTTGAGATTCTACGAAACCGTCAAAGATCCCAAGACATGGCTTCTCGCGTTTTTCGCTGCTGCTGCGTGCGCTTCCTTCATCCCTCTCCATGGCCGTCTTTCTGATGCGGAACCCGCCATCCAGTAACATCGTCAACTCGGTACGCCCTCATCTGACCATACCTGGACCCGGCGCCCGAATGACGCTCCTTCTCTAGCTCACCAATCAACGTCAGCTCATCGTTTCCCAGTTTGGTTTCAATGCCATCCAAACAACCCTGCTTGGTTGTGTGGATGGCGTGGTCGAGAGTGCGCAGGAACGCTTCCATCCAACTGGCCCGCTGACTAACCCTCCGCTAGTCTTGACGATCTTCCTTGGCGTGACCCTTGCATCACAGCCCTACATCGGCCGTGCCTATGCGGGTGTGCTCATGTATGTTCCCGCCATCCTCGGTGCCATCCTAGTCAGCACCCTTCCATTCTCGAACAAAGTCGGCCTTCTCTTCTCCTATTGGATATCAAGTGAGCCGCCCTGTCACTCCCCTCGAGGCAACCACTTCTGACCGTCGCCATTCAGTCTTTGCCATTTCTCCGTTCACGATATTCCTAGGATGGGTCTCTTCCTTGACAGCTGGTCATACTAAACGCGCGTTCACATTTCCTTTCCCCTCGTGTCGTCGTCTGATCGGTCGCTTGCAGGTATCACCACGAACGCCATCGTACTTTGTGCTTATGCCATCGGAAACGCCGTTAGTCAGTTTATGTGGAAGTCTCAGTACCGACCACGGTAGAGTTCATCCGGTCGTCTTACCAACCAAGCTTATCGTGCTGCAGGAACCATATCCCGTGGGGTGTCATTGCTGCCACCAACTTTTCGTCTGCAATGGCCCTCCTCGCCTTACGTTACCTGTACTTGCGTGAGAACAAAAAGCGCGACCTCGAAACTCGGGATAACACCTACGACGCCGTTTACATCAAGACCAAGTCTGGGGAAGAAAAGCACGTCGACAAGGCAAGTCTCCCATCAGAATGCCATCTGGATGATCTAACTGCCGTCCACAGGCTTTCCTCGATCTGACCGATAAGCAAAACCGCGATTTCCGCTATATCCTATAAACCTCTGCCCCTCGATGCTCCTAGGGACACCCGCCTGAAAAGACAGCGCCTTGTAAAACTGTGTAGTACTAATAGGGTCTATCTGCGTGTACTTGTTTGAAGTATGCGTTCTGCCGCCTAGGATTGGGATGGCGGACGACCATCTTGTAAGTGTCCTTGATGGGGTGTTCGGTCGGGACGACTTTTCGTGCCCAAGCAATAATTTCCAGTCGTCTGGTCTCCGTCAACATGTTTGAACAAGTAACACTCTCGTCGGGGGGTTCCATGTAACAATCGGAATCTGAATCCGTATACTCAAAGTCCTCGGAGTGAAGTGAACCAGAGGTACTGGTGCTATCCAGTGAACCTGAGCAGGTGCTGCAGAAGGAAGAGGCGGATGATCTATAGGACGAGGAAGGCTGTCCGCATTCGACCACGGGGACGTCGTTCAGTTCCCGACCGTGGACTCGCGATGGGCACGTCGAGTATTCCGAGTACGAGGCAAGGCTACCACACCGCTTCAGTGACCCGCAGTCGTCCGAGCTGTGTTGATTGCAAGTGAGACTAGGGCCGTCACAAGGCTCGCCCATAGTGAACAACGACCTGGATAAATGCAGTACGTGTCGTCGAAGCGTCGTCAACGCCACTAGAAGGCGCAAACGCTCGAGGACCAGTTCACAGGTAGGCACGTCGGCAACAGAGCCTGGGCGAAGCGAGAACCGATCCACGATGTACGCGGCGCAGGCTGTTACGTCCGACTGCAGGGTGCGGTGCGGTACGTGTGCGACGATGCGGACGTGATGCGCGTCATACACGAGACTAAACAGGACCAACCACTCTGGAAAGGATCCTGTGGTGGCCTTGGCGGCTCCGCCTTGGATCAGCTTCGTGAGGAGCGTGAGATGGAGCTGTGCACGGCTGCTCGGCTCATTGCGGATGGACGCCGACGTGCTAGGTTCAGGACGAGGGTCGAAAGACGCAAAAGGGGGGTGTTCGATCCAAGTTGGCTCTTTCGTCCCAAGGAGCAAGCACCGGGCGTTGTTTTCAGCCAAGGCACCATCTCCCGAGACGAGTGCAGAGTCGATGCGCCGAGGCGCACTCTGCGATCCTGCAAGGCCCACCGCTGGTGCGTCGCTGATTTGCCCCGTCTCAGCTACGTCGTAAGAATCGCTGGTACGAGGGATGCCCCTGAACGCGCGAGGAACCAGGGTCGCCAGACATCCGTTCGCCAAAAGCTGCGACACGACGTCCAGCGGCAGTTCTTCATTAGGTATAACCGAACGTGCCTCTCTAACGCTTTCGAACCGAACGTTGCCAAAGGGGCAGCGTTGGTTTGCGACGCATCCCGTTCTGCACCTGCCATCAGTACAGGCCAAGAACTCCTAAAAAGAGCCATGATAACTTGGCAAGACTCTTGCGCTCAGAGCAACACGAACCATCCAGGATGTGGGTACGATGAGTTTGGCCCGTCCCTCGGGTTTCCAGTGAGAGCGGAGATGGAGCACGTACGCCAATGGCTGCCTGAGTTCAGATGGGCACGCCTCCAGTGACCTCCTGTTCAGCAATAACCTGTGTGGAATCAGAGAAAAAAACTTCATGCCGGCCTCGGAATCTCACCTCTCTCGTGCTGGCTTCTCGGAACCTGTGTCGGACATCTAGACCTGTGGAACGGATGGTCGGACGGGTGGGCAGACAAAGATTGCTGATGTGCTGCCACTGCGTCGCCAAC